>CM019067.1:337636577-337790117 GCA_009667805.1 Leptobrachium leishanense | reverse complement strand
ATCCATGTAATTGGGCGACTAGATGGGCCGAAAGGTTCTTATCTGCCGACATTTTTCTATGTTTCTATGTTTCAATGAGTCAATAATATGAAAAGGAAGCAAGGAGGGATTTTAATGAAAATGCACGGAATTGTGATATCAATGGCTTTATTTAAAAAAAACCAAAAAAACCTGTATATTTTACAACATGGAACCCATATCGCTGTCACGTGGATTTGCACCGGGTTATTTGAGGATTCTGCAGAATATTAGTGGTGTGCACGTCTGAAATTTGGTTTAAAAATAATTTCGGAATTTCGCTTCATATTTCGGAGCTTAATTCGTTTCGTATTTTGCTTCATTTCGCTTTGGATCGATTCGATATCGATTTGATAGCTGATATATCAATTAGAATTTTGGATCACTAAGTAAGAGGCCAATTAACAGGGACCGGCTGCTTGTGAAAAGGTAAAACAAAATGAATTTGTTTCATAAAGTCGTTTGCTGACTGTAGAACTTGTATCGTAAGTTAAGATCAATTCGAGGGTTCATATTGATTCGAATTACTAAATAAAACCCCAATTGATCAAATTTTTATTTTATGATGAAACAGTAAAACGAATTAAATTCATTACATATCATTTTGTTTCGAATTCGGATCAAATCCATTTGTTGTTTCAGAAGTACTTCCGAAATACGAATTAAAGAAATTTGTTACGAAACGAATGAACGCCTCTACAGAAAATATATTCGTGTGGTCGTGGACAGTTACAGATAAATACCTATAAAAATCCACCTGCGTTACCTGTAAACTCACAGCTTTGATTGTTTGTTTACTCCCAGAATTTCTCTGTAGAATCGATAGAACGTACAGAAAGATCTGCAGCTCCGCAGGTTCTAGACTTTCTCCTTCTCCATTACTTTGACTATTCTTGTTTATTCTGGCTTTTTATTAATGTTTCCGGCATTTTCTGAAGGAAGCGGCTCCCATATTACCCCTGCACGGCCGCGTTTCAGACATATTGCAGTTTCATTCAGTAAAGACGCTCTCCGTGTGTTATCTGTCCACTCGGCGCTCGCACGTCCGGCATTAAACCACTCCTGCATTTATAGTTTTGACATTAAACTGTCGGCCGGAATTCCATTCTATGAATCGCTGATACTATTTTGGCGTCTGGAAGAAACGTGAGATTAAACAGAAACATCCCGGGCCGCCTGCTATCACCGTCCCTCTTGTTTCTCGTGTAATAAATATGTTTCTATATAATCAGCATATTGATTCGTCTGGTCTTAATATTTATCGGCACATCAATTCGTCTTGTCTGAATATTTATCGGCACATCGATTCATCTTGTCTGAATATTTATCGGCACATCGATTCATCTTGTCTGAATATTTATCGGCACATCAATTCATCTTGTCTGAATATTTATCGGCACATCGATTCATCTTGTCTGAATATTTATCGGCACATCGATACATCTTGTCTGAATATTTATCGGCACATCGATACATCTTGTCTGAATATTTATCGGCACATCGATTCGTCTTGTCTGAATATTTATTGGCACATTGATTCGTCTTGTCTGAATATTTATTGGCACATTGATTCGTCTTGTCAGAATATTTGTCGGCACATCGATTCATCTTGTCTGAATATTTATCGGCACATCGATTCATCTTGTCTGAATATTTATCGGCACATCGATTCATCTTGTCTGAATATTTATCGGCACATTGATTCATCTTGTCTGAATATTTATCGGCACATCGATTCATCTTGTCTGAATGTTTATCGGCACATCGATTCATCTTGTCAGAATATTTATCGGCACATTGATTCATCTTGTCTGAATGTTTATCGGCACATCGATTCATCTTGTCTGAATGTTTATCGGCACATCGATTCATCTTGTCAGAATATTTATCGGCACATTGATTCATCTTGTCTGAATGTTTATCGGCACATCGATTCATCTTGTCTGAATGTTTATCGGCACATCGATTCGTCTTGTCTGAATATTTATCGGCACATCAATTCGTCTTGTCTGAATATTTGTCAGTATGCCAGCTCGGCTCGTCCGAGTTTATCTTTGCTGGATTGGTTCAGTATATTGTTTCGGCGGAGGGAAAATGCTCCCTGGAGGCCATTTTTACCTGTTGCTGCCAAGTAATGCAATATTATTAAGTCCGATCATTAGTCATGGCCTGGAAACTCTGTATCCAACATTGGAGCTGAGAAGAAAGCCTGCCTGTGGGCAGCTTCTGGTAAATTGCATGCTGCCAACTCTTTAAGTGTCTCTTCATTGAAGAGTCTCCATTCAACTGGATAATTTGTTTCCTTATATAACCCACTTTGCAGTGTGTCTAATGCTTCTGCGTGGAGTGGCTCGCTCCGAAGCCAACAATGAATATACAGGGGAGAATATCTTTATCCATTAAGAGTAATTTAGCCAATGCACGCGGGCAGCGGGGGAAGGTGTATGTGCTGGAATTAATGTATAGTTCAGGGATGAGGAGTGACGGCAGCGAGAGCCTGAAAGCTTCCGTCACGCGTCAAGAAAGAACTAGATTAAATAAAAAACAATGTGTCAATCCTTGAGTTTTGTTTTGTTTTTGGATTTTATTTGTTAGCATGATAATTTTTTTTGTGGGTTTGATGCCATCCACCCCGCGAGCTCTTCAATGGTAGCCCGGCAGATGTTAATGAATGCCTCCTATAGATAAAAACACACAACAGGTAATTGTTTGTTTTATTTGCATTTCTCCTGCTCAGGAATGATGGGTAACATGAATGTAAAGTGAGGAGAAATGATATTACGGCCAAATAACTTTTGTTTTGAAGTTCTCGCAGTTCAGCCAAATTCCAGATATTTGTAGATTCCTGCGTTTTATCCAAAAAGCTGAATTTTCAAAAATCCTCGTGATGGAAGTCAAACGATGGCGTCATATGGAATTTGTGACTAGGTGGTCGACCTTTACTTCCAGGCACACCTGACCCTAATGTTGGGTGAAGGGGTCCTCTTTTGCTCCTGCATTGACATTTTAGATGTCTCTTATCTGGTTTATGATGAAAAGCATAAAATCTGTATCTCTGATTACAGGCTTGTTATTTCTAATGAAAAGTATATTTTTTGTGCAAAATCGTCTAAACATAAGCTTTTTATTAATAAATGTTCCATGTGTCCAAACCCTAATGCAACAGACTGCGCATACCAGTGCATGGTTTTACAATATGGAGGTTATTCAGAGAGCACCGAAACGTCTCTGGCATTTCGGTGCTCTCTTGTTCCCCGCACTTCAGGGAATCAAAAGTTCCCCACCCTCTCTACCCCTGATCTCTCTCCCCCTGTCCTTTCAAAAGTCAGTGACTGTTTATCTGGCATCTCCTCCTGGATGGCCTCCCACCACCTAAAGATCAACATGTCAAAGACTGAACTCCTACTTATTCCTCCCTCCAATGCCTCCCCACCTCCTGACTTCTCTATCACGGTGGAGGGTATCACCATCTCCCCATCAAACCAAGTTCGCTGTCTTGGAGTTACACTTGACTGCTCTTTCCTTCATCCCCCACATCAAGTCTCTTTCCTCCTCCTGCCGATACCAACTGCGTAATATTTCCAGAATTCGGCCATTTCTTACCGCTGTCACCACAAAACAACTCATACACGCCCTGGTAATCTCCCGACTCGACTATTGCAATAATCTCTTATCTGGCCTCCCTCTGTCCCGCCTCTCCCCCCTACAATCCATCCTGAACGCCACCGCCAGGCTAATTCACCTCACCCGCCGCTCTGTCTCTGCCGCTCCCCTCTGCGAGTCCCTTCACTGGCTCCCCATCCACTGCAGAATTAAGTTCAAAATCCTTATCCTTACCTACAAAACCCTCACTAACTCAGCGCCCCACTACCTGTCCTCACTAATCACCAAATACACCCCAGCCCGCTCCCTAAGGTCAAACAGTGACCTGCGCCTAGCTTCTCCCCGCATCACCTCTTCCCATGATAGACTGCAGGATTTCTCACGCGCAGCCCCCACTCTCTGGAACGCTCTCCCTCGTACTGTCAGACTTTCCCCTAACTTCTCTTCCTTCAAACGCTCCCTTAAAACATTCCTATTTAGGCTGGGATCAGACGAGCGCAGTATTAACGTGCGTTTAGCCGCACTTAATCACAGCCGTGCTAGCAGCAAATAACGTCCAATGCCGGGCAGCATACGAAGGATGGCCGCACGAAAGTGCGGCCGCGCAACGCAAGTGGCAAACGAACACATTTTTTCGAGAACGTCAAACCGCTAGTACTGACGTACAGAGTGCGCTGCGTCCGCATAGCGGCGTGTGTGCGTGATTAGGAGATGTCAGACGCTGCTAATGTCCGGCCAACATAACGTCCATACGCAAAAAGGGTTTTATTGATGATCCGTACAAAATCACGGACGAAAATGCGCATCGTATGACCGCTATTGCGTATTCCGTGAAAAAATACGTCCATTCGTTCGAACGCACTTTTTCATGGACAATGCGAAAAATGCGTTAGTCTGACCCTAGCCTTAGGGAAGCCTACCACCCTACTCACTGACGCAACCATCAATCACTCTCACCTTACAGTCCTCTCCTCCTGTTTCCAACCCCAACCCTCCCAGATTGTGAGTTCCTACGGGAATAGGGCCCTCATCTCCTCCTGTACTGTTTGTCAAATGTTGTTCAAGGTATTGTAACCCTGTCTATACTGTGCCTATTGTACAGCGCTGCGGAATATGCTGGCGCTTTATAAATAAAGAATAATAATAATAATAATAAATAATAATAATAATAATAACCCTGCGGTGAATTCAGCATGGAAAACCTGCCGCAAACATGCTACAATCCCGCTTAACACCTGCCGAAAACCCCAGTAAAACTCGCCAGAATCTCCGCAAAACACACCGAGCTGGTGAGCAGACACCGAGCCGGCAATCACAGCGCAGACCAGCCGCCGCAAAAAGCCAACAAGCTGAGACTTAGAGATGCTGGGTTACAAAGGGGAGCCTCCTCTGGTAGCGGTGCCCACATGGAATGGATATTGGGACTAACACACCTGGAAAACAAGGGAGGGACAAGAGGAACTAGCTCTCACCCACCCTTGCTACACACGCCCTCCTGAACTGCTACTAGCCTACGTGGGGGGTTTCGACGTGGAACATTACTGGACACTTTGCATGCCAGACTTCCTCACCTTCTTTCCCCTGCGTCATGATGGGATATGGGGGTTTTCTTAAGTGTTTATATTACATGCTCCTGTTATTAGCCAAGTTACTTGTTTATTGGTGGGCCCTCCTTACACACACCCGGTTCAATGCTATCGGAGGGGACCACAACCAAATGTAAATAGGTTTATAGTACGTTTCTCCTGCTCATCTGGGTACTTTTTTCCTATCCCACGGTTCGAAGCAGCGTATTCCCCACGGGGTCCTTTTTGGATTGGCGTTCCTGCAATACTCCTCGGAGAACTCTTACTACTACTCAACCAGAGTGACGTGGTGTTACCTCCTTGGACAGACGCCTGTACCCCTTTGGATTTTTTTTTTCTCTCCTCCTCTCTTCCCCCTTCCTACCTCCCTACTCTTCTTACCTTTTCCTTCTCTCCTTTTCTTTTCCTCTTATTATCACTACCTACCCTCCTACCCTACTGCCCCCAACTCTCCTAAGGGCCGACTACACCTCTTGAACTCTCACCCCCCTCTCCACCTGTACCTTAACCCTACGGACCTGCTTGCAGCCCAGGGATACCACTAATTCCACTTACACCACTTCTACTTACTTTCTCCTTACTGCTTCTCCTGTGCGGCTCTTGGGATGGCGGGGGGAGGGGGCCACTCCTCAGCATTTGCACCGAGCGACCTAAAGGTCGTTTCATTTAATGTACGGGGATTAAATATCCCAGAAAAACGCTGCAGACTTTTAAGAGACTTAAGAGCAACACGATGCTCCGTAGCGTTGCTTCAGGAAACTCACTTTTGCACGACAGGACTCCCTGTCCTTCAGGACTCACAATACCCGACTGCGTACCACGACACGTCCCCAGAGGGGAAGGTGAAAGGGGCCACTATCTTACTCTCGAAGAATTTACCATTTGTCTATCAGGAGGCTCTCTATATGGGGGATGGTAGAGGAGTCTTTATAAAAGGCACCATAGCAGGTGCGAAACACACTTTTGCCTCGATATACCTCCCTAACACGAAACAGCATTTGTACTTCAATAAGATTGTTACCAAACTGACTCCCTTTACAGAAGGTACTTTGATCCTCGGTGGAGACTTTAACGTTGCACTATTCCCAACTGAAGACTTGTCGGCCGGAGTGACTAGAACCCCTTTACACATTTTGAGGTCGATTCGTCGTAAACTGCAGGACCTACAGTTAATAGACGGCTGGCGCTTGCTACACCCGACGACGAGGGATTACACCTTTTTCTCTGAGGTACACTCCTCTTATTCCCGCCTGGATTATATCTTCGCATCCCACTTCTCACTTGATGATGTACTCTCCTCTACTATCATAAGCCGCACGTGGTCAGACCACGCACCGGTCTCTCTTACACTTCGCTCGGCACACTTTCGCCCTAGTAACTTCCATTGGAGACTAAATGTTTCCCTACTCTAAGACAAGGTGGTTAGCGACACTGTAAGAGAAAACCTCCGTAATTACTTCACAGAAAATGGAGCGGACGTTTCGGCACACACGTTATGGGAAGCTCAAAGCTACCATCCGAGGAACTTTAACCGGCATAGCGTCGAGGAAAAAAAGAGAACGCCTAGCGGACACCAAGAGCTTACTGGAAGACATTCGAAGACTGGAACGAAAACATATGAGAACTAAAGATCTGCAAACCTATTGCCTGCTGCTCCAGAAACGTACATGCCTAGAGGCACTATCCCAACTTCAGATCCATAGCGCAGTACTTTGAACAAAATGCTTTTTCGCGTACCACGAAAATAAACTGGGACGTCTTTTAGCACGCTTCCTGCGAAAACAATGAGCCCACAATTATATCTCGGTGATCAGATCGGGGGGGGACGCTCCATCAAAAACACCGGATGCAATTGTTGCTGCATTCCGAGATTATTATACCACACTATATTCCAGTGCCCCGATACCGTCACCCGAGCTTAATCACGAAATTTCGGAATACCTATCCACTAGAATCCATAGATGTTTGACAGGAGCAGAGCAAAACTCTCTAAATGACCCAATTACGGTATGTGAACTACAAACTGCACTGAAACGACAAAAAACGGTAAGGCTCCGGGCCCGGACGGATTACCCTCCGAGTACTACAAAACGTTTTTGCAAATCTTCCTACCGCACTTAATGGCCTCAGTCAATGTGTTAAGGGATGGATCCCGACTCCACTCCCAGACCACGCTTGCTCACATATCTGTCATCCCTAAGGAAGGCAGAGACTCAAGCTTGTGTTCCAACTACCGCCCGATATCACTCCTCAATTGTGACCTAAAATTCTTCTCCTCGGTACTGGCACTCCGACTCCAGCCCTTCGTACCCATACTAGTGAAGAAGGACCAAGTGGGATTTGTTCCAGGCAGAGAAGCGCGCGATGGCACCATAAGGGCTCTAAACGTAATTCACACTGCTCACCGCTCTAACAAGGAGATTCTCCTGCTCTCGATCGATGCCAAAAAGGCATTCGATCGAGTAGCGTGGCCTTTTCTTTTTGCCACATTGGACACCATGGGAATCGTGGGCTCTTTTTATACCTGGATCATGGCACTCTATACCTCCCCCGCCGCGGCAGTTAAGGTGAATGGGGCTTTGTCGAAACCTTTCGACATCTACAATGGCACGCGACAGGGTTGCCCCCTATCCCCACTCCTCTACACATTATCCTTGGAACCTCTTCTGGAATCTATTCGTAATAACCCTCAAATCAGAGGTGTGATGGGACGCGGTATCGAACACAAGGTCGCCGCATATGCGGATGACCTGTTGCTCTTTGTAGCGGAACCCAGGGGGTTACTGCCCGAGATTGTAACAGAGTTTCAAACATATGGAGAACTGTCCAACCTTCAGATCAACATGACGAAATCGGAGATACTTAACATCACAGTGCCCACGAAAAGCACGCACCTACTCCGTACCTCTCATCCGTTTCGATGGTGTAACATGAAATACCTAGGGATCAAACTCCCCACTCACCTTGCTTCTCTGTTTGAGGTTAATTTTCCATCGCTGTGGGACACCCTACAAGCTGACCTGCTCTCTTGGAAAAAAGTCAAAGTGTCATGGTTTGGCAGACTCAGCATAGTAAAGATGAACGTGCTATCACGCCTTCTCTATCTCTTTCAGACCATACCGACAATTATTCCAAGAAACTACTTCACACGGATCAAATCGACTATCCTGAAATTCATTTAGCACGACTCACGTCCGCGTGTACGATGGACTACTCTAACCCACCCTAAATCCGCAGGGGGAGTGGCATTACCTGATCTCCACAAATATTATTTAGCATCTCATCTCTTACGCCTTACAGAGTGGTCTACAGGCGGTAGGAGACCCTTATGGCTAGACCTCGAAGAGGCCTCCCTCGAAGTCAGTTTGTGGGCTTTGCCATGGATTGCAAAATCCAATAGGCCAGACGCTCTCCGAAAACATCCGTTGATAGCAGCGACACTGCGGGTCTGGGACTCCACCATCACGAAGCGTCAGCTCTCCTCGTACCTGTCTCCACTACTACCACTGGCGGATAACCCTGCTTTCCCAGCAGGTATACACCCCACATTGGGGACTAGGATACTACGTACGCACTACCCTCGAGCATCGGCGATGTTGTAGGATGCTACTTATCAACCGCCGTGGGAACAGACGCCTGGACCAAATCCGCCGACTTTTTCTGAGAAATTCAACTACTTTCAGATACTACACTACCTCAGATCGCTACCAGGTCAACATAGGATATTACGAACTCTGAGCACTTTCGAACGGCTTTGTGTCTCCACCACAGCTCTCAAACACGGAGTCTCGATCCTCTACGCACTTCTGAATACCACCTCTCCAAATGACGCACCTCCTTTTGAATCGCGATGGGAGGAAATACTAGACACACCGCTCACGGAGGAGTGCTGGTCTAACACATATGACTTGATACATCATGGCACACCAATGGCCAAAATGCAAGAACAAGCATACAAAATCCTCACATTCTGGTATTGCACACCGGCCTTACAGTTCCGCATCGGCCTACGTCTCACAGCTCAGTGCCTGGATGTGCGATGCGGAAGTGGGTGATTACCTACATTCCTGGTGGTCCTGTGAGAAACTAAGACCCTTCTGGAAACTGGTCCACTCCACCGTTATTCGAGTGACAGACGTGAATTTACCGTTTACTGCACAGGTATTCTTGCTACTCCAGACTCCATTCTCCAGACAGGCCCTGCAACGCTCTGTACTCCTTCCACTACTACTCACAGCACGCTCGACCATAGCGATGCGTTGGGCGAGCAACACCACTCCACAATCGAGCATCTGGATATCGAAGATAGAAGAGACCCGCTTACATGAGAGCCTCTTGGCAACTGCGGCGGACAAAATGACCCCACACCTACGTAAGTAGTTTCATTGGGAATACTTTCTGGCATCTGCCCCGGGACGGGCTCTCCGAACGGAGACTGGAGTGGGGGATTGGAATTAGAATGGGGATTGGGATCGGCTCTCTCCAGCCCCCCCTCCCTTCTGAGTGGCATTTGTTTGCGCATAACCCCAGAATTACAACCTCAGGCACTACCACTGAAAATCCCTCCCACTCCTCTTAGACTACCCTACCTTCTCTCTCGCACTGATTTCTTCTACTTTCTCTTCTTCTCTTAGCTTAGCTTACTGTACTTCAACGCTGTCCCTCATATCCTCACCCCTCCTCTCCCCCTTTTTTTTCTCCTTTTTTTTTTCCATAGATATATATCGCTCCTAGGCTAACAATATATTCTATGCTGTTACTGTTAGCAGACCTTGAACGCTATTGTAATTATCCAACTTCCCGCATTAGCGGAATATTTTATTGTGTGATAAGAATACGTACTGTCATTAATGCTTTTACTGAATACAAAAAAAAAAAAAAAGCCAACAAGCTGAACGGGGTCAAAAAAACCAAGCACACATTATGATTGAAAGTGTCAAAATTGAAACTCTGTTTGCAAATAAACTACAGAACAAAAATGTCTGGAATTTACACATAAAGATCCAATGAATGATAATAAAAAGAAGAGAGAGATAGTAGTGCGCTTACACAACACGTCCGCTATAATAATCCCCAGAGATAATCTTCCCAAATCTCTAAAAACTGGAGACAAGAAAAAAGATATGGGACAGCGCTCTTGAAATGCACTACAACCATATAAGAGACAGTCGGTATATGTAGATATAAAGGATATTAGTCCAACACACCTTTATATCAAAGAATGACGCAGTATTCAATGATTGCATGGGCTACAGTAAACATGGACCTCAAAAGAGAAAAATACATAGCATAGTGTGACACTGTATGACCATATTGTGCATATATAGATATCAATAGATGTACATTCACGCTTTGTGAGAGCTCCTAGCCCTCATATGTTCGCTCCACAGGTTTTTAATGGGCCTAACCTGGCTGCCCGTACCTCCCGATTCGTACATGGCCCCACGGGGTAGCGGACTCTCGGTCTGCAATGTAGACAGTGGTGGTCCGTGTGCAGAACAACAGGCTCAGGTGGACAGGAGTATGAAGTAAAAACTTTTATTTCCCAAATGGGATAAAAAGAACCATATAAAAGCGACAAGCAAATAATCAGCCAGACGCGTTTCGCACCCCTCCGGGCGCTTCCTCAGTGGGAAGAGATTGTGGTTACCGTCACTCTGTGATGTCCGGTATATAAGTGTATGGTCTAAATGAACGGGACCCCGTTCACCTGATTCTGTGCGTTTCATCGTGGTTGTTCCGCCTTGCCTGATGACGCATCCATTGTGGATACTGTTATCTGTCTGTCATCGTCCATCAGGACGTTCCTAGTCCCAATTTTTTCAATGGTATTACCTCTCATTTGAGGTAATGTGTGGGTCTCCCATATGGGGGCAAGAAGAGTAAAAAAATATAAAAACATATAAGGAAAGAAAGAATAATTAAGTATAAAAACACATGAATAGCCGAAAGATCTACCCCGCAACAATGTATATCGAGACAACCAAAGGGTAGCTGGCATAAATTGCCCTACAAAATCTAAAAAGATGTTATATGTGATGTAATCAGTGGGATAACTAAAGAGGGGGCATAGTCTCAAAAGGATTATAAGAAGTGGCACAATTCAATAATCTCTATTAAGGCCATTCAGAATCAGAGTGTTAAAACAAAATATATCGCATTTCCTCCTGGTTGATCTTTATAATCAGATCTTCTCCCCTCCAATCCCTAACAATTTTCTTACGAACTAAAAACTGTAGACCCACAGGGGAGCCATTAAAATGTGCGGAAACCGTATGTTTTTCAAACTTTTTTCTAATGTTCCGCACGTGTTCCATGACTCTGACATGAACTGGTCTAATGGTTCTTCCAATATAGATTTTGTTACACGGGCATACAAGCGCATAAATTACATTATTGGAATAGCATGTGGTGATCCCTTTTAGTTTAACAGTCTCGGCATAATTAAAGGAGTCTAGAACTTGTTACTTTCTTCCCGCATGTGCGTGCTGCTATCACCATGTCGCTCAATCTATATAGAGACAGTATAGGTATGAATATTGATGATCTTTTCGGATCGTACTTAGGAATTGCCCCCCCTGTACAACAACCTGATGTATATAATCTTGCTCATCAACTAGAGAACGTTTTGACCAAGGAAATTAAATCAAAGTGGGAAATAGTTACCCTAGAAAAATATATCAGAGAACAGATCTCTCCTAGAGGACTCAGATATTTCAAACTCCCTTCCTCAGATCGAGACAACCCCCAATTTTTAGAAGGGTGGTATCAGATGTTAGAAGGGTTTGCCAGTACCACAATGCAATATATTATCAACTATAGAAAAAGCTCTTTATCTGATCTCGATAATCAAATTCAATCCCTGATTCAAGATCTGGGTAGGGTAACGACGGAAGAACACAAAGAGTCAATTTTCCAGGATATGAAATCAATTATGGAAAAAACTTACGGAGGAATTAGTGGAAACCAAAAAAAAAAAGAAATATCAGAGAGATATTGAAGATTACCAGATGGGAAAAGTAAAAGAAAGACTATACAAATCCACATCGCCCATTTCCCGAAAATCCTTTAGGCAAAGACCTAATATGATAGGGGTACAATTCCAACATAAAAATACCCACTTCTTACCAAAATTTTAGGGCACTCCACTCAATAAAGGGAGAGGCAAATATAGAGAACACCATTCTAATCCTAATCTCACTCCGGTTAGAGAAAGGGTTTGTCCAAAGAGGAAAGAAGATGTGATCTCCACTTGTCATGACAAAGAGCTCTCTACTGACAATTCACCCCCTCCTGATAAAGAAGGTACGCCAGGCACCATTCTCCCCAAAAATGGCCCCAGTCGTATTCCCATCAGAATTAAGAAGGGGGTAGTTTGTACTCAAGCTCTAGACGAAATTACTGTCATTGAAACAGATTTGAAGGTATCAGTAACTTTTGTAGATAATATACCAACAACTAACAATGCGAATCTATCAATGAACATTAATAACCATAGCCCCTCAACACAGTACCAATGGAAATCCAATTGGAACAAACATGGATTCCATGCTAAAGATCATTCCTTATACAATCCATATGTGGTATTAGAACATGAAGAGCCCATTGAGGTTTTCTCAGATCTACGGAAGGAACAAAACTTCTAATAAATCAAATAAACATGCCTCTGGAACCAGATATAAAGGTGGTTCCACAAGCCCCTTTGGTTACTCATGTAAAGAAAGGGCTTTTAGAAAGGCAAGAAGAGGGGTTAGAGGAGGAAGGTCCGCCAAAA
The DNA here is from genome assembly GCA_009667805.1 of Leptobrachium leishanense. Lineage (NCBI taxonomy): Eukaryota > Metazoa > Chordata > Amphibia > Anura > Megophryidae > Leptobrachium > Leptobrachium leishanense. Next base: position 337,777,136 of record CM019067.1, on the reverse strand, counting down.
AAGAAAAGACGATAAAAGAAGGGACTGATTCCACTGGTATTTTCAATCTTAGTAAAAGGGTACTTACTAGGACTGAACAGAGAGTATTAAAGAAGGGGCTTAAATTTACCCCGAGTGTTTCACTCAATAAATTTGATATGTTCCTTGATTTGGAGAGATTTAAAAGAAAAATGAGTTTAAAGAAATTATTTTTAAAGCATCCCCTTGAACGCCCATCCTCTACCAGTGAATTTACTCAAACTCACCTGAGAGAGGCTTCCACCTTTTTCCCAAAACACATGGTCTCAGAAGAGATGAAAGTTTTTCAACACATGTGTATGAGGGATATAGACTCTATTCACAAAAATAACATCAAACCTAATAAATTTAAATGGAATTTATCAAGGGAGGGAACCTATATCTCTCAAAAATCTACAGAAAGATCCTAGTATCATTATCAAACCGGCAGATAAAGGGGGGGGGATTGTTATCTTAGATCCGGAATATTACAATGGTGAAGCTGAAATGTTATGGCTAACTGACCGGGTATTTAGGGTGATGACTCGATAAAAGAAATGCCAGACGGAGGCCTTGATTCTTGAAAGGAAAAAAGGTTTTACTCGGTACCGGACGAGAGCTGCAAGTCTTGCTCGCAATCAAAGCTCAAGTCCCGAGCCAACAGAGAAACAAAGAATTTATACATGGCGAGTAAAAATGCACACCTTATTCCCCTCCCCAGGTTACCCTCCCACTTCCCATATCAACCTTCATTATACATATTGGACTTTATTCATCATTTTGAAGTCAGCAAGGTTTACCTCAAAGACACGACCCTTGAGCCCACCGCAGACAATCCAAAACAAATAAGGCCAGCTGCAGGATTTACTGACTTATTTATTCCTTATGCGGCCTTGGTATATTAAGCAACTTTTATGGCTTGGCTAGAAATATTTAGCGACCTGGAGGGGGGGGGGAGAAGAGGTGATTCTTCAGTCAGCAGAAATCAGGTTTAAAACAAGATATTAGAGGCTACAGTTAGTTTATACAGTTCTATTTTCTAACAGCTATCTAAAATGGTGGACAGGGAACGGAGAGGGTGACGCTAGGGGTTATTCCCAGGTAGCGTTCTTTCATTCCCCCCTTTGGCGGAAAGTCATAAAGTGATCTCTCCTAGCCAACTTACTCTATATCATTAAAGATTTATAATCAGTAGGGGCTACTTGGCTCATTGGATGGTAATTCGAAGTGTCCCCCAGGGGCCTATCTTCTGGCTTCAGGAATTTACGGCAGATTGGCCACAGACACATGGTTAACTTGTAGGTTAGTGCACAGATAAGAAGAATTAGTATACCAATGAGGATCAGGGACCCTACCCTGGAAATAGCACTTAGGATTGATCCAAACCATGACCCAAATGCACCCCAGATGGGACACTTTCTCTTGGTGCTTGCGAATTACATCAAAATAATCAGGTACATCATCAGTAGCTGTGCGGAGATAAGTACAACATTCATATTGTATCGTCATTTCACACATTCCATTTAATACAGCCTGGATCTGTTTAATAGCTATTTTCTGATATAACTGTAATTTACGAATTTCTCGGAGCTCCGCATTCAACAGTTGGATGTCAGCACTAGTAATATTCACAATTTCATCCTTTAGTAAAACCTATTGATTAAGTCTAATCATCATTTCAATGCCCCATCCTGTAAAGGAAGGGAACCCGGACCAGGCCATATCACCTTTGGAAAACAGTTCTCGTTTAGCAAAATTTAAGGAATAACGTGGGTGTGGTGTCACTAGGTCCAGGGTATCACCTTGGATCCACTGCAGGGGTACTACCCAAGCCAAATAACACCACGTCTTTATATCAGTATTTATCCACATATGACAAAAGGTTCCGCAACAAACCATTACTTGGAGACTATTTCCCAATGCCCCTGGATCAGATACATCTAGTGTTGCATTAAACAAGGATTCTTTACACATTGAACTAGGTGGGGCCTGATTTTCTTTAGTTTAAAACACCATAAAGGGAAGTAAGCCCAATTATTGATCTGAATACGGTGCTTTGTTTTTGGCATAATTAAGCTCTTAGTCAGTTTAAGGACACTAGGTGCCACCACGCTCTTATTAACCGGGAAACTGGACAAGTTAAGGGGTACCGCTAAGGTAGGGATAACTGATGACCCTTGGTTCAATTTGTTACAAACCCAACAAGATTCATATCCTGACTTCTTTGCATATGCATACATAAATTTAATAAGCAGGTTATCCTCTGGTCTTGTCAATTCTCGTTTCCGGCGATCCTGTGCCGGTAGGACAGTCACATCATAGTCTGGTGTCAACACAGTTGGGGTTGGCAGCAATCCCTTATGGAACTGGATAGGAAAAAGTAGTTCAACAGAAAATGTCAAAACTGTCAAAAAAATAAAACAATCCCAATGCATATAAGGATCCTTTGGTACTGTTCAAATGGTCTTTTCAACCTCTTAAAAATAGTATCTGGAAGCAGAGGCTCATGGGCCTCCTGGGGTACCTCTGGAGCTTCCATTTGTGGCAGTGTATCAAGTTTAACTGCCTTTCAACAAAAATTGACACAAAGACTTGGGTGTAGGAGATAAGCGGTCAACCAGACTTTTGATCCACTTATTCGTCTCAGGTCTGTGCGGCTGCTCGGGTACGGTGGAAAAATAGCTTCAGCGGTTTAGATTCACTGGCTATCACTTTCCAAGGCGAATCCGCATCCACGGCAGCACCTCAGCAACTTACACTGCTGTGGGAGTGGATAACAAGACAACATAAGGACCTCTCCATTTTGCCCCTAGAGGGTCTGCCCTCCACTCCTTAACCCATACTGAGTCCCCAGGACAGTATCTGTGTAAAGGTAGGTATAGGAAATGTGGTATGTGCTCATTAACCCATCTGCATCGTCTGACCTAACCTGATCACTTGCTGGCGTAAGTCAGTCACCCCTAAGACTCGGGTATCCCCCCTTAGCCCAGTTATCAGTGGTATAGATTGACCGAACATCATTTCGTATGGGCTCAATTTTAGGAGTGAGGTAGGGCTGCTTCTCACGTGCAGTAGAACAATTGGCAACACATCCAGCCATTTCAGGGAGGTTTCTTGGCAAATCTTAGCCATCAAAGTCTTTAAAGTTCTGTTCATTCGTTCTACTTTTCCACAGCTTTTTTTTTGGGGTCGGTATGCAGTGTGCTGTTTCCAGGCAATCCGTATCGTGGAATAATGTCTCTCAAGAGGCACCTTACTACCTCTGCAGTCTTTTCTGTTTGGGTTGGATAGGCCTCGACCCATCCAGTGAGTGTGCATACCAGCACCAATAGGTATTTGTATCCTCTGCATGATGGGAGAACAGTAAAGTCAAATTGTAGAGAGGACATTGGAGATAATCCGACAGATAGTACTCCTGGTGGTTGTACTAACCCTTGCCTTGGGTTGTTCTTAGCACAGGTGACACATTGTTGGGCAATTACTCTGCAGATGGAGGTGAGTCCAGGAACGTAGAAGTGCGGTTCTAGTTGTTGCTCCATGGCTGCCTTTCCTCCATGTGTTCTGGAATGCAGGGCCCGGACAATTTCAGGTGCCAGGGTGGCTGTTAAGACAATTCTTTCATTCTCCAACTGGTACCATCCGTCTTCTCTGTATTCTCCTGGCTCTTCGGAGAGCCATTTCTTCTCCTTTTCAGAGTAGGCCGGAGTCCAGTGCGTAATGGGTGTTGGTAACAGAGGTATCACCACTGAGAGAAGTCGTTTGACATACTTGGGTATTCTGTGCTTCAGAGAATATTCAGACAGTGCATCTCTTTCATGTTCATTCTTTACAGTCGGCAGGAAATACTTCAAAGCACTTTCTTTCATATTTTGCAGCTGGTCTTCAACCAGTATTTCTTTCAGGAAGAACTTCACCAGCTGAGCTTGGTATTGTGCAGCTCCCAGCTCTCCCATGCTTTTCACAATTCGGGTAATTCTCAAGTTATTGTGGGTGTTGGTATTCAAATTGGAGAAACGTGTCGAAAAATTTAAGTCTCGTATTACTTCTATCTCCTCTTCCCCCACTAATTTTACGCCGAAGAAATTCAACATCAGCTTGTAGGCTCTACGGAGTCTTTGTTGGATTTCAGCGGTGTTCTTCATAATTTTCAATTCAGAAGTAGTTAAAGGCTTTGCATGTGCATTCTGGCCTTGTTCACGCAGGGGAAACAGACATTGAATATAATTGTGGTTTTTCTCTAACAGTTCATATTCACTGTACCAGTGGCAAAGAATGTCTTCAATATATTCTCCATGAGGTGCAAATCTTCTCTTATTCATATAGAAGTCAACGTTAGGCATATCTTGAAGCGCAGTATTTAAACAGAGCAGAGTTTCGACTTTCATTTGCGGTGATTCGGGTTTACATACCGGAATCTTGATAGGTGAGTCAACTTGAACCAGTCCTCTCTGGGGAACCGAAGTTTCTGTTCGGTGTTCCGGATTTCCATTCCGGAAGCTTTTCAAGTGATTCTCCTGTTGCTTTCGAGTACTCTTGGCATTGGTTTCTTTCCAATCACAGCCACGCTCAAGGGCTTGTGTCTGTCTTGCTGCTTCCTTCGCCGCTTGATCTGCTTTCCGATTTCCTCTGGAAACTTCCTCTCCTCGGCAATGTATGACACCAACAGTGGTAGGTTTCCATACTGCATCTAGGAGCTTCAGTATTTCTGGAGCGTACTTGACTTCTTTACCTGCGGAGGTCAAGAGGCCACGTTCTTTGTAGAGGGCTATCAGGATCGTCATGAAAGCATACTTGGAATCGGTGTATATGTTTACTCTTTTGCCATTAGATAGTTCTAGGCCTCGGGTAAGGGCAATTTTTTCAGCCAGCTGAGCAGAAGTGCCGTTGGGCAATGGTTTTGCTTCAATAATAAACTTTGCAGCCTGCCTTGCATAAAATACTTAACAGTTCTTTTGTGGCATTGAAACAATCTTCTTGAGTTGGTGAAGCAAGCAGGACATCATCAACATACTGCAATAGGGTAGCTTTGTCTGGCTGGGAGTGAAAGGCAGCTAAGTCTTTGTTCAGCGATCTCCCGAAGATAGTAGGCAAATATTTGAAACCTTGAGGGAGGCACATCATTTGATGTTTGGAGCCATTCTGGGCGTTTTCCCACTGAAAGGCAAACAATGGCTGACTCGCTGGGGCCAAGCAGATACAGAAGAACGCATCTTTTAAATCAAGTGTAGAATTCTGTGTTGCCGGGTATCAGAGCTAGGAGATTCCACTCAATTGGGCCAAATCCGTATAAAGTCACTGTGGCAGAATTAACTGCCCTTAAATCCTGTACAGATGTGTATTCTTGAGTGCCCTCTTTCTGAACTGAAGCAACGGGGGATTCCATAAAGGCACACAAAACTTTAGAAAACCGTACTTAAGCAGTCGTTCAAGGTGGACTTGGATGTGTTGCTTGGCTTTTTGTGGGATGTGGTACTGGCGCAGCGCCACGGGCTGGGCGCCTGGTTTGAGATCACCATATACCAGAGGGATGTTCTAGGCCAGGCCTGGTGAATTGTCTTCTGAATCAGTTTCTGTTACTTTTTTTATTCATCTTACTTTCAAAAGTACACATTTTATAACACGTTTCTCTCTTTTCATCATTAGCAACTTCTTTGTGCATTCCCCATTTCACTTGTCTTTTCCTTTCTTATTGTCACTTTCTTATCTTTTCTATTTAGTTTACAATATCTCCAAACTGATCTAACGCATGCAGTCTTTTCCTCTCTATCTGCTGTCTCTCTCAGATGTCTCTCCTAGCTCCAGCCTCAAGTCTCCTGACTCTTCCCTCCCACTTTGCCTCTATCAGTGTTACTGTTTGCATAGGGAGGGAGTATGGTTTTTTTTTCGGAGTTGCAAAAACTCCTTTTTTTCTAAATCAGCAAAGTCTTTTTACAATAAACACAAATGCAATTGAGATGTAACAGCACTGTTTTACGTGAAATGTCAACAAACTCTCGCAGCCTGCAACACCCAACACATTCACTTACTGGGACAAAAATACTGGTACGTAAGTCATACTAGATCTTTAAATCAAGCATTATAACATACCAGAACAAGTGGCAATTCTGCCGTAGACATATACACTTAATGAACGACTGTAGCACAGAACGCCACACATTCACAAAAAACGCATGTTTAGCACACACAATCAAATCACCTTTTGTCTTGGTTTGATCAGACTTCAAACATTCCTCAGTCAAAAACAGTTTTTTCTTGTGCTAATTGCAGGTCTCTTCCTAATTTAGCCTTTTTAATCAATGCTCTGTAAAATGTGTTCATTATAATTCATCCTGTCTTACAAACAATTTTACATTCATTTTAACTGTATGCATTTTAGGGGCACACCTGAAAAACACAAAACAACTGCTGAACTCGCAGCAACCACATAGACACTGTACACACCATAAAACATATGTACACACACTATAGAGATCCCATGTGATATATACACATAGATCATTTTCATTGCAATGCACACAAAGCCAAAGAGCATATAAACCCACTACACACATATATAGTGTCACGACCCACTACGCTCGCTGCTGCGAAAAACGCCGGGTTAAGCCGCTCACTATCTGTCTATCCTAGACCCAGATAATCACGCGCGCTTATCAACCCGTCCCGGCCACACTTTCTCTCACAACAGGCATGTAGAGCGCGATATACTGATCCCAGGATTGCAACGCAGTACAAATCTTCTCTTGAAGCGGGTAACGACTACGTCTCCCACAATCCCTGAGCTCACTTTCTTATTCTATTAGTACCGCTGCCACCAGTCCTCATGGACACTATGCGCGTCGCAACAGGAGACGCAGGGCTTAAGCAACCGTACTATCTGCCTACCCTAGACTCTGACCGTGACTACAAATCCCACAATCCCCCTGACGACCGCAACTCGCAATTTCTTAAATATAACCGAGCTTAAAGCAAATAACAATACTCCCAATCTCTTAGTTAGCGTGGATCTCATCAGTCAAAGCAGAAACTTAAAATACGTTTTGTTTATTTAGGATATAGAAAAATCACAGTGCATTTGTTACAGGAAAAAATTATAACTAGAATAAATCAATTACTTACACACTACACAGCAAAGAAAAGAAAAAGGGTTAACCATAGAGCAATTACTTACGAACAGCTATTCATTAAGCTAGCATCAATGGTCTCCTGGAGCCTGGAGATAAGAACATGGACCGATCAGTCCTCTTTCGAAGGTACCCCAAGTGATCAGCCACAATACATGGCCAGTTTTCAGAATTTATTCATTTCCTGATCCTTCCAACCCCCACCCACAAATGGCCCAGGCTCCAGTACTACATATCCAAGAGTGCCCTTCGAGCGCGCTCAGTACGCTTGTCAATTAATCTTTAATTGCCCAAAGGTGTCCATCTCTCCCCCAGACCGCCCTTAGAGATCAAGGATGTGCTTCCGGTCTTTGAAGATAGGGTCTAAATCTTGGTGCCGGGTCGGCTACCAAGGTGTGATCCATAGGTCAGTGTACAAAGGACATTCCCTTTTACAGTTACGTGTTATATCCTCCCCGCAAGGGAGAAAGCTAACCATTTTGATTACATTTTAGCTGTGGACACAGGGATACACTTCCCAAATGGTCAGACACAAATGAATATGATGATATGAAGGGGATATATATATATATATATAAACAGGCACTTAGACACATATACACAGGCAGACCCTGATATAGATAGAAATACAGATCTTATCTGCCACATATTGCACTTATACAGACTGGGCAGCACATATACATTGCGCCATATACGCAAACACGGCACATATACACACACAACTCTAAACCCATATTCATAACATATATATACATATGCTATGTGAATAGCACATACCCACACTGGCTGCAGCCATATGCAATACTACTCAACACACATTCATAGTGTATTCGTTCAATGCAGCAAATAATAGCTTCTGTATACATACTGCAAAAGCATATTTACAGGAAACATACACACAGCATTTTCTTTTAAGCAAACACAACACATATATACAGACGACATACAATACCTCCATATATCACAGAAACATAGAAAAATGTTGGCAGATAAGAACCTTTCGGCCCATCTAGTCTGCCCAATTACATGGATACTTTACCTGGATTTATCTTTTGTTTAGGATAGTCTTATGCCTATCCCATGCCTGCTTAAATTCAATTACTGTTTTGGCCTCTACCACTTCAACTGGAAGGCTGTTCCATGTATCCACCACCCTCTCAGTAAAATAATGCTTCCTGATGTTACTTTTAAACCTTTGCCCCTCTAATCTAAGACTATGTCCTCTTGTTTTGCTACTTTGTTTCCTTTTAAATATACTCCCTTCCTCTACCTTGTGGATTCCCTTTACGTATTTAAATGTTTCTATCATATCTCCTCTGTCTCGTCTTTTTTCCAAGCTCTAGATCCTGTAATCTATGTGTTTTTAGATCTTCAACAATCCTTTCCTTTAACTTGGTTTCCATTAATTTCCCCACTACTGACGTAAAACTAACTGGCCTATAGTTCCCGGATTCCTCCCTACTACCCTTCTTGTAAATGGGCACAACATTTGCTAATTTCCAGTCTTCTGGGACGACTCCCGTTAGCAAGGATTGGTTAAATAAATCTGTTAACGGTTTTGCTATTACACCACTGAGCTCTTTTAATAACTTAGGGTGGATCCCATCAGGCCCCATTGACTTATTTGTCTTTACGTTAGACAGCTGCTGTAGAACCTCCTCCTCTGTAAACTGATATGTAAATGTCTCGTTAGTGTTTCCTCCTAACGGAGGTCCGTTTCCTTCCTTTTCTTCTGCAAAGACTGAACAAAAATATTCATTGAGGCAGTCAGCAAGACTTTTATCCTCTTCTACATACCTTCCTTCCTTTGTTTTTAATCTAACTAATCCTTGTTTTACTTTTCTTTTCTCGTTTATGTATCTAAAAAATGTTTTGTCCCCCTTTTTTACTGACTGAGCTATTTTCTCTTCTGCGTGTGCTTTGGAAGCTCTTATAAATTGCTTTGCCTCTTTCTGCCTAATCTTATAGGTTTGCCGATCTTCTTCACTGAGTTTTTTTTATAATTATTGAATGCTGTCTTTTTGTTCTTCACTATTTTGGCCACTTCTGCAGAGTACCACAGTGGTTTCTTCCCTTTTTTGTTTTTGCTAACAAGCCGAATGCAATTGCCTGTGGCCTTCAATAATGCCTCCTTTAAATAATCCCATTTCTCCTGGACTCCCTTTAAACTCCTCCAGTCTGATAATGACTCATTCACACAAAATCTCATTTTAGAAAAATCTGTTTTTTTAAAGTCTGAAACTTTTGTTTTTGTGTGGTGCGGCTCCATCCCTGTTCTTATATTAAACCATACTGACTGGTGATCACTAGATCCCAAATTTTCACCTACAACAACGTCCGATACCAAACCTCCATTTGTGAGTATTAAATCCAGTATGACCTCTTTACGGGTCGGCTCCTCAAAAATTAAAATGATATAAATCTGGTAATATAGGCGTCAGTGTCAGTGCACCCAAATATTGTGCCTTTCATGGCAGCAAGTGCCTTCACACCGTAACCCCTTTGTGGTATTGTGTAAGAGTGCAGGTTTGGACCCTGCGGTCCAAAAAATTTGAAAATGATATAAATCTGGTAACATAGAAACATAGAAAAGTGTCTGCAGATAAGAACCTTTCGGCCCATCTAGTCTGCCCAATTACATGGATACTTTACCTGGATTTATCTTTTGTTTAGGATAGCCTTATGTCTATCCCATGCCTGCTTAAATTCAATCACTGTTTTGGCCTCTACCACTTCAACTGGAAGGCTGTTCCATGTATCCACCACCCGCTCAGTAAAATAATGCTTCCTGATGTTACTTTTAAACCTTTGCCCCTCTAATCTAAGACTATGTCCTCTTGTTTTGCTACTTTGTTTCCTTTTAAATATACTCCCTTCCTCTACCTTGTGGATTCCCTTTACGTATTTAAATGTTTCTATCATATCTCCTCTGTCTCGTCTTTTTTCCAAGCTCTACATGTTAAGATCATTAAGCCTTTCCTGGTAACTTTTCTCCATCAAGCCGTACACCATTTTAGTAGCCCTTCTCTGAACTGTCTCTAAGATGTCTATATCCTTAGGGATGAGCCGAACACCCCCGAGTTCGGCTCGCATTCGAACTTGAACTTTCCAAATGTTCGAACTCGAGCTCAATACAAGTCAATGGGGCTGAAAGCTAGATTTTTAGAGTGCCCTCCAAGAGGGCATACATGCTAGATATTTGCCATAAAAGGTGTATGGGGGTCCGGGTATTGCCCTGGGGTACAGGAAGCAAGGACAAAAAGTAAAACAAAAAAAACGTTTTTAAAGGGACAGTGAGTTTTCCATGAAATAAGGGTTAAAAATAAAAATGAAAATTCAAATTTTCGTGCCTAGGAGGTCCCCATAACCTGCCAGTGAAGTGGCGGATTTCTAGGATGTATAGAAACACTTTAAAAAAAGACGTTTCAAATGATGGTAAATGCTTTTCCTTTAATCTATCCATAAACAACTACTTGGGGCGGCAGTCTGTATGAAAAGAGGAGACATTTTCAGACACATAGAAAAAGTTTAGTGATTTTTTGGCTAAATTATTGTGAAACTTAGGTGCTTTAAAATTGGTCCTTTAGCGTCCCCAACAGTGCCGTCACACAGTAACCCCTCTGAGGATATGAATCTGATACAGGCGTCAGTGGCAGTGCACCCAAATATTGTGCTTTTGGTGCCAGGCCTGCAAATACTATCATACAGTAACACCTCTGTAGTATTGTGGAAGAATGCAGGGGTGGACCATGTGGTCCTATATTGAAAAGATATGAATCTGGTAATGGGCGTCCGTGCACCCAGATATTGTGCCTTTGGTGCCAGACTGCCAGGCCAGCAAGTACAATCATACAGTAACCCCTCTGTGGAATTGTGGAAGAATGCAGGGGTGGACCGTGTGGTCCTATATTGAAAAGATATGAATCTGGTCAAGGCGTCAGTGCACCCAGATATTGTGCCTTTCATGGCAGCAAATGCATTCACACCGTAACCCTTTTGTGGTACTGTGGAAGAGTGCAGGGTTGGACCCTGCGGTTCAAAAAATTAAAATGATATAAATCTGGCACAGGCGTCAGTGCAGCCAAATATCGCGCCTTTCATGGCAGCAAGTGCATTCACACTGTAACCCTTTTGTGGTATTGTGGAAGAGTTCAGTGCTGGAGGTTTTGTGAATGCAGAAGACATCCCCGATCTATTCTGTTACGTCAGTCAGCATCAGGGGGTTGATAACTACTGATCCAGGACTGATTCATTTTTATAAATGTCAGCCGGTCTACAGAGTCGGTGGACAGACGCACTCTTTTGTCTGGGACAAAACCTCCAGCGGCACTGAACGTCCTTTCAGAAAGTACGCTAGATGAAGGGCAACCTAGTAGCTGCATAGCATATTGGCTAAGTTCTGGCCAGTGATCCAATCTCAACACCCAGTAAGCCAGTGGATCATCCGCTGGAAAGGTATCCAGGTCTGCCCTTGCCCCTAGGTAGTCCTGCACCATATGGTGAAGATGCTGGAAATGGGTACCTACATTTGACGTCCCTGGGCGCCGTGGACTAAAAAAATTTAAGAATGCATCAGTCAAGCGGCCCTGGCCTTCACCACTATTCCTCTGATCATCTGCAGCCTCAGAAGCACGTGTGTCATCACTTGGTAACCTACCAGTGTCTGGAAAGGTGTTACACAAGTGTCGCTTTAGAGTGTCCAAGTTTTTTCGTCCTATGCTCCCTGTGCGGGCAGGATGAGCTCTGCAACTTTACCCTTGAATCGTGGATCAAGAAGGGTTGCCAACCAGTAATGATCCCTCTCCTTGATAGCACGAATCCTGGGGTCCTTTAGCAGGCTTTGCATTATAAGGGAGCCCTCGCAGCGTAGGTTGGAGGTGGCATTAGCTTCCGAGTCTTCCTGGTCAATGAGGATGACCCCATCGTGCACTTCCTCCTCCCAGCCACGCACTAGCCCTTGTGTGTCTGGGCACACAAAACCCTCCCTTGAGGAATCTCCACCTTCAATGCCCCCACTACTTAAATATTCCTCCTCCTCATCCTGCTGTCTGCGGAAAGACTAGGGCCTTGAGAACTAGGGAAGGCCTCCTCTTCCTCCTGCTGCTCTGCCTCTAGAGCCACATCTATAATTTCCCGCAGAGTGTGCTCCAGCAGGAACACTAGAGGAATTGTCACTGATGCATGCACTTGTCCCTGCTCACCATCCTCGTTGCCTCCTCAAATGGTGACAGTACATGCATGCCTCCTTGATCATCAGCCACTGCGGGGGGGAAAACAGTTGACCTGAACCTGTCCTTGTGCCGTACTCACATAGGTACTCGTTGATGGCCCTCTGCTGCTTGTGCAGGTGCTGCAGCATTGCTAATGTCGAGTTCCACCTGGTGGGCATGTCACAGATCTGACTGTTTGTGGGAATGTGGAATTCTCTTTGAATTTCTGTCAGGCGAACACTTGCTGGGAATGACCGTCTGAAGTGGCTGCAGACTTTTCTGGCCTGGCTGAGAAGCTCTGCCAGCCCTGGGTACCTGGTTAGGAAACGCTGTACAACCAGATTTAGGACGTGTGCTAGGCATGGTACATGCGTCAACTTACCCAGGAATAGGGCGGAGAGAAGGTTGCTGCCATTATCACAGACGACCATTCCCAGCTGAAGCTGGCGTGGTGTGAACCATCTCTGCACCTGCCCCTGCAGAGCTGACAGAAGTTCTGGACCGGTGTGGCTCCTGTCCCCTAAACAAACCAGCTCAAGCACAGTATGGCATCTTTTTGCTTGAGCCATTGCAGCTTTCTGGAGGCGTGGTGAATGAACAAGCTCCAGCACACAGCCCCGTCTTGGATCCCTCCCAACTGCAATCAGAGTTACCCAGTGCGCCATAAAGTAAATGTAACGGCCCGGTCCATGCTTGCTGGACCACGTGTTTAAAGTCACATGCACCTTGCTGCTGACTGCCTTTCCCAATGACTCCATAACAATGTTTTCCACGTGCTGGTATAGTGCTGGAATGGCCTTCCGTGAAAAGTAATGTCGTTTTAGAACCTGCCACTGTGGTACAGCACATTCACGGAAGGGAGCAGAATCCACCAGCTGGAAAGGCAGCACCTGCACTGCGAGAAATTTCGCTAAATTGGCATGTAGACGCTGTGCTTGGGGATGGTTGGGACTATATTTTTTCTTACGCTGCAGCAGCTGGGGCAACGTAATCTGACTGCATAAATCTTCAGCTGATGGGATGCTGTCACATTGTGAGGAAGGAGCTGGTACATCCATTACTGTAGCATCATCCCTATCAGTGGAGGTTGTAGGCAATGACATGGCAGGACATTCAGTGGGGGAAGAGACAGATGAGGAGGAGGAGGAACCTACGCAAAGTTTTGCGCCAATGGGATGCGTGGCAGGTGGTCATATGTCGCCTCAAGCACGTGGTGCCCAAGCGTCCGGTGTCTTTCCCACGCTTGAGCCTCATCTGACATAGATTACAAATAGCAATGGTGCGGTCTGCTGCACATTTCTTAAAGAACTCCCAGACAGCAGAGTTCCTGGATGTGTGCTTTGAGACAACAGCGCACTGCATCTGAGCAGCTCTGACATCTGATGCCTTGGACTGGCTAGTGCTATGGTTGGTCATAGAGGATGTTGTACCTCGTGTTTGTTGTGCCCCCTCCTGCTCCTCACTTGTTTCCTCTCTTCGATCAGGCACCCAGGTGGAGTCAGTGACCTCATCATCATTGTCATCACCCCCATCTCCTCGTCACTGGAGCCAACTTGGCAGTATGCTGCAGCTGCTGGGGCAACATGAGTGCCAGTTATTTGTGTGTCATCACTGGCACCCCCTTCCTCTAGGTTGATTATACTCCCTTCCTCAACCTCAGAGATTGAATCAGAGCACTGTACTTGCTGCGCATCCTCAAGCAGCATGTCACGGTCATTGTAGTAAAACAATTCAGCTGACTCTTCCGTGTATGATAGTGAGGCTACGGCACGAGTAGCTGTGGACATGGAGGCTGCATTAGATGCTTTGGCAGCTGAGGGGGACTGTAAAGCACTACAAGCCTGGCTGACAGAGGACTCGGAGGATGAGGGTGGCCTGGTTAGCCAATCCACAAAATCCTCTGTATGTTGCTGCTGCTTAAGAAGACGGCCAGCACCAGTTAGAAAGGACAAGCGTGCCCCTGCAGAGGATGCACCACATCCACGACGACCACAGGCACAGCCTCCCGACACAGAGGCTGCTTGCCCTCTTATCTGTGTCTGGGAGCGTCTGGCTGTCCTTTTTGGGCTTTCTGACATGGTGAGTCATATATAGATTAAAGATATACAGAACTCTGATTCAACTCTGGTATAAAGATTAAAGATTTCCAGAACTCTGGTATAACTCAGTGAGACACCCTGATAGCTGGCAGCCAGTGACAAGACACAGATAACAATTCCCAGAAACCACCTATAAATCAGTGAGACCTCCTGATGGCTGGCAGTGAGAACACACAGATTACAACAATTCCCAGATATTTTGGAGAAATGAGACCCCCACAATGGCTGGTGGCAGTGAGAACACAAAGATTAGAACAATTCCCAGATATTTTGGTGAAATGAGACCCCCACAATTGCTTTTGGCCGTGAGAACACACAGATTAGAACTATTCAAAGATATTTTTTGTAGGAATTACTGACCCCCAAAATAGTTGCTGGTGGCAGTCAGAACACACAGATTACCACAATTCCCAGATATTTTGGAGAAATTACTGACCCCCAAAATACTTGCTGGGAGTGAGAACACACAGATTACCACAATTCCCAGATATTTGGTAGAAATGAGACCCCCCCCCAGTAGCTTGAGGCAGACTGGCAGTGAGAAATCACACTAACACAACAACAAACTCCTCTCAAACGCGTGCTGAAGCGCTGTGTGAAGCCTTATATAGTGTGCTGTGGGACTTAGCTCTGTGAGCCCATGATTGGGCAAAATTTGCCCAATCAGGACTTTGAGCTGTGATTGGCATAGTCTTGAACCTGTCTTGCACCTGACCTGTGGTCAGGTGCAAGGTTGTAGCCAATTACAAGCTTCAGGCCAGTGGAAAAGTGCATTGTGGTCCATTGTGGTGCATTGTGGGTGAACATGCGGCGAACACGCGGAAATGTTCGTAGTTTGTGAACATGCGAACAGGCGATGTTCGAATCGAACTCCGAACCGATCGAACCGAACAGCTCATCCCTAAGCAGCAATTTGGGGGCTCACTTGTTGCAGATATCTGGGAATTGGTGGTGGAAAGTGTGTCTTCTCAGTCAGCGACAGCAGCAATTTGGTGGGCTCACTTGTTGCAGATATCTGGGAATTGGTGGTGGAAAGTGTGTCTTCTCAGTCACTGACAGTCAGCTATCAGGGGGTATCACATACTTCTATCAGATTTCTGTGAATTGTAATCTGTGTCTTGTCACACTGCCACCCACCAGGGGGGCTCACTGATTTATAGGAGGTTCATGGGAATTTCAATCTGTGTCTTGTCACTGGCTGACAGCTATCAGGGTGTCTCTCTGAGTTATACCTGAGTTCTGGATATCTTTAATCTTTATACCAGAGTTGAATCAGAGTTCTGTATAACTTTAATCTATCAGGGTTATCCAAAGAGATCCGAATTGCTTGAGAAAGGTAACCGAACGCTGAAAATCAGCGTTCGGTTACCTTTCTTGGCCATTCGGTTATCCAGAGAGCAGGCAATTCGCCAAATCCTGGCAAATTGCCTGCACATACGGTGCCTGTTCGAGGGCAGTGAAATCCCCATGAAAAAGCACTGCTTCGGCTATTCAGAGAACACAAACCAGCAGTGAAAGGTTCCCGAAATGCCCTGCCATTCGGTGATTTAATTTGGCAAGTTTATTCAGGAGAATCCCATAGGCTTCAATGTTAAAAATATTCCCATTTTAATTCAATATCTAATAAACAGTTTATTATAAAATTCTGCAGTAAAGAGTCTCTTTATTTATAGATTTTTTAGGATATTTTAACCCTTTCGCTGCTGAGGCTTTTCCCGCCCCTGTGCTGAGGTCATTTTTACCGGTTTTGCTCAACATGTTTAAATGCGTTTTGAAGGCTTATTTTAGTATATGACCCAGACATATTATATATCGTTCTTTCCGTCAGACTCATAATATGTCATTATTATATGTATACGTCATGACCTGTCTGTATATTATAACAAAAAATGCAATAAATATGAATTTTCAATAATTTACAATGTGTAAAGTGTTTTTTTTTCACATGTTAACATGCGAGCAATTGCGGGTATATTTTGTATGGGGTGCGCTTGTTAAAAAAATTAGAAATGGGGACTCGTTACATTTTTTTTTGGGGAAAATTACACGATTTTTAACAAATGCACCGCATACAAAAATCGTTAGTGCAGCATCATTGTTCACATTATAATTGAAATGGGAACAATATTGCTGCATTAACAAACCAAAAAAAAGAAAAAAACTTTTTTTTTTATAATTTTTTTTAAATATTTTTTTATTTTTATTTTAAATTTTTTTTTTTACTAACTTTTTTCACATTCGAGTTTGGTATCGTTGGAACGGCCATGCTCTGGCTGATCCAACAATACCAAACTTTAACCCCTAGCTGCCACGGATCGGGAGATAGGGGGTTCATTGGAACCCCCTATCTCCACCATTGGTGGCAGCTAGGGGTTAACTCCAGGACTGGCGTCATCGTGCTATGCATGATGACGCCAGTCCTCAGGGGGAGTTCCCGGAGGCTTGGCTGACATCCAAGATGTCGGCCAGCTCCGGGAAAGGATCACGAACCGGCGCTTTTCAGCGCCGATTCGTGATCCGGCTCCCCAGGGGTTAATGCCAGGTACCATTTGGAAGGGCAGGAAGGACCTCCCCCCCTCCCTTTCAGGCTCCTCCTCCGCACATGCGGGGGGGCGCCTGAATTAGGTGTCATCGTGCCGCCGCGATGACACCTAATTAGCCCGGCGGCGGTTCCCGATGCTGGGCTGACATCGAGGATGTCAGCCCGCCTCCGGGGGGGCCAGCGATCGGCCGGAACCCGGCCGAACGCTGACCCCAAAGGCTGGACGCGCTCAGCGCGTCCTCCACACGCAACGTGACATGCGGTTGGACGCGCTGAGCGCGTCTACCGCAGCGAAAGGGTTAAGCCTTTGAATTCTTTTTTATTTTAAGTTTACTTCTTTTTTCTGTAACAGCCCTTTTTATTATCATTCCCTGGACCTCTTGTGTAAATTTCAGACATTTTCGCTCGGTAGTTTCTTTGCAAACAGCGTTTCATTTTCACACATTCATACAAACGGTTTTGCTAATTTATTCACTGCCTCATCTGTAGTGTCGGCTGCTTCGGCTGCGTGTGATCGGCTCCTGTTCTGGGTTTTTTCGACGGTTAATCCAGATGTTTTTGCGGGTTTTCGGCGTGCATTCGATGGGTTTTGCGGTTAGTTTTCGTCGGATTTGCGGTAGCTTTTCCCTGCAATTCGGGGACCCTGTGGTGTTTGCTGAATACACCGCAGGGTCACCAAAATGGGATCGGCAAAAGGAACCGAATTGAAGAGAACGAAAAGTCACCGAACGTGCGGTGACTTTTCGAATCTCTTTGATTTATCCTGTATATATCACCCACCATGTCAGAAAGATCAAAAAGGACAGGCAGACGCTCCCAGACACAGATAAGAGGGCAAGCAGCTTTGTGTCGGGAGTCTGTGCCTCTTGTCGTCGTGGACGAGGTGCATCCTCTGCAGGGGCACACTTGTCCTTTCTAACTGGTGCTGGCTGTCTTAAGCAGCAGCAACATACAGAGGATTTGGTGGATTGGCTAACCAGGCCATCCTCATCCTCCGAGTCCTCTGCCAGCCAGGCTTGTAGTGCTTTACAGAAAATAGAGGGATTCGGTGGAGGCGCTCGTATCTAGAAATGTTGATATTGGGTGGTTGCTGCCGACTAGGGGGTAGCACAGGCTCTCGAGAAGTTGTGCGTATAGAATCAGGAAAAAAAAGGAATGTGGTGTTCCTAGTGGCGCAGTATTTAAAGGCACTCCTTTGTGGTGTAGCTCAAACAGTATCAAGGCTAATTGCGTGCACCATACATACAATTGGTAGTACAAAGTGCAAATGCAGATTCCAGAGGATATAAAGTGCTAGTGCAGCAATATGAATGTACAATAGAATACAAATACACAAGTGCAACAGTGCAATATAGTGCAAATGGGACACGGTATAAATTGTAGACAAGGTAGTAGCTGATAGAGCCCAAAGAAATTGGGACTGTCTGACAATGTTCAATATATGTTTAGAGGTCAAAAAAGGTCTTTGCTGATGGTTAGTCCGGTTTCTAAGTGGATGGGTGATGCATCAAAAGTGCTCAGGAATAGTGTCAATATTACCCTTTCCACACATGTAACGGGCCTATTGGACTTATCCGTTCTTCTAGTAGTCTTGATGAGCTCCGCAGTAGGAAATATAATGAAAAGAAGGGAAGAGATGATAGTGTGATATCGTCTATAAGTGACACGCAATGAATTAAAAATTGCACACTTACAGGATCCAGAGCCTTTTGAATCCAGGCTCTGGAGTGGAGCGCCTTGTGCTTAAAAATAGGGTGGTCACTGCCCTTCTTTAAACGGTCTTCTTATTCAACCTCGGGTAGGGGGACACAAAAGCAGACAAGAGACGGCGCTCTCATCGCATGATATCAGCCTTGTATTCGTGTATTAAGAGAGAGAATAGTCACACTCACCAATTCAGGAGCCTTAATGATCCAGGCTCAACTGTTACGCATTTGGTGCTCCTTGGCGGTGAGCTCCTGAACCTCTTTGGCTGCTTGCTCTGCGTCCAGGTCGTAGTTCGTTGAATATCTGTGGTACTGGTATTAACCTTACCAGGATAAAGAGCTGACAGGTGAATAACACTGGGGATAGACCCTTCATGAGCAGCACATTCAACCTGCAGCAAACCGCACCATTGCTATTTGTAATCTATGTCAGATGAGGATCAAGTGTGGGAAAGACACCGGACGCTTGGGTACCACGTGCTTGAGGCGACATATGACCACCTGCCACGCATCCCGTTGGCGCAAAACTTTGCGTAGGTCCTCCTCGCCTGTCTCTACCCCCACTATATGTCCTGCCATGTCATTGACTCCAACCTCCACTGACAGGGATGATGCTACAGTAATAGATGTACCAGGTCCTTCCTCACAAGGTGACAGCATCCCATCAGCTGAAGATTTACGCAGTCAGATTACATTGTCCCAGCTGCTGCAGAGTAAGAAAAAAATATAGTCCCAACCATCCCCAAGCACAGCGTCTAAATGCCAGTTTAGCAAAATTACTCGCATTGCAGCTGCTGCCTTTCCAGCTGGTGGACTCTGCTTGCTTCCGTGAATTTGCTGAATGTGCTGTACCAAAGTGGCAGGTTCCAAAACGCCATTTCTTTTCACAGAAGGCCATTCCAGCACTATACCAGCATGTGGAACACAATGTTATGGGAAGTGCTCATGCCACTGTACAGAGCCCTGGTGAGACCTCACTTAGAGTACTGTGTGCAGTACTGGAGACCGTATCTCCAGAAGGATATAGACATCTTAGAGAGAGTTCAGAGAAGGGCTACTAAAATGGTGTATGGCATGAAGGAGAAAAGTTACCAGGAAAGGCTTAATGATCTTAACATGTACAGCTTGGAAAAAAAACGAGACAGAGGAGATATGATAGAAACATTTAAATACATAAAGGGAATCCACAAGGTAGAGGAAGGGAGTATATTTAAACGAAACAAAGTAGCAAAACAAGAGGACATAGTCTTAGATTAGAGGGGCAAAGGTTTTAAAGTAACATCAGGAAGCATTATTTTACTGAGAGGGTGGTGGATACATAGAACAGCCTTCCAGTTGAAGTGGTAGAGGCCAAAATAGTAATTGATTTTAAGCAAGCATGGGATAGGCATAAGGCTATCCTAAACAAAAGATAAATCCAGGTAAAGTATCCATGTAATTGGGCAGACTAGATGGGCCAAAAGGTTCTTTTCTGCCAACATTTTTCTATGTTTCTATGTCATTCTGTCATTGGGAAAGGCAGTCAGCAGCAAGGTGCATGTGACTTTAGACACGTGGTCCAGCAAGCATGGACAGGGCCGTTACATTTCCTTCACAGCACACTGGGTAACTCTGATTGCAGCTGAGAGGGATCCAAGACGGGGCTCTGTGCTGGAGCTTGTTCATCCACCACGCCTCCAAAAAGCTGCTTGTATGAGGTCTGTCTGCTCCACCACCACCTCTCCCTCTTCCTCCTCTTCCTCCACCTTCTCTGTCTCTGGCGAAGTGGCAGTTAAATTGAAACGTGACAAGGGCTACACAATGGCTCAAGCAAAAAGATGCCATACTGTGCTTGAGCTGGTTTGTTTAGGGGACAGGAGCCACACCGGTCCAGAACTTCTGTCAGCTCTGCAGGGGCAGGTGCAGAGATGGTTCACACCACGCCAGCTTCAGCTGGGAATGGTCGTCTGTGATAATGGCAGCAACCTTCTCTCCGCGCTACGCCAGGGTAAGTTGACACATGTACCACGCCTAGCACATGTCCTAAATCTGGTGGTACAGCATTTCCTAACCAGGTACCCAGGGCTGGCAGAGCTTCTCAGCCAGGCCAGAAAAGTCTGCAGCCACTTCAGACGGTCATTCCCAGCAAGTGTTCGCCTGGCAGAAATTCAAAGAGAATTCCACCTTCCCCCATCTGATCTGTGACATGTCCACCAGGTGGAACTCGACATTAGCAATGCTGCAGCATCTGCACAAGCAGCAGAGGGTAGTATCAACGAGTACCTGTGTGAGTATGGCACAAGGACAGGTTCAGGTCAACTTGGTTTTTCCCCCCCCTGCAGTGGCTGATGATCAAGGATACATGCACTGTACTGTCACCATTTGAGGAGGCAACGAGGATGGTGAGCAGGGACAGTGCATGCATCAGTGACACAATTCCTTTAATGTTCCTGTTGGAGCGCACTCTGCGGGGAATTATAGATGTGGCACTAGAGGCAGAGCTGCAGGAGGAAGAGGAGGCCTTCCCTAGCTCTCAAGGCCCCAGTCTTTCCACAGACAGCATTCCTGCAGGTCCTCAGATCAGACAGGAGGAGGATGAGGAGGAGGAGGAATATTTAAGTAGTGCACAATGGGGTCATCCTCATTGACCAGGGAGACTCGGAAGCTAATGCCACCTCCAACCTACGCTGCATGGGCTCCCTTATCCTGCAAAGCCTGCTAAAGGACCCCAGGATTCGTGCTATCAAGGAGAGGGATTTTTACTGGTTGGCAAACCTTTTTTGATCCACGATACAAGGGTAAAGTTGCAGAGCTCATCCTGCCCTCACAGAGGGAGCACAGGATGAAAAAACTTGAGGACGCTCTAAAGCGACACTTGTGTAACACCTTTACAGGCACTGGTAGGTTACCAAGTGATGACACAGGTGCTTCTGAGGCTGCGGTTGATCAGAAGAAGAGTGGTGAAAGGGGCCGCTTGCCTGATGCCTTTTCCAATTTTTTTAGTCCATCACGCCTAGGGACGTCAAATGTAGGCACCCATTGCCAGCGTCTTCACCGTATGGTGCAGGACGACCTAGGGGCAAGGGCAGACCTGGATACCTTTACAGCAGATTATCCACTGGCTTACTGGGTGTTGAGATTGGATCACTGGCCAGAATTTAGCCATTATGCTATGCAGCTACTAGGTTGCCCTTCATCCAGCGTGCTTTATGAAAGGACGTTCAGTGCCACTGGAGGTTTTGTCACAGACAAAAGAGTGCGTCTTTCCACCGACTCTGTAGACCGGCTGACATTTATAAAAATGAATCAGTCCTGGATCAGCAGCTATCAATCCCCTGATCCTGACGTAACGGAATAGATCGGGGATCTATTCTGCATTTACAAAACCTCCACCACTGCACTCTTCCACAATACCATAAAAGGGTTATGTGTGAAGGCACTTGCTGCCACCAAAGGCACAATATTTGGGTGCACTGACGCCTGTAGCAGATTCATATCATTTTAATATTGGACCGCAGGGTCCAACCCTGCACTCTTCCACAATACCACAAAGGGGTTATGGTGTGACGACACTAAAGGCCCAATTTTAAAGCACCTATTGTTACTTTCATCCAAAGCCTGCATAAGTTTCACCATAATTTAGCCAAAAAAAATCACTAAACTTGTTCTGCGTGTCCTAAAATGTCTCCTCTTTTCATACAGACTGCCGCCCAAAGCAGTTGTTATGAATAGATTAAAGGAAAACCATTTACCGTCATTTGAAATTTCATTTTTTTTGTTTTTTAATGTTTCTATACATCCTACAAATCCGCCACTTCACGGGCAGGTTATGGGGACCTCCTAGGCACGATATTTGAAGGAATTTTTCATTTTTATTTTTAACCCTTATTTCATGGAAAACTCACTGTTCCTTTAAAAACGTTTTTTTTTACTTTTTGTCCTTGTTTCCTGTCCCCCAGGGCACTACCCGGACCCCATACACCTTTTATGGCAAATATCTTGCATATATGCCCTTTCGGAGGGCACTCTAAAATTCGAACTTTCGAGTCCCATTGACTTGCATTGAGTTCGGTTCGTGTTCGCGCTCGAACTCGAACTTTTGAAATTGTTCGAGTTCGAATGCGACCCGAACATGGGGGTGTTCGGCTCATCCCTACTATTAAATAACCAAAAATATCAGGGCTATTCAGAAAGAAGTGAAAACCATGAGAATGACTGTAGAATTTAAAATTCTATGTCAAAATAGTGAAACCAAAAAAATTCGCCCATTTATCTCACTTTCCAAATTGGCTATTTGATCTAGATTGTTCATTCTCCTGGCAATTCTGAGGGTTTTCACCTAGCTCTGAATAACCCTGTATGTTTTCATTTTTACTAAATTACAAAAAAAGCCAACCAAAATATTCAGCTCCAGGCCCATAGAGATCTTAATCTGGACCTGGATATAGGAACTTTGAGTACCATGGCATCAATGTTGGAGGTCCACAAGGAGACAGCGGAGGAGGCACAGACCACAGCAACAGAGAAACTCTAAGTTGTCCAAGATAAATACACCACCTACAAGATTCAGTGGAAGACTCTGACAAAAGGTCCCGGAGATCTAACATCCAACTATGCAACATCTCTGAGAATGTCTCAGATCTACCCAGTTTCCATCAAATGTTCTTTTGATTGCTACTCCCGCAGGGCTCAGAAGAAGCCTTATCCTTGGCCTGGGTTCAACAGATTCTGAACCCACCCCCCATGGCCTTAATGAGCCCCCACAGGACGACATTCTCAAATGTTACCACTGTAATACCAGGGAGGCAAATACGAGCAGTGAGGGATTGTGCCCCATTGATGGAGGAGATAGCCTGCCATTTCTTTTGGATCTTGCCACATCCACAAATCCCCACCAGATTCCATGAGCTATGTCCTTCTACTTGAGTGTCTACATGCAGACCCCCAGGGTTTTACTAATGAATCATTCTCTTCCCTCCTCATCACATATAGTCACACATTTTTTATTTCACCTATTTGCACCGAACGGTGAATTTCATTTTATCTGCACTTTCAGGGCAATCCACCTATTAACCTGTATATTAACTACATTTAAATACGCCAATACAATATATAAGATGGCTCTCGGCCTATAATGTGTACTTTGGCAATTTAAACAATAATAATAATAACAGCTACATATTATTAATATACATAAAAACAAGTATTTTAATATCATAAATATATACAGTATATATATATATTGAATATTTCTGCCAATTCTTTCTAAGAATGTTTTAAATATTAACAATAAATACCCTCTTGGCTTATTATAGGCAGAGAGCCATCTTATCATATATTTTATTAGCGTATATAAAGGTAGTTAATAATATTACAGGAAAAGTAGTGTAGTGCCAATGATGATAAGTAACAAATATGCCAGTGCCACTATCAACCTTTAAGGGTTGCTTCTGTCACTAAACCACCAGGATATACAGTTGTGTTCAAAATTATTTAACCCCCACTGAAATTGAGTGTTTTGGCCAGTTTGACATTGATTTTGATCATTCAGTCATCTTGCTTACAATTAAATCAAAGAGGCAGGTGTAGGTCAGACAAATATAACATAACATTTATAATGAAATAACCACAAATGTCTTTTCTGTGCTCACATCATTATCAGTTTTATTCAACCCCAAGTGACATTCAATCTTAGTACTTAGTACAACACCCTTTTACAGTTATATAACAGCTTTTAAACGTGAAGCATAGCTTGACACAAGTGTCTTGCAGCGATCTACGGGTATCTTCGCCCATTCGTCATGGGCAAAAGCCTCCAGTTCAGTCGCATTCTTAGGCTTGCGCACTGCAACTGCTTTCTTTAAGTCCCACCAGAGGTTCTCAACCGGATTTAAGTCAGGTGACTGCGATGGCCACTCCAAAAAATGTTCCAGCCTTTAATCTGCAACCATGCTCTAGTGGACTTGGAGGTATGCTTGGGATCATTGTCCTGTTGAAAGGTTCAACGTCTCCCAAGCCTCAGGTTTGTGACGGACTGCATCACATTGTCATCCAATATCTCCTGGTACTGAAGAGAATTCATGTACCTTGCACACGCTGAAGCTTCCCTGTACCTGCAGAAGCAAAACAGCCCCAAAGCATGATTGACCCCCCGCCATGCTTCACAGTAGGCAAGGTGTTCTTTTCTTCATAGGCCTTATTCTTCCTCCTCCAAACATAGCGTTGATCCATGGGCCCAAACAGTTCTAATTTTGTTTCATCAGTCCACAGAACACTATCCCAAAACTTCTGTGGTTTGTCCACATGACTTTGGGCATACTGCAGTCGACTCTTCTTATTCTTTGGAGACAGCAAGGGGGTGCGCCTGGGAGTTCTGGCATGGAGGCCTTCATTATGCAGTGTTCGCCGTATTGTCTGAGCTGAAACTTCAGTACCCACATCTGACAAATCTTTTCTAAGTTCCTCAGCAATCAGACGGGGACTTTTCTCCACTCTACGCTTCAGGTAGCGCACAGCAGTCGAAGTCAGCATCTTCTTTCTGCCACAACCAGGTAGCGTTTCAACAGTGCCCTTTGCCTTGAATTTGCGAATGATGCTTCCTATGGTCTCTCTTGGTATGTTTAACATCTTTGCAATCTTCTTATAGCCATTGCCCTTCCTGTGAAGAGTAATCACCTCTTCTCTTGTCTTCCTGGACCATTCTCTTGACTTCACCATGTTTGTAACCACACCAATTAAATGTCTAGAAGGAGCTGAGTATCACAGTCATTTTAAAGCTGCCTAATTGGTGCTTATTATGCTTTATTGCTGCTCCGTGACATCCACAGGTGTTTTCAATACCTGATTGAAAACACTTGAATGAACCTCTGTTCTTCAGAGTGGTAGTCTTTAAGGGGTTGAATAATTGTGTCAATGAAGAATTCACAAAAGAAACATTTACTACTGTATTACAAAACCAATTGATGTCATTTTAGTTGCATATGGTTCTTTAAAAAGTCCTTGTAGGATTTCATTCTGAATACAATTACAAATGTCACTAAATTCCCTAAAACCCTTTACAGCATTGGGGGTTGAATAATTTTGAACACAACTGTAAGTACAATGGAATAAAAAAGTGTAGTGCAATCCATTAATATTACCGAATGGATATTACCTATATGTCGCAGATGTCAGGGAATTAATACCACAAACAAAAAACAGAAACATCATAGCGTAACATGTATCATAATGTGAAATAGAAAAGGAAGGACTATTTCCTACTCACATTTAAAAGAGCCACTTCTGGCTCTGGATTCTTCACTTTTGGGTTATTTGTAGGCCACTCACCAGCCCAAAGGAGTCTCCACTGTTATCACTGGATACAGGGTGGGACTTAAACCAGGTCCTAGGATGATGGGCCCAGAAGTTGTTTTCTTGCAGGTGCAACTTCCACAAAAACCTCTTCCTTCCCTGATATAGATCTACGTGGCTCTTTTAAATGTACCTTCCTCCAGTACTTAGACAAAGCTTATGTTTGTGAACCCGTTAATCAGATATTTACACCTTTCTGAGAGCAGGCTTACTGGAAGGGTAATCTGATCAGCAGATAGTAACAGACAATGACCTTCTTGCATAATCACAATCATACCCATACCAACATTCTGCACACAAGAGAGGGCATTGGGCTGATATTGATTGTGAGTCCTGCACCTCTCAAATATGCCTTCATGCCCATGCACAAGAAGTTCAAATGACGCACGTCAAAGTAATATTACTGGCTGCTCTACACTTTTTTATTCTACCATAGTTAATAACTTACTGATCTATGTTAATATAGTTAAGGATAGAGTATTAATAGGTTTATAATATAGATTTCTATAATATCAAAATTCAGAATTTATAGGATGCATGTATGTATATTATCTATATTTTTTTATGTGTTAAAAGGAGTTTGGGATGTTTGTTAGGGGAAATTCCCTGGTGGTGTAATTAGCCAAGAAAACAAAAATATAAAGTGCGATTCATTGAGTCCTAGAACAGAAGAGATGTAACAGACCGCGATCGGCAACATCTTCCATGATTCAGAGTGAAACGCATATGATCTGCGCAAGTCCAAGATGGCAGAGTATGATATCTAACTTACGCGTTCCAAGGTGAATCACAGAGGGATCGTACATGCACACGATGGCGGTCGCAGAACATGAAGAGGCTTGGAACTCACGTTGGCCAATTAAATACCAGTTAAAGGTATTTATGAAGCCACAATTTCGGCGAAGCACTTTCTAGTAGATATATTTGTGACGTGAGTCTCTTTGAATGTGGGGTGCATGGACATGGAGGCATATTTGTAGGGTGCATGGACCTGGAGGCATATTTGTAGGGTGCAGGCCTGATGTTCCATATTATTTCCTTGGCCTCCCTTGTGTTATGTAATCTGAGTTATGCAAGAATAATGCTATTGTCTGTCTATCGGTTGGTCCATGTGTGTCATGTTGTCTGCTGATAGGAATGCTCTCAGGAATGTGTTAATATCTGTTTATATTTGAGTAGTTTGTTACTTTTCTTTGTGAGGCAAACACTGCCCCATTATCTGCTGTCTTTAGACTGTAATCTTGTTTATCATCACGATTGCCATTGTCCTGTCTGTCTAGGAATGTTGAGCGAATGTTTATTCCATTCTAGGATTAGTTTCGTGTATGTAAATTACCCATGTTTGACCGTATAAATATGTGTGCATGTCCCCAATTAAATGAGTTCCATTCTGACCCTGAAAACCTCCAGATCTACAGCCTTATCTTATTTTTGGGGGATGCCAGCAGGCTCTCTATGTGTCCTGGTCCTTAAGCTTCCACTGAGGACAGGAGAAAGGCATGAGAGTCTGATTGGGGAGAACATGGGGGGGGGTCCAGTAAGGAAGCTGCATTTACAGATGTGACCCTGTCGGGGTACTGAGATCTGTCACAATAATTTAAGTTTATAATGGTTTTTAACATAATAAAAGCACATATTCTTAGCTGTTCCACTGCTGGAGTCGTTTTTGAGAAGGTTTAGTGGAATTTGGTCCTTACAAACTCCACATGCATTAAAATCGGAGCCAGGGTGGGCTCCAAAAATTGTAAGTTGGCAATTGACATATTCTTTAGTTTTGGTGCACTTGTTGTACAGAATTATACTAGGAGTGTGCCCCGGCTATATCCATATAATATGGAGAACGTGATGCTGGTATAAGGTGGAGGGGAACCTGAAAAGAAGAAAAAATCCACAGGTTTACCCAGAGCCGATTGTGGGCTCTTTAACCACTTGGCTGCTATGGAAGCACTCAGGCGCGTCCAGCCAAGTGGTTCTTCTGTGCTACGGACGCGCTGAGCGCGTCCTAGCACAGGAGGCAGCAACCGGCCGGGATTCCGGCCGATTGCTGGCCCCCCCAGTGCAGGCTGACATATTGGATGTCAGCCCAGCACTCCGGGACCCCGGCAGGGACATTAGAGGTCATTGCGGCGGCGCGATGACATCTAATTCAGGCGCAACCCCCCCGCGTGTGCGGAGGAGGCGCCTGAAAGGGAGGGGGGGTCATTCGGACCTCTTTCCCTCCCGATTGCCAGGGACCACAGGGTTAAGGCAGGCACCATTTGGAAGGGCACAGCCTGCCCTTCCAAACGGTGGCTGACATTAACCCCTGGGGAGCCGGATCACGATTTGGCAGCAAAAAGCGCCGGATCGTGATCCTCTCCTGGAGCTGGCCGACATCTTGGATGTCAGTTAAGCCTCCCGGAACTCCCCCTGAGGACTGGCGTCATCGTGCTATGCACGATGACGCCGGTCCTGGAATTAACCCCTAGCTGACAGCAATGGTGGAGATAGGGGGTTCTAATGAACCCCTATCTCCTGATCCGTGGCAGGTAGGGGTTAAGGTTTGATATCGTTGGATCGGCCAGAGCCTGGCCTTTCCAACGATATCAAACATGACCATGTAAAAAGTTTACATTTTTTTTAATTACAAATAAAAATAAAAAATATTTTTTTTAAAAAATTATAATAAAATAAACAAATTTTTTTTTGTTTTGTTAATGCAGCAATATTGTTCCCATTTCAATTATAATGTGAACAATGATGCTGCACTAATGATTTTTGTTTGAGGTGCGTTTGTTAAAAATCGCATAATTTTCCCCCCAAAAAAATATAACGAGACCCCATCTCTAATTTTTTTAACAAGCGCAACTCATACAAAATATAACCGCAATTGCTCGCATGTTAAAATGTGAAACAAAACACTTTACACGTTGTAAATTATTGAAAATTCTAATTTTATTGCATTTTTTGTTATAATATACAGACAGGTCATGACGTATACATATAATAATGACATATTATGAATCTGCCGAGTCTGACGGAAAGAACGATATATAACATGTCTGGGTCATATAATAAAATAAGCTTCAAAACACGTTTAAACATGATGAGCAAAACCGGTAAAAATGACCTCAGCACAGAGGTGTGAAAAGCCTCAGCAGCGAAAGGGTTAAATAGTGAGTTTAACCATTTACTTCCTGGATAGCATATACATTATCAGACATGCTGCACCGTGTTGTTGTCCTTTTGGTTTTTTGGAAAATAGTGTGGGGGGCGTCACTGTTATTTGTATCTGTTTTAGCGATCCCCCTGACTCCAGGACCCCCAAGCAAATCGGGCGATTCTTCGGCCAGGAACACTCTGTGCCCCTCAAGGAGGCTCAGCAGCTTACCCACCTCAGATGGATGTGTGATGGGAGTCATCTGTTGTTTCTCCTGTCCTGCTAGTCATGGCGATGGCAGCTGTGTGACATCCCTCAGGACTCCAGGGATAGTTCCATGCATGCAATCTTTTGGTGGCAGTAGAGCCAGGTGTTGCAGCCTGGTGAAAGGTGCGCTCCGGTATAATCGGCCGCTGTGAATCTGCCAACAAGACAGCCTAAAAACACAGGATTAGCAGGGCTCAATGGAGCACAGTTTAAAATGCCGCTATATTTTTGCCCACCCTCTGTAAGTCAGAGATCTGGCCATTTTATTATCTATCTGCGTCACATTTACTGGATCTGACACAAAGGCCATTTCTGCCTGTATACTGATAATGCAGACCCCGTGTGACACTGTGCCACATAAGGGACACAATCTCAGAATAATGATCCATATGACAACCTGCTTCTTGACCTGATTTAAGTGTTAACTGCGCATCCCATGATCCAAATAAATACTATGCTAAAGAAAGTTACTTGATATTGAAAGGGTTAACCTTTTGGCGTTAAATATTTTTGCTATGGGGCCTTTTTTCCCCTTTTCGTAGTACTTATACCTTCAAAAAGCAAGCAGCCCCCCCCCACAGTCAGTGAATGGGTTAAAAGTGTAACTTTAGAGAAATGAAACTGATACCACATTACATGCAGGGCGTGACGCTGGGGAACATGGGAATTTCTACTTTAAAAGATGTGTTTATGCTGAATTTCTTTGTATTTGTGCGTCAGCACATACCCCCCCCCCAGGACAATCTGCAGGAGGATCACAATATACACATTGCTCAGGTGTTGTACTGACACTCCAGTGAACGTACAAGCCCCACATTTTTCTAAGATGAGTCCTCGTTTGCAATAAGATCACAGGTTGAGGAATTGGCAACATTCCTGCTTCAGATCATATATAATCTGCAGGGTGCATTGTCCCAGGACACATGTGAGTCTCCCTCTCTGTGAAACCTCACATCGTCTCCTGCAAATCGATCCCAAACACAGGTGAGTCTCGTTTCTAAGTATAATATCAATTTGTGGGGGGTTTCTATGAGGGGCCGTTAGGGACATTATTTAGATTTTTTCTGCATATATCATATAGTGAAACTTATATATCTTATACTGAAACGCATGTATCATATAGTGAAACACATATGTCACATACTGAAACACATGTCATATACTGAAATTTTGCATATACAGTGGCAAGAAAAAGTATGTGAACCCTTTGGGATTACGTGGAGTTTTGCATGAATTGGTCATAAAATGTGTCTGATCTTCATCTAAGTCACAACAATTTGAAAAACACAGTCTGCTTAAAATAATACAACACAAACATTATATGTTTTCATGTGTTTATTGAACATAACATGTAAACATTCACAGTGCAGGGTGGGAAAAGTATGTGAACCCCTAGTCTAATGACTTCTCCAAGAGCTAATTGGAGCCAGGAGTGAGCCAACCTTGAGTCCAATCAGTGTGATATTATTGGATGCAGTGGTGTATTTAGGTTTTGTGCTGCCCTAGGCCTGACTAAACTCGTGCACCCCCTAATTTAAATTTGACGCACCCCTTCCTGTCAAGGGCACACCTCCTGGTTAATCCCCACCCTTCCTCTTTAAGCTCCACCTTTTCCTCGCTTTATATTAAAAGTGGATACCAAGTGGCTACTTGTATATTTTGTATACCATTTCAAATGTATCTATTGAGATAAATAAAATTATGAAATGTTTATATTCAAGCATTTTTACAAAGAACAGCCACGCATGTCAAGTAAACGGGATCACAGCCGCTCTAATTGGTTGAACAATAAAATCCACAGAAACCTGCACTGCATATGAGCGTATCACAGAGCTGCACAGCAATAAAACCCACAGAAATGTGCAGTGTGTGTGAGCGTATCCCAGAGCTCCAGGGCAATAAAACTCACAGTAATATGCAGTGTGTATCACAGAATCTACAGCAATAAAACTCCCAGCAATGCAATGTGCGGTGTGTATGAGTGCATCAGAATTCACAGCAATAAAACTCCCAGCAATGCAATGTTTGGTGTGTGTCAGCATATCAGAATCCACAGCAATAAAACTCCCAGCAATGCAATGTGCGGTGTGTATGAGTGCATCAGAATCCACTGCAATAAAACTCCCAGCAATGCAATGTGCGGTGTGTATGAGTGCATCAGAATCCACAGCAATAAAACTCCCAGCAATGCAATGTTTGGTGTGTGTCAGCATATCAGAATCCACAGCAATAAAACTCCCAGCAATGCAATGTTTGGTGTGTGTCAGCATATCAGAATCCACAGCAATAAAACTCCCAGCAATGCAATGTGCGGTGTGTATGAGTGCATCAGAATCCACTGCAATAAAACTCCCAGCAATGCAATGTGCGGTGTGTATGAGTGCATCAGAATCCACTGTAGTAAAACTCCCAGCAATGCAATGTGCGGTGTGTATGAGTGCATCAGAATCCACTGCAGTAAAACTCCCAGCAAACCGAATGAATATGAGCACACAGCAATTATGCTGTGGAGCCATCTTGTCAGCAGTGGGGTGACACTGCCAGAGGGTGCACTGTAGCTTTGATTCCCTTCCCGGTGGGTGTTCAGTCCAGAATAGAGTCTGTGTTAACGAAAGGGCGGGCAGCTGCGCGCGTGCGTTTCACGTGGTTCAGCCAGTCATGTGGTACTGAGACAGAATATCAAAGGCAAAATATCTGGGTGCACAGACTCCCATTACCAGATTCATATCATTTTAAAATAAGACCGCATGGTCCACCTCTGCACTCTTCCACAATAAATACCACAGAGGGGTTACTGTATGATGATACTTGCATGCCTGGCATTAAAAGCACAATATCTGGGTGCACTGCCATTGACGCCTGTATCAGATTCATATCCTCAGAGGGGTTACGGTGTGACGGCACTGTTGCCGACGCTAAAAGCCCAATTTTAATGCACCTATTGTTACTTTCATCCAAAGCCTGCATAAGTTACACAATAATTTAGCCAAAAAAAATCACTAAACATTTTCTGCGTGTCCGAAAATGTCTCCTCTTTTCATACAGGCTGCCGCCCCAAGCAGTTGTTTATGGATAGATTAAAGGAAAAGCATTTACCGTCATATGAAATGTAATTTTTTGGTTTTTACATATTTCTATACATCCTAGAAATCCACCACTTCACGGGCAGGTTATGGGGACCTCCTAGGCACGATATTTGAAGGAATTTTTCCTTTTTATTTTTAACCCTTATTTCATGGAAAACTCACTGTCCCTTTAAAAACTTTTTTTTAAAACTTTTTGTCCTTGTTTCCTGTCCCCCAGGGCACTACCCGGACCCCCATACACCTTTTATGGCAAATATCTAGCATATATGCCCTCTTGGAGGGCACTCTAGAAACCAAATTTTCAGCCCCATTGACTTGCATGGGAGTTCGGGTTCGGTCCCGAACAAATGGGAAGTTCGGGTTCGGGCTCAAACCGAACTTGGGGGGTGTTCGGCTCATCCCTAATGAAGACCACTTCTGGCCAGACTTCTCCGGACAGTAGATGGGTGTACCTGGGTCCCACTGGTTCCTGCCAGTTCTGAGCTGATGGCACTGCTGGACATCTTCCGATTTCGAAGCGGAATAAGCTAGATGTGTCTTTCATCTGCTGCACTAAGTTTTCTTGGCCGACCAATGCGTCTACGATCCTCAACGTTGCCCATTTCTTTGTGCTTCTTCAAAAGAGCTTGGACAGTACATCTTGTAACCCCAGTCTGCTTTGAAACCTTTGTCTGGGAGAGACCTTGTTGATGCAGTATAACTACCTTGTGTCTTGTTGCTGTGCTCAATCTTGCCATGACATGAAACGCTCTTTCACAACCTCACCTTGGTAGCAGAGTTTAGCTGTTCCTCACCCAGTTTTAAGTCTCCTACACAGCTATTTCTGTTTCAGTTCATGACTGACTTTCAATCACGCAAACACGCCGCTATGCCGCAGCTGCGCACTCTGTACGTCCGTACTAGCGGTTCGGCGTTCTCGAAAAAATGCGTTCATTTTCCACTTGCGTTGCACGGCCGGACTTTCGTGCGACCGTACTTCGTATATTGGCCGTCATTGCCCGTCATCTGCTGCTAGTGCGGCCGTAATTATGTGCGCCAGAACGCACGTTAAAAGTGCGTTGGTCTGACCCCAGCCTAAGCAGCGGATTCTCTGAGTGAATGATCCAGAGAGGGTAAGTTTTCCAGGACTCACTCGCTGCATATACCTCTCAATTCACTCTGCATATACACACTGTCTTCTCTTGCTTCATTCACTTCTCTCTGCATTCGGTTTCCCAGTTTTCCCATTCCTTTCTCTCCCCCCTTTCATTCTTTCTCTTTCATTTGTTTCTCATTGCTGTCTCTTTGTTTCCCAGTATTTTTCTCCCCTCTCATTCTTTCACTGTCTTCTGTCTCTGTCTACATGTCTCCTGCCTGTGCACGCTCTTCTCTCACTCTTTGTTCGATCTCCTCTGCCTCTCATTCTATCACGGCCTCCTGGCTTTTTCACTCTTCCTGTATGTCACGCCAGGAGTGCACCCGAGCAGCCAGATCCTGGAGTGCACCAGAGCAGCCAGATCCTGG
The DNA here is from genome assembly GCA_009667805.1 of Leptobrachium leishanense. Lineage (NCBI taxonomy): Eukaryota > Metazoa > Chordata > Amphibia > Anura > Megophryidae > Leptobrachium > Leptobrachium leishanense. Next base: position 337,743,137 of record CM019067.1, on the reverse strand, counting down.
AGTGCACCCGAGCAGCCAGATCCTGGAGTGCACCCGAGCAGCCAGATCCTGGAGTGCACCCGAGCCGCCAGATCCTGGAGTGCACCCGAGCCGCCAGATCCTGAGTGCACCCGAGCAGCCAGATCCTGGAGTGCACCCGAGCAGCCAGATCCTGGAGTGCACCCGAGCAGCCAGATCCTGGAGTGCACCCGAGCAGCCAGATCCTGGAGTGCACCAGAGCAGCCAGATCCTGGAGTGCACCCGAGCAGCCAGATCCTGGAGTGCACCCGAGCAGCCAGATCCTGGAGTGCACCCGAGCCGCCAGATCCTGGAGTGCACCCGAGCCGCCAGATCCTGGAGTGCACCCGAGCAGCCAGATCCTGGAGTGCACCCGAGCAGCCAGATCCTGGAGTGCACCCGAGCAGCCAGATCCTGGAGTGCACCCGAGCAGCCAGATCCTGGAGTGCACCCGAGCAGCCAGATCCTGGAGTGCACCCGAGCAGCCAGATCCTGGAGTGCACCCGAGCAGCCAGATCCTGGAGTGCACCCGAGCAGCCAGATCCCGGAGGGCACCCGAGCAGCCAGATCCCGGAGGGCACCCGAGCAGCCAGATCCTGGAGTGCACCCGAGCAGCCAGATCCTGGAGTGCACCCGAGCAGCCAGATCCTGGGTGCGACAAGCAACCACATCATTGGGAACAGCCAGGTCCTCAACAACAATAGACTGCCCTCTGGGGATCACTGAGAGCAGCCAGATACTGGGGAGAACCTGAGCAGCCAGATCCTGGGTGCGACAAACAGCCGCATCAGTGGGCGAATTGGTCAGCCAGATCCTCAACAATAGACTGCCCTCCGGGCAAGCTTAATAACTAGTACACATATAAAACTGTTACTGCCTAAATGTGCACGGCAAAAAAATTGGTTTTGGATCATTTCATTCTGTGTTTTTTCGTTCCATTTTTTTTTCGTTTCAGATCATTTTTATTCGTTTTTTTGAAATTTCGCTCCGATTTTTATTTCTTTTTTTTCATTATGCTACTTTCATTCCTATTTTCGGATGATCTGAAAATTCAGGCAGCCGATTTTCGTAGCCCGAAAACAAAATCAAAGTAATAGACATTTGCACGGCTTTTTTTTTCCCCTTTAGTTTTGTTTCGGATATTTTCAGACTGGTTTTTATTTGTTTTGGGTAATTTCGAACCATTTTCGTTTCGGTTCGATCGTTTCGTTTTTCGGATCACTTCGTTATTTGTTTTTACAAGTTATTTCGTTTTTATGAGTAATTTTATTTTTTATTGTTTTTTTTCAGAATTTGAAACAGATTACCAATAAAACAAAAGTCTCACTTATTTTTTAACCATTTTCAGGATTTTTTTGGGTGAAATTTTAGGTTTTTAGGTTTAGGTTTTTAATTTATTTTAACCCCTTAAGGACCACTGACGTACATAGTATGTCATAGGGAAAATTCTTGTAAAATGCATAGGCTGGGGTCAGACGAACGTGGGTTAAGCCGCACTTTATTACGGCCGAGGTAGCAGCAAATGACGTCCAACGCAGGCCCACACACGAAGTACGCCAACATGAAAGTTCGGCCGCGCAACACAAGCGGCAAACGAACACATTTTTGCAAGAACGTCGAACCGCTAGTACGGACGTACAGAGAGCGCTGCGGCGGCATAGCGGCGTGTGTGCGTGATTAGGAGACGCCAGACGCTGCTCATGTCCGGCCAACATAACGTCCAGACGCAAAAAGTTTCCTGGTTTGGATTCGTAAAAAATTGCGGCCGTATGTGCATCGTATGACTGCTATCGTGTATTCCGTGAAAAAGTACGTCCATGCGTTCGGACGCACTTTTTTACGGACGATGCGAAAAAATGCGTTTGTCTGACCCTAGCCTTAAGCAGTCCTAAAAAATAGATAAATGAAGAGATTTCTTGCTGCAAGTGAAAAAAATAAACGGTTTAGGAAATCTTTAATAAAAACGAAAATATTTTTTACATTGAAACCTATGGGATTCTCCTGTTTAGGCTGGGGTCAGATGAACACAGTGTTAACGTCCGTGTTACCGCACATAAGTACGTCAGTGATAGCATACAATTGTGTTAAATGGAGCCCGACACACGAAGTACGTCCGCACAGAAGTGCGGGGGCTGACGGGCGCTGCAAACGGACGCAGGTTAGGCTAGGGTCAGACGAGCGCAGTTTTAACGTGCGTTTAACCGCACAAAATCACGGCCGTGCTAGCAGCAAATGACGTCCAATGCCGGGGAACACACGAAGTACGGCCGCACGAAAGTTTGTCCGTGCAACGCAAGCGGCAAACGAACGCATTTTTTCTAGAACGTGAAACCACTAGTACTGACGTACAGAGTGCGCTGCGTCCGCTAGAGGCGTGTGTGCGTGATTAGGAGACGTCAGACGCTGCTAATGTCCGGCCAACATAACGTCCAGACGCAAAAAGTGTTTTATTGATGATCCGTACAAAATCACGGACGAAAATGCGCATCGTATGACCGCTAACGCGTACTCCGTGAAAAAATGCGCCCATTCGTTCGAACGCACTTTTTTAAGGACAACGTGAAAAAATGCGTTCGTCTGACCCTAGCCTTAGGCAAGAACGTAATACTGCTAGAACGGACGTGCAGAGTGCGCCACGTCCACAACGTCTGCATAGCTTTGTGTGTGAGTGATGGAGCATGGTCAGACGGACTGCATTTATACGTCCAGCATTTATACGTCCAGTATTTTTGACGGACAGAATGTTTTTTCATTGTAATTTATTTTCCCTGCTACATCCGTAAAAAATAACTTCAGTGAAAAAACGGACTGTGTGGCCTCTACCTTGTCGTCAGTCAGTAAGTACGTCCGTACTGCACAGACGCACAGTCCGTACAAAATGCGCTCGTCTGACCCTAGCCTTAAACCTGGCGAACTGAACCACTGAAAATCAAGGCATTTCACTAACCTAATATTTCACCAAAAAATCCTAAAAAAATTAACAAAGACTTTTTGCTACAAGTGAAACAAATAAATGGTTGAATAAATATTTAATAAAAACGGGGAATATTTTTTACATTGAAACCTATGGGATTCTCATGTTTAAACCTGGCGAATTGAACCACCAAAAATCAGGGCATTTCATTGACATAAAATTTCACCCAAAATATCCTGAAAATGACCAAAAATACTATAAAATAATAAATGAAGAAACTTCTTGATGCATGTGAAAAAAATGAATGGTTTGAGGCCGGGTCAGACGAGCGCTCTATCAGGGTTATTCAGAGAGCGGTGAAAAGCAGGAGAATGACTGGAGAATGAAAAATTCTAGGTCAAAATAGCCAATTTGGGGGGGGCGGAGCTGACTGTTGAACAGCGAGGTCGCACTCTGGATGTGCTCCCGGGATTGAAACAATTTTACGCTGACCCTTGCGACCCGCTGTCGCCTGCTGAGTATATCCTGTTGGGGTGCGTGCCTGGCAACCTGCTGACTTTTTTCTGAGCCATCTCGCTCCGTCTGGGGGCCATTTGAAGGGTTTGCGTGGTTTTGGGCCTACGGCTGGCGGCCATTTTAGACGCCTAACTCGAGTGTGGTGCAGTCCTCCACGTCTTTGCTGCCTTCCCGCATGACTCTGGAGGTGATGATGGGGGTGATGCTTTGTCCAGCGGAGGGACCCCCCGACACACCGTTTGACACGGCCCCCCTCCCTCCCCCGGGACTCTGTGTGCCGCGCTGCAGAGGTTGGATGCCTACCTGCTCTCCCTGACGGGGTCCTCCAGTGATGACCGGCCGCTAACCCGGGGAGACCTGCGCCGCTACCTCGATGTCCTGCGGGGTGTTCCGGATGATACCCCACGGCTGATGGAAGGTGATGTAGCGGAGGGGCGACTTCAGGAGCCCAGCATTGTAGGCCTGCGGATGCCGACCGTCACTGTGGGGGCTGGGTTGTCTCCTCTGGAGTTGCCGGGAGACGGCCTGGATGCCTCGACGAGCGTGGGGCACCAGAGCGCTGTGTATGGTGTTCCAGGAGGCGCACTTCTATCGGCTGCTCAGCCACTGGAGGAGCTGCTGGAACCAGACGGGATGTACCTGCTAGAGGGACGGCGTTGGATGGGGAAGTCGGTGGATGGACTCACTGCTGCTGTGGAATGCATCCCAGCCCTGAGATGTGATGTGTTCCTGCTGGATGTTTTCTCTGAGGGGACTGCGTGCCTCTCTTTCTTATGGGACACTGGCTGACTCTCCCTGGCCTGATCGCCTCACCTTTCTAGCTGCTGATCCATTGTTATTGTCCCCCTATTTCCCATCTTCGACAACCCCCACCGCCTCTGCTGACATGCTGACTCTTTTGAGGATTGCTGTTGTTATTTTTTGTTTTTGTGCCCTGCTGACTAGATTTGACCTTGTGGGTCCCCGTGTTGGACACTCTTTGGCGGACTTTGGCTACTTTACCGGAGATGTGGCTTTTCTGTGGTGGACTGGGACTATCCTCCCCCCCCTTTTTTTTTATTTTATTTTAGGTGTGCGGGTCACTGGATTGAGCTGGGCGAGCCGTTGGAGGTGGATACCATGGCTCTGACTACCTCCTCTGGCCCTAGCTCACCCGGCCCTGTGGCCTCTTCCGCGGCCTCCAGTCCCTTGCGGGGTTCTTGGAGTGCGCCGGGAATGCCGCTTACATGGGCGATCCACCATCTTTCCCCCCTTTTTTTTTTTTTTTCTCTCCCTGCCCTGATGTCCCGTCCACTGATTACCTGCTGACATAACTGCCTCCCTGGTACTGCCACCTGAAGAAAGTTGGAGTGTCCTACCCTATCCCCACTTTTAGGAGTGTTACCTTTGCGAACCCTTTCTGTCTACCACGCTTATTTGTCATATTTGTTTCTGTTCTGTTAACTTTTTTGCAAAATAAAAAATTTGAAAGGAAAAAAAAAAAAAACATTAAAAAAAAAAAAAAACAAAAAACAAAATAGCCAATTTGGAAAGTGAGATGAAAGGGAGAATTTTTCTGGTTTGGATATTTTGATCTAGAATTTTTCATTCTCCAGTCATTCTCCTGCTTTTCACGCTCTCTGAATAACCCTGTTAGTGCACCTGTACTGGCGTGCCTCCTGCCTTCGAAGCATTCTGTGGTTCGACGGGGTCGGCCACATGCTATAGAGCACGCACGTGCCGTGTACGTTCCTAAAGGCTCCCTGTCAAATCGATACGTTGCGTGATTCTCCATAGGAGGATCGAGCCTTGCAGCGCTGAGTGCACTAACTGCTCTTAAAATCGCTCGTGACCCCTATGACGGAATGAGATGTTGTTCCGCCTGCGGGTGTGCTCTATCTGCATGACCCCGACGCTTACCGCTGGCCCGACTACCGAGTGTCACGGCACTCGGCGTCTCGTGCGGCCTTGCGTGACCCTGGATAAGGGTTAGCGGGCGGTGGAGGGGACCCCTGCCTAGAACCAGCCCGACCACTGAGCCATACGGTACTCAGCGTCCCGAGCAGCTGGTTCACTGACCTTTGTGGGTGTGGGGGCGTCTGCGGAGCGGCCGGCCGAACACGGTGATCGGATCTGCCGCGGAGGAATATTCGGATCGTAGAGGAGGAGGCTTCGGATCTTAGATGGTTGTAGCTTCGGATCTTGCGGGATCGGCAGAGTCTTCGGATCTTACCGCAGTCTCCTGCAATACCGAAGCGCGGTACACGGCCGCGCCCTTCGGATCGGATCTCGGGCTAACAGACTGGGAACCGAACACCATATGCGAGATGCAGGCACAGAGCGCTCGGTTCGGTTCGGATCTTAAGTCTGTTCTGATCTTCGCTGGACACCGCACCCTGAGACCGCGGGGGATACTCAGACGCTGAAGTACGGCGGAGAAATAAAGACATCAGACGAGGCTGGATGCACTGGTAAATCTCAGTTTATTATTCACAGCACCTTCATTTATCAACTTTACGCAAATTAAAATACAATGGGAATCCCTGCCCGCCCTCACAAGTCCCATTGGCCATCACTACTTGGGGAGTTGCCGATTCGGACCGGATTGTCCGAATCGGCCATTTTACGATTCGACCGGATGGTCCGAATCGGCCATTTTCCGATCAGAATTCTGAACTGCGCCACGAGGTGATCGGAAAATGGCGGCGGGCAAGGCAGACAAAGGGAAAATACATTTCGCAATAAACCAACGGGGACACTTTATTACACCACACAATATCACATCTAATAAAAAGTACTTTCAAAACTCCGTGCGTGCCACCGCACCTAAGTGTCCATGGCCACCACTGTCACTGTGCACCGCCCCTGGCTGAGGGTGTTGGGCCATTCCGTGACAACCCCGGCCTAAGAACTATTTTAAAAAAAACGCAATTTTTTTTTACATTGAAACCTATGGGATTCTCCTGTTCAGACTGGGGTCAGACGAACGCAGTGCAAACGTGCATTGAGCCGCACTTTATTACGGCCGTAGTAGCAGCAAATGATGTCCAATGGCGGCCAATATACGAAGTACGGCCGCACGAATGTTCGACCACACAACGCAAGCGGCAAACAAACGCATTTTTTTGAGAACGGGGAACCGCTAGTACTGACGCAGAGTGCGCTGCGTCGGCATAGCGGCGTGTGTTTTTTATAGCTCCGTCAAAAAATACGACTGAAATTGCGCATCGAATGACCGCTATCGCGTCTTCCGTGAAAAAATGCGTTCGGAAGCATCAGCGCACTTTTTGATGTTAGACGTGAAAAATGCTTTCGTCTGACCCTAGCCTTAAGGCTAGGGTCAGACGAGCGTGATTTCTACGGACTGTACGTCAGTACGGGAGAGACGCAGTAGTGGCCACACAGTCCGTTTTTTTCACTGACGTTTAATTTTTGACGGATGTAGGAGGGAAAATAAATTACAAAGCAAAACCATTTTGTCCGTGAAAAATGCTGGACGTATAAATGCGTCCGTCTGACCACGTTCCATCACTCACACACAAAGCTATGCAGACGTTGCGGACGCAGCGCACTTTGTGCGGCCGTTCTAGGGGTTGTACGTTCTTGCCTGCCTTGCGTCCGTGGGCCGCGGCCGTTGTGCGTCAGCAGTTCAGTGCGGACGTACTTCATGTGTCAGGCTCCAATGGACTTTCTTTCATGCTATCACGGACTTACTTTTAGGCGCAATTACGGACGTGAACACTACGCTCGTCTGACACCAGCCTAAGCCTGGTAACCTAAACCACCGAAAATCAGGGCATTTCACTGACATAAAAATAAAATGGAAATCAGTGAGTGCAATGTTTTTCTTTCACGCGAGTCAGTCAGACAAATGCATTCAGTGTGTATTAATGTTTTCCATTGTGCGTCCGCAGTTTTGTACGGTCAGGATGTTAGATTTGCCATTAATAAAGCCAGCTTCTATTAATGCGGACGCAGCACACTTTTGTGCGGATTAACGTTCTCCGTTGTGCGTCCGCAGTTTGGTACGGTCAGGATGTTACAATATGCCGTTACAACCAGCTTTTCAAAGACATTAAAATTATGCGCGCAAACGTTATCTGTTAAATTTTGCGCATAGATTGTAATACCATCCGCGTACCAGCGCATTTGCGCTCACAATGTTAAGTATAGGATGCGCGCAGTAAATTGCGCTCACAAAGGGATCGCGCAGGTTCACCCGCGTTAGACGTTAATGCGCATTTTTTGCATGAACGTTGTAATACGACTGTCAGCGCAAAGGGTTTAACCCCTCATGTTAATGCGTTTTTGCGCACACGCTAAATTGTGCGCGAAGAATGTAATAGAGCCCTTAGAGTAATAGTTTGTACACACAATGTGAATGAAAAGAAGAAACTCAGAAAACATGCAGAAACGTGTACTGATTGTAACAACACCTCAAGTCTTTCTTAACCCCTTCAGTACCAAGTTTTCTATACATCTACTGCCTGGACCCAGTGGATTAATGGAAAACGAATCCGCATCAAACAATAACCATAAGTAAGTGACTTGTGGAAAGCCGTGACGGTGAAGAAACTGTAATATATTGAAGCCAACAGTGCACGACATGGTGTTTGATGCTGGGAAATGAAGGGCAGAAAACAGAAGTCAAACTGGTTTAGGAATAATAAAGTATATTCTGGCAACAAAACTTTTTATAAAAATCCAAAGAAGGAACATTCAAAACTCGCCGACAGGAAATGACACCAAGCAGCGATGTCAGATTTGCAGAAAGTTTCTTTCTGGACAAATTCTCATTTGAATGAAAGGTATTAAATAAATTAAAGACTTTATTGAAGTCACACATAAAGGAATATTTAGGTTGTGGAGGACGTGACAAAAAATGGCTTTTAAAAGCATCAGTACTGAGTCCCAGGTGCACCTTGTGTGCGATATCTCACCAGGAGATACACTGCCTGGCCAGAAAACAAGTCACACACTGTAATATTTGGTTGTGTCGCCTTTTGCTGTTATTGCAGCACACATACACCGTGGCATCGTTTGGATAAGCTCATGCAATGTCACAGCATTTATTTCTGTCCTGAGTCAAATCATGTTATGGCCAAGATCTTGTATTGATGATGGGAGAGTCGCAGCGCTACATAAAGTCTTCTCCCCTGAAGGAGAATGGGAATGTTTTAAAAGCGTCATTGTTGTTGTGTTTGGAAAGTGAAGTGTGTGTTTTGCATCATATTTACCTTTTTCACATATTGTCAGGGCTCGAGTCCTGCAGGAACGCATGGGAACAGCGGGAACGTAGCAGGAATGTTGTTCCCACGTTAAACCATTTTATTAGGCTGAGAAACGCCCGCGGTGCGATCGCCATCCACTTGCGATCGCAACCGCTCCGGAGCACTCCCACCTGAAAATTAAGGCCTTGCTGTAAGTTTCCTGTTCCGCTGCTCAGACCATGAGTTCTGCGCACAATGCACTCTGATGACGTATCAGAGTGCCGACGCTGGACTCACTGTCAGGTGGCCAGCGGGAGAGGAGACAGGGCCCCTCCCACCCACACCAACAGCGGGAGAGGAGACTGGGCCCCTCCCACCCACACCAAAGGCGGGAGAGGAGACATTGCCCCTCCCACCCACACCAACCACAGGAGAGGAGATAGGGCCCCTCCCACCCAGTATGGAGAGCTTGCACCTTCTTCCCGGATGAGTATTGTGGGAGTCGGCTGTTCCTGGTATGTGTTGGCCCCCTTTATGAAACGTAAGGATTTCGGGATGTTTTGCCGTTTATAACTTGCTATATTTGCTGCATCTTTATGGCTGGCAGTTAATTTACGGTGAGTACCATAGATAATCGAGTATAACGCGACCCGAGTATAACGCGAGGGGTAGAGATTCATTATGAAAATAAGAATATTACTCAAGACTCGAATATAACGCTAGGAGCAAAATTGTGAAAGTATAAATTTTCCAAAACACGACAAAAGTCTGTTAAGTTACTATTGTTCCATGTTTACATTTCATGTTCATTCCACCCCACTCTCACCCTCGTTCCTCCAATGGTTGTTAGAGAGCAGGGGTGCAGAGTGAGAGGTAATGCATTATCGTGGCTATTTTAGAATGGTGATAGATGTAATTGAGCGTTTTGATTGCTATGGAATATAACTCTATTATGATAAAGTTCTGCACTGAAACTAAATAAATAAAACCCGTAAGTGCAGGTATGGCATAAGGGCACATTTTTTATATTTAATTATTGCAATTGTATTTAATAAGATTATATATATACTGTATATAATGTTAGGAACCTAAGCATATACTCATGCAATACACAAAGACACATTTTGAAATTGATAAAAGCTTGCTTTACCTTGAAAAATTAATATTGTTTATATGAAGCAGAGTATATGATAAATCTGATAAATTGTGACATACAGAAATTATTTATAAAAGGGGTTAATGTTACAGGTTTTTATTGCAAAAGTTAAAGTAGGTTTTTGGATTGAAGGGTTAATAGAGCGTGCAGGTGTCAGAGAGCTCCTGGAAGCAATCAGATCTTCACTCCCACGCAGCTGTCCCGTGTATAACGCGACCCATACAGTTTTAAGGTTTATTTATTGCAACGCAAGTGGCAAACGAAAGCATTTTTTCTAGAACGTCAAACCGCTAGTACGGACGTACAGAGTGCGCTGCGTCCGCTAGAGCCGTGTGTGCGTGATTAGGAGACGTCAGACGCTGCTAATGTCCGGCCAACATAACGTCCAGACGCAAAAAGTGTTATATTGATGATCCGTACAAAATCACGGACGAAAAGGCGCATCGTTTGACCGCTATCGCGTATTCCGTGAAAAAATGCGTCCATTCATTCGACCGCACTTTTTCACAGACAACGCGAAAAATGCGTTAGTCTGACCCTAGCCTAAAGTATCCATTAATTGGGAAGACTAGATGGGCCGAAAGGTTCTTATCTGCCGACATTTTTCTATGTTTCTGCTGCAGAGAGGTGCTTCCCAGCAGTGTGTGTGGATACATATGCTGCATTAATTATACTGCAGAGAGGCGCTTCCCAGCAGTGTGTGGATATGCTGCATTAATTATACTGCAGAGAGGCGCTTCCCCGCAGTGTGTGGATTCATATGCTGCATTAATTATACTGCAGAGAGGCGCTTCCCCGCAGTGTGTGGATACATATGCTGCATTAATTATACTGCAGAGAGGCGCTTCCCAGCAGTGTGTGGATACATATGCTGCATTAATTATACCGCAGAGAGGCGCTTCCCAGCAGTGTGTGGATTCATATGCTGCATTAATTATACCGCAGAGAGACGCTTCCCAGCAGTGTGTGGATACATATGCTGCATTAATTATACTGCAGAGAGGCGCTTCCCAGCAGTGTGTGGATTCATATGCTGCATTAATTATACTGCAGAGAGGCGCTTCCCAGCAGTGTGTGGGGATTCATATGCTGCATTAATTATACCGCAGAGAGGTGCTTCCCAGCAGTTGTGTGGATTCATATGCTGCATTAATTATACCGCAGAGAGGCGCTTTCCCAGTGTGTGTGGATTCATATGCTGTATTAATTATACCGCAGAGAGGTGCTTCCCAGCAGTGTGTGGATACATATGCTGCATTAATTATACTGCAGAGAGGCGCTTCCCAGCAGTGTGTGGATTCATATGCTTATTAATTATACCGCAGAGAGGTGCTTCCCAGCAGTGTGTGGATACATATGCTGCATTAATTATACTGCAGAGAGGCGCTCCCAGCAGTGTGTGGATACATATGCTGCATTAATTAATACTGCAGAGAGGCGCTTCCCAGCAGTGTGTGGATACATATGCTGCATTAATTATATACCGCAGAGAGGCGCTTCCCAGCAGTGTGTGGATTCATATGCTGCATTAATTATACTGCAGAGAGGCGCTTCCCAGCAGTGTGTGGGAACATATGCTTGCATTAATTATACTGCAGAGAGGTGCTTCCCAGCAGTGTGTGGATACATATGCTGCATTAATTATACTGCAGAGAGGCGCTTCCAGCAGTGTGTGGATACATATGCTGCATTAATTATACTGCAGAGAGGCGCTTCCAGCAGTGTGTGGATTCATACGCTGCATTAATTATACTGCAGAGAGGTGCTTCCCAGCAGTGTGTGGATTCATATGCTGCATTAATTATACCGCAGAGAGGCGCTTCCCAGCAGTGTGTGTGGATACATATGCTGCATTAATTATACTGCAGAGAGGCGCTTCCCAGCAGTGTGTGATACATATGCTGCATTAATTATACTGCAGAGAGGCGCTTCCCAGCAGTGTGTGGATTCATACGCTGCATTAATTATACTGCAGAGAGGTGCTTCCCAGCAGTGTGTGGATTCATATGCTGCATTAATTATACCGCAGAGTCGCTTCCCAGCAGTGTGCGGATTCATATGCTGCATTAATTATACCGCAGAGAGGCGCTTCCCAGCAGTGTGCGGATTCATATGCTGCATTAATTATACTGCAGGTCGCTTCCCAGCAGTGTGCGGATTCATATGCTGCATTAATTATACTGCAGAGAGGCGCTTCCAGCAGTGTGCGGATTCATATGCTGCATTTATTTATTACTGCAGAGAGGCCGCTTCCCAGCAGTGTGCGGATTCATATGCTGCATTAATTATACTGCAGAGAGTCGCTTCCCAGCAGTGTGCGGATTCATATGCTGCATTAATTATACTGCAGAGAGGCGCTTCCCAGCAGTGTGCGGATTCATATGCTGCATTAATTATACTGCAGAGAGGCGCTTCCCAGCAGTGTGCGGATTCATATGCTGCAATAATTATACTGCAGAGAGGCGCTTCCCAGCAGTGTGCGGATTCATATGCTGCATTAATTATACTGTAGAGAGGCGCTTCCCAGCAGTGTGTGGATTCATATGCTGCATTAATTATACTGTAGAGAGGCGCTTCCCAGCAGTGTGTGGATTCATATGCTGCATTAATTATACTGCAGAGAGTCGCTTCCCAGCAGTGTGCGGATTCATATGCTGCATTAATTATACTGCAGAGAGGCTCTTCCCAGCAGTGTGCGGATTCATATGCTGCATTAATTATACTGTAGAGAGGCGCTTCCCAGCAGTGTGTGGATTCATATGCTGCATTAATTATTCCGCAGAGAGGCGCTTCCCAGCAGTGTGCGGATTCATATGTATTTGTGGATTCATTTGCTGCATTAATTATACCGCAGAGAGGTGCTGCCCAGCAGTGTGCGGATTCATATGCTGCATTAATTATACGGCAGAGAGGCGCTTCCCTGCAGTGTGCGGATTCATATGCTGCATTAATTATACCGCAGAGAGGCGCTTCCCAGCAGTGTGCGGATTCATATGCTGCATTAATTATACTGCAGAGAGTCGCTTCCCAGCAGTGTGCGGATTCATATGCTGCATTAATTATACCGCAGAGAGGCGCTTCCCAGCAGTGTGCGGATTCATATGCTGCATTAATTATACTTGCAGAGAGGCGCTTCCCAGCAGTGTGCGGATTCATATGCTGCATTAATTATACTGCAGAGAGTCGCTTCCCAGCAGTGTGCGGATTCATATGCTGCATTTATTTATACCGCAGAGAGTCGCTTCCCAGCAGTGTGCGGATTCATATGCTGCATTAATTATACTGCAGAGAGGCGCTTCCCAGCAGTGTGCGGATTCATATGCTGCATTAATTATACTGCAGAGAGGTGCTTCCCTGCAGTGTGCGGATTCATATGCTGCATTAATTATACCGCAGAGAGGCGCTTCCAGCAGTGTGCGGATTCATATGCTGCATTAATTATACCGCAGAGAGTCGCTTCCCAGCAGTGTGTGGATTCATATGCTGCATTAATTATACCGCAGAGAGCGCTTCCCAGCAGTGTGCGGATTCATATGCTGCATTAATTATACCGCAGAGAGGCGCTTCCAGCAGTGTGCGGATTCATATGCTGCATAATTATACTGCAGAGAGTCGCTTCCCAGCAGTGTGCGGATTCATATGCTGCTTTAATTATACTGCAGAGAGGCGCTTCCCAGCAGTGTGCGGATTCATATGCTGCATTAATTATACTGTAGAGAGGCGCTTCCCAGCAGTGTGCGGATTCATATGCTGCATTAATTATACCGCAGAGAGTCGCTTCCCAGCAGTGTGCGGATTCATATGCTGCATTAATTATACTGCAGAGAGGCGCTTCCCTGCAGTGTGCGGATTCATATGCTGCATTAATTATACCGCAGAGAGGTGCTTCCCAGCAGTGTGCGGATTCATATGCTGCATTAATTATACTGCAGAGAGTCGCTTCCCAGCAGTGTGCAGATTCATATGCTGCAATTAATTATACCGCAGAGAGGTCGCTTCCAGCAGTGTGCGGATTCATATGCTGCATTAATTATACTGCAGAGAGGCGCTTCCCAGCAGTGTGCGGATTCATATGCTGCATTAATTATACTGCAGAGAGTCGCTTCCCAGCAGTGTGCGGATTCATATGCTGCATTAATTATACCGCAGAGAGGCGCTTCCCAGCAGTGTGCGGATTCATATGCTGCATTAATTATACTGCAGAGAGTCGCTTCCCAGCAGTGTGCGGATTCATATGCTGCATTAATTATACTGCAGAGAGTCGCTTCCCAGCAGTGTGCGGATTCATATGCTGCAATAATTATACTGCAGAGAGGCGCTTCCCTGCAGTGTGCGGATTCATATGCTGCATTATACCGCAGAGAGGCGCTTCCCAGCAGTGTGCGGATTCATATGCTGCATTAATTATACTGCAGAGAGTCGCTTCCCAGCAGTGTGTGGATTCATATGCTGCATTAATTATACTGCAGAGAGGCGCTTCCCGGCAGTGTGTGGATTCATATGCTGCATTAATTATACTGCAGAGAGGCGCTTCCCGGCAGTGTGTGGATTCATATGCTGCATTAATTATACTGCAGAGAGGCGCTTCCCAGCAGTGTGTGGATTCATATGCTGCATTAATTATACTGCAGAGAGGCGCTTCCCGGCAGTGTGTGGATTCATATGCTGCATTAATTATACTGCAGAGAGGCGCTTCCCAGCAGTGTGTGGATTCATATACTGCATTAATTATACTGCAGAGAGGCGCTTCCCTGCAGTGTGCGGATTCATATGCTGCATTATACCGCAGAGAGGCGCTTCCCAGCAGTGTGCGGATTCATATGCTGCATTAATTATACTGCAGAGAGTCGCTTCCCAGCAGTGTGTGGATTCATATGCTGCATTAATTATACTGCAGAGAGGCGCTTCCCGGCAGTGTGTGGATTCATATGCTGCATTAATTATACTGCAGAGAGGCGCTTCCCGGCAGTGTGTGGATTCATATGCTGCATTAATTATACTGCAGAGAGGCGCTTCCCAGCAGTGTGTGGATTCATATGCTGCATTAATTATACTGCAGAGAGGCGCTTCCCGGCAGTGTGTGGATTCATATGCTGCATTAATTATACTGCAGAGAGGCGCTTCCCAGCAGTGTGTGGATTCAGATGCTGCATTAATTATACCGCAGAGAGGCGCTTCCCAGCAGTGTGTGGATTCCTATGCTGTATTAATTATACTTCAGAGAGGCGCTTCCCAGCAGTGTGTAGATTCATATGCTGCATTAATTATACCGCAGAGAGGCGCTTCCCAGTAGTGTGTGGAGACGGTGAATATTGGTAGCATCATTAATTACTTTATAATTAAAATGTACATAACGCTGCTGCTTTGCAACAAAATTAAAATAAAAAAATATATATATATATAATATGTTGTTCTGTCTCAATGTATTGTAACCCTGTCTGTATTGTACTCATTGGTCAGTGCTACGGAATATGTTGATGCTATATAAAGCATAATAATAATATATATGTAGCGCTCACTCCCGGAGGAGCCGCTGAAAATTGAACCACGGGTCAGTCTCCCCGCACTAGGGAATAAATATACTCCAACACAGTTGTGAGTTTTTATCATTTAAATAGTTTACTAAAATAATGAGCAGATGTTGAAACACGGTATTCACAGATATATTACAGTATTTTCGTATCGCGGTAAAACGCGTGGCGGAAAAGAAACGAAACACGAGGCTTCGTATTTCGGAAAATAAAAATATTCGTAACCGAACAGAAAATAAAAGCAGTTGCACGAATATTCGAAAAAGGAACACGTAGCGGAACCCAAAAATACAATCTCTTCGTATTACGATAAACGCGCAGCGGAAAAGAGGAAAATATATTCGGAACGTATCTTTACTCTTGTTCCGATACGTAACAAAAATGAGTCCTGCACAGGTTAAGTCCCGGAATGTAAAAGGTGTGTATGTGTGTGTATGGTACCCGGGTACTGTTCAACTGGCCAGTGAATTTACTTAAAGAATCTCTTCGACTAGTCAAGTTGGGGCCCTGTGGACTTTAAAGAGAAAACAGCAGCGAGTTCTTTATTTACAGTACAGCCTTGGAGGCCTCTCACCCATCCGACGGTTGCTTTAGGCTCCGCTGACCCAGGACGTCTCTCCGCTCGATATTGACTGGGGATACTAGCGGCCGGATCCGTTGTCTGACTTTCCGCAGCTTGTCCACGACTTGTCCAACTCACCGCCTGCTCTCCGTATTCGGTCAACTCGCGGCAACTCCTTACTCGAGGTCTTTGGTCTCTTAGATCTGCAGCAATCTCTGGAACTTGGAGCGCTCTCTTTCTCTTCAGGCTGAATGTCCAATAAATGACTCTGACAGGTCTCGCTCAGGCTCTGGCTTAGGCCCTCTTGCGATGTCTCTCACTGCGTCTGCTCCCTCTGACTCCCTGGCGCGCTCTGGGCTGTTCTCCACGAGGTGGAGGATGTAAGGCTCCAGTGTCCCACCCACTTCCTGTCTTCTTGCAAAGCATGCCGGGAATTGTAGTCCCAATGTCCAGTGATTCTAATCGCGATTGTCTCCATCTTGTGGCCAAAAATAGGTACTGCCACAGCAAGATTTAACACAGCGCTACACTCTCCCCCTCCTAGAACTCTTGGGTCTCTCCAAGGAGGTACAACAGTTACATTACATTTCCACAATATAGAATACAGTTTACATAGCAGGTACAGGTTCAGCAGCATACATGTAGTGGGTTAGAAACACTTCCTCAAGTTGACTCATATTTTGGGCTACCTCAGCTAGCATAGCAGACACTTCGGGCAACCTCTGCACTGTGGTGATGGCCTCTTCAGTGCTATGTCCTGGTGTATCGTAGGTGAGTCGTTGAGGCGGTCGAACAGAGCGTTTTGGTTCTGGCTCAATCAGTTCCTCTTCAGGTGGAAGTACTATAGGTGTTGGCTCAATCCTTCTCTCTATCACTGGAGCAGACGTTTCTTCAGAGTATGATCCTTCCAGTGAAGGCATAGAACTATATGTCACGGAATGGCCCAACACCCTCAGCCAGGGTGATTCACAGTGACATTGATATGGCCATAGGCACTTAAAAACTCCGTGGGTGCCACAGCACCTAAGTACTTTTTATTAGATGTGGATTTGTGTGTGGTGTAATAACGTGTCCCCGTTGGTATTGTGAAATGTATATTCCTTTGTCTGCCTTGCCCGCCGCCATTTTCCGATCACCTCGTGGTTCCGTTCAGAATAATCGGATCGGAAAATGGCCGATTCGGACCATCCGGTCGAATCGTAAAATGGTCGATTCGGACCATCCGGTCCGAATCGGCATCTCCCCGATTCGTAAGGGCCAATACGAATCGGGGCCCGGGTGCCTCCTGCCAGCGAGGGCCAATGGGTCTGGTGTGGGCAGGCAGGGATTTCCATTGTATTCATAATTGTGTAAAGTTGATAAAAGTATGTGATGTGAATAATAAACTCAGATTTACCAGTGCATCCAGCCTCGCCTGATGACTTTTATTCTCCGCCGCATTATACTGTCTGAGCATCCCGCGCGGTCTCAGAGTGCGGTGTCCAGCAAAGATCCGAACCGAACCGAACGCCCTGTGCCTGCATCTAGCATCAGGACAGAGGCGCAGCGTGTGGTCATCGGTGCTAGGAATATTCGACCGGGATCCGATCCGAAGGGCGCGGCCGCGTACCACGCTTCGGTGTTGCGAGGGATCGTGATAAGATCCGAATATTCAGCCGCTCCCGTAAGATCCGAAGATTCATCCGTTTAAAGATACGAATATTCCTCCACTTAAGATCCGAATATTCCTTCGCGGCAGATCCGATCTCCGTATTCGGCCGGCCGCTCCACAGACGTCCCACACCCACAAGGTCAGTGAACCAGCTGCTCGAGACGCTGAGTACCGTGTTGCTCAGTGGTCGGGCTGGTTCTACGCAGGGGTCCCCTCCACCGCCCGCTAACCCTTCCCCAGGGTCACGCCAGGCCGCACGAGACGCCGAGTGCCGCGTCACTCGGTAGTCGGGCCAGCGGTAAGCGCCGGGGGCACACAGATAGAGCACACCCGCAGGCGGACAACATCCCATTCCGTCATACTGGTGGCAGCGGTGGGATAAGCTCTCTGCAGACCCCTAGGAGACCCTCACAATGGCCGGGTACGGTGCCTACAAGCTGGACGTCCTGCGTGGCATGCTGGAGAACCAGGGAGGCGCCCTGGGCTCCAAGAGCCGGGAGGTCATGATGGAGGAGCTAAGGAGAATGGATCAAGAGGCGGCGTTCGCAGCGTTACCCGCGGATATCGCGCCGGCACCTGTCCCCGCCGAGCCCGAAGACAGTGATTTCTACCGGAAGGTGCGGCAGCGGGTCGTTATGATGGGACCGGCCCCATCGGAGGCTGTTATGCAGAGTCTGATCTGGGAAATCAGTCAGGAAGAGGAGCGAGAGAAAGAGCGGGCGCACGAGCTACGGCTGGCTGAAGTGCGAAGCCGACGGAGCAGCCGTTCCCCTTCGGACCGTTCCACCGGGCGCAAAGTGCCTTTTCAGGCGTTTAAGGAGTTCCGGGAAGCAGAGGAGGAGATAGAGAACTATCTCCAGGATTTTGAGCGCCTGTGCCAAGTGCACGAAGTGCACCGTGCCGACTGGTGAGGATCTTGGCATGTAAGCTGACCGGTCGGGCCGCAGAGGCCTACCGCACGGTGCCGGACGAAGAGGCCACCAGTTACATGCACGTAAAGCAGGCGCTGCTGAGCAGGTTCGCCGTGACCCCGGAAGCCAGCCGGGTGAAGTTCAGGAACTCTCGCCGGCCCAATGGCGCTACTCACGTTGAGTGGGCCCATCGATTGCAGCGGGACTTACGCACCTGGTTCTCGGGTAGCAAAGCGGAGACGGTGACTGAAATTACCCAGCTGCTACTGCTCGAGCAGTTTTTCGAGCACACCCACTCCGCTATCCGGGAGTGGGTGCGTGACAAGAAGCCCCCCAAACGGTGCAGCAAGCGGCCACTTGGGCAGACGAATATACGGACACTCGGAAGATTTCCGGGGGGGAGCGATCCCTGCCCGTCCGCCCAGCCCTACCTGCTCCACCACCCCCACCACCGGCGGTCTGGACGCCGGCAGCGCGGCCCACCAGCCGGTCCAACAACTTGGCCAATGTCCGGTGCTATGGGTGCAATCAAGATGGGCATTACAAGCAGTATTGCCCCAACCGACCGGAGTCGACCCGACCGCCCGCCAGACCGTCGTCGACCGTCCATTGCTGCGACGCCAAAACCCCGTGGCTGGAGGCCCCGGAGGAATGGGAGCGGCTACATGAGGCCGACCCCGTGCAAGCCGCCGCGGACGACAACCGTCATCATCACCGTCAGGCGGTGTGGATAAACAGGCGGGCCGCTGAGGGGCTGCGGGACTCCGGGGCTACCATTACCCTGGTACGGCCTCACTTGGTTCAGCCGAACGACCGTCTGCACAACACCATTGCAGTACGGGTGGCCGGGGGGAAGGTGCTCCGGCTCGAGACGGCCCGGGTTCACCTGGACTGGGGGAACGGGGAGAGAGTGGTGAGGGTGGGGTTAATGAAGCAACTGCCGGCCGAGGTGCTCCTTGGCAACGACCTGGGGCGGCTAGTCTCTTCTTACTCCACAGATGCAGCCACCCCAGTAACCACCAGGCAACAGAGCCAACGCCACGACAGGGGCACTCCGAACGGGACCCAGGTGAGATCCCAACCAAAACCTTCCCGACCTCCCAAACCTCCCCGACCGCCCAGACCTCCCTGACCGCCCAGACCACCCCAACCTCCCAGACCGCCCCAACCTCCCATACCCCGACGAGTCCCGACTCTTCCCTTCCCATCTGATCTCCCTTCCCGGTGGAGTTCCCCGGAGACGCTTCGCCACCAGACCCAGACCGATCCCACGTTACAGTGCTACCGGGATCGGGCCGGCAGAGGTCTTGGCAATAAGAGAGAGGACAGGATAGAGTGGGAGGATGGGCTGCTCTACCGGTACACTGCGAGGGAGAGGGCCAAGAAGAAGCAGGTCCCACAGAAACAGATGGTGGTGCCCCAGGGCCCTAGGCAGGAACTTCTGCGCTTGGCTCATGACATTCCCCTGGCAGGTCACCTAGGGCAGACGAAAACCCGGCACAGGTTGGCGCGCGCGTTTTTCTGGCCCCGCCTCAGCGAAGAGACCCGTGACTATTGCCGCACCTGCCCAGTTTGCCAAAAAACTGGGAAGGCCGGGGATCACCCGAAAGCGCCCCTGCGCCCTATGCCCATCATTCAGGAGCCCTTTAGCCGGGTGGCGGTCGACATCATTGGGCCGTTGCCGCGGCCCAGTGCCACCGGTAAGAGGTACATACTTACCGTGGTGGATTATGCCACCCGGTACCCCGAGGCTGTGGCCTTGGCCAACATCCAGGCGGACACCGTAGCGGACGCGCTCCTCCGGGTGTTCACGAGGGTGGGGTTTCCCCGGGAAATCCTGTCCGATCAGGGTACCCAGTTCACCACTGAGCTCACCCAACAGCTCTGGCGTCTCTGTGGTGTGAGGGCGCTGCACAGCGCCCCGTATCACCCTCAGACAAATGTGCTGTGCGAGCGGTTTAATGGGACCCTGAAGCAGCTCATTCGGGCCTTTGTGCACGAAAGCAAGGATTGGGAGAAGTATCTTCCCCACCTTCTGTTTGCCTACCGGGAGGTTCTTCAGGAATCCACCGGATACTCTCCCTTTGAGCTGCTGTATGGGCGCCAAGTGAGAGGACCCCTGGATCTGGTTAGGGCTCAGTGGGAGGGGGAACAGGAGGAAGATGGGGTTCCTGTGTTGGATTACGTCTTGAAGCTCCGGAGCGCTTGGCAGAACTCGCGGGGTTCGTACAGGAGAACATGGAGACGGCCCAGGCCAGCAGAAGGCGTGGTACGACCGCGCTGCTTGCAGTCGCTCGTACCTCGTGGGGCAGAAGGTTCTGGTGCTGAAGCCACAGCGGCAGAACAAGCTGCAGCCGGCCTGGCAAGGTCCCTACAAGGTGGTAACCCAGCTGGGGGATACCACCTATGTGGTTGTTAGCTGCGCAGACACCAGAATCCAGCGGACGTTCCACGTCAATATGCTGAAGGCCTACCATGAGCGGCCAGAGACGGTGGACGCCATATGCGCGCCGGCTGCCGAGGAGACGGAACCATTCCCGTTGGTGGAACTTCCGGGGGTAGCCAAGCAGCCTTCCGGGGTGGATCAGGTGCAGCTGGGGGAGGAGTTAGGGCCCGAAAAGCAGGCGCAGGCGCGGCAGCTGTTTCACGACTACCCGGGGGTTTTCTCGGCTCTTCCGGGATACACTGACCAGGCCATCCATCAAGTGGACACGCCCGGTCAGAGACCCCTTCGGCAACCCACATACCGGCTCCCGGAAGCGGTCCGCGAGTCCATGCGGGCCGAGATCCGGGAGATGCTGGAGCTGGGGGTCACTGAACCGTCAGCCAGCCCATGGGCGTCGCCCGTGGTCCTGGTGCCCAAGAAAGACGGTACCATCAGGTTCTGCGTCGACTATCGGCGGATAAACGACTGTACCATTACGGACGCTTATCCCATGCCCCGAGTCGACGAGCTGCTAGACCAGCTCTCCCGGGGTCATTTCCTGACCACGGTCGATCTGTGCAAGGGGTATTGGCAGATTCCCCTTGCCGAGGAGGCGACCCCGAAGTCGGCCTTCATCACCCCATTCGGCTTGTACCAATTTCGAGTCATGCCGTTCGGATGAAGAACGCCCCTGCTACCTTCCAGCGGTTAATCGATCGCCTCCTCGATGGCCTCCAGGGATTCGCTTGCGCATACCTGGATGACATAGCCATCTATAGCCAGACCTGGGAGGAACACCTGGACCATGTAGGGACAGTCCTGGGCCGGATTAGGGACGCCAACCTGACTCTTAAGCCGGAGAAATGCAAAGTGGGGATGGCCGAAGTACAGTATCTGGGCCACCGGGTGGGGTGCGGGATACAACGGCCAGAGCCCGCCAAGATAGAAGCTATCCTAGATTAGCCCACCCCTGTGACCAAGACCCAGGTCCTCGCCTTCCTGGGCACCGCGGGGTACTACAGGAAATTTGTACCCCATTACAGTGACCTGGCCAAACCCCTGACTGACTTGACAAAGAAATCCCTGCCCCGCCAAGTCCTGTGGTCCCCGGAGTGCGAACAGGCCTTTCGGCAACTGAAGACCGCCCTGACCCAAGCTCCCCTGCTAGCAGCTCCCAACTATAACAAACGTTTTGTTGTCCATACAGACGCGTCCATGTCGGACTGGGAGCTGTCCTAAGTCAAGTGGGGGACGACGGGGGGGATCATCCGGTGGCGTTCATCAGCCGGAAGCTGTTTACCCGGGAGGTGGGGTATGCTGCGGTGGAGAAGGAGTGCCTGGCCTTGGTCTGGGCCCTACGGAAGCTCCAACCCTATGTCTACGGTCGGTCCTTCACCGTGATGACCGACCACAACCCCTTGGTGTGGCTCAACCGGGTGGCGGGGGAGAATGGTCGCCTGTTGCGGAGGAGCCTGGCTCTCCAACCCTTCAATTTTACCATCCAATATCGGCCCGGGTCGCAAAACGGTAACGCAGATGGGTTATCGCGGCAGTCGGCACCCACGGAGTTTTTAAGTACTTTTTATTAGATGTGGATTTGTGTGTGGTGTAATAACGTGTCCCCGTTGGTATTGTGAAATGTATATTCCTTTGTCTGCCTTGCCCGCCGCCATTTTCTGATCACCTCGTGGTTCCGTTCAGAATAATCGGATCGGAAAATGGCCGATTCGGACCATCCGGTCGAATCGTAAAATGGTCGATTCGGACCATCCGGTCCGAATCGGCAACTCCCCGATTCGTAAGGGCCAATACGAATCGGGGCCCGGGTGCCTCCTGCCAGCGAGGGCCAATGGGTCTGGTGTGGGCGGGCAGGGATTCCCATTGTATTCATAATTGTGTAAAGTTGATAAAAGTATGTGATGTGAATAATAAACTCAGATTTACCAGTGCATCCAGCCTCGCCTGATGTCTTTTATTCTCCGCCGCATTATACTGTCTGAGCATCCCGCGCGGTCTCAGAGTGCGGTGTCCAGCAAAGATCCGAACCGAACGCCCTGTGCCTGCATCTAGCATCAGGACAGAGGCGCAGCGTGTGGTCATCGGTGCTAGGAATATTCGACCGGGATCCGATCCGAAGGGCGCGGCGGCTGCGTACCGCGCTTCGGTGTTGCGAGGGATCGTGATAAAGATCCGAATATTCAGCCGCTCCCGTAAGATCCGAAGATTCATCCGTTTAAAGATACGAATATTCCTCCACTTAAGATCCGAATATTCCTCCGCGGCAGATCCGATCTCCGTATTCGGCCGGCCGCTCCACAGACGTCCCACACCCACAAGGTCAGTGAACCAGCTGCTCGAGACGCTGAGTACCGTGTTGCTCAGTGGTCGGGCTGGTTCTACGCAGGGGTCCCCTCCACCGCCCGCTAACCCTTCCCCAGGGTCACGCCAGGCCGCACGAGACGCCGAGTGCCGCGTCACTCGGTAGTCGGGCCAGCGGTAAGCGCCGGGGGCACGCAGATAGAGCACACCCGCAGGCGGACAACATCCCATTCCGTCATACTGGTGGCAGCGGTGGGATAAGCTCTCTGCAGACCCCTAGGAGACCCTCACAATGGCCGGGTACGGTGCCTACAAGCGGGACGTCCTGCGTGGCATGCTGGAGAACCAGGGAGGCGCCCCGGGCTCCAAGAGCCGGGAGGTCATGATGGAGGAGCTAAGGAGAATGGATCAAGAGGCGGCGTTCGCAGCGTTACCCGCGGATATCGCGCCGGCACCCGTCCCCGCCGAGCCCGAAGACAGTGATTTCTACCGGAAGGTGCGGCAGCGGGTCGTTATGATGGGACCGGCCCCATCGGAGGCTGTTATGCAGAGTCTGATCTGGGAAATCAGTCAGGAAGAGGAGCGAGAGAAAGAGCGGGCGCACGAGCTACGGCTGGCTGAAGTGCGAAGCCGACGGAGCAGCCGTTCCCCTTCGGACCGTTCCACCGGGCGCAAAGTGCCTTTTCAGGCGTTTAAGGAGTTCCGGGAAGCAGAGGAGGAGATAGAGAACTATCTCCAGGATTTTGAGCGCCTGTGCCAAGTGCACGAAGTGCACCGTGCTGACTGGGTGAGGATCTTGGCATGTAAGCTGACCGGTCGGGCCGCAGAGGCCTACCGCACGGTGCCGGACGAAGAGGCCACCAGTTACATGCACGTAAAGCAGGCGCTGCTGAGCAGGTTCGCCGTGACCCCGGAAGCCAGCCGGGTGAAGTTCAGGAACTCTCGCCGGCCCAATGGCGCTACTCACGTTGAGTGGGCCCATCGATTGCAGTGGGACTTACGCACCTGGTTCTCGGGTAGCAAAGCGGAGACGGTGACTGAAATTACCCAGCTGCTACTGCTCGAGCAGTTTTTCGAGCACACCCCCTCCGCTATCCGGGAGTGGTGCGTGACAAGAAGCCCCAAACGGTGCAGCAAGCGGCCACTTGGGCAGACGAATATACGGACACTCGGAAGATTTCCGGGGGGAGCGATCCCTGCCCGTCCGCCCAGCCCTACCTGCTCCACCACCCCCACCACCGGCGGTCTGGACGCCGGCAGCGCGGCCCACCAGCCGGTCCAACAACTTGGCCAATGTCCGGTGCTATGGGTGCAATCAAGATGGGCATTACAAGCAGTATTGCCCCAACCGACCGGAGTCGACCCGACCGCCCGCCAGACCGTCGTCGACCGTCCATTGCTGCGACGCCAAAACCCCGTGGCTGGAGGCCCCGGAGGAATGGGAGCGGCTACATGAGGCCGACCCCGTGCAAGCCGCGCGGACGACAACCGTCATCATCACGTCAGGCGGTGTGGATAAACAGGCGGGCCGCTGAGGGCTGCGGGACTCCGGGGCTACAATTACCCTGGTACGGCCTCACTTGGTTCAGAACCGACGACCGTCTGCACAACACCATTGCAGTACGGGTGGCCGGGGGAAGGTGCTCCGGCTCGAGACGGCCCGGGTTCACCTGGACTGGGGGAACGGGGAGAGAGTGGTGAGGGTGGGGTTGTTGAAGCAACTGCCGGCCGAGGTGCTCCTTGGCAACGACCTGGGGCGGCTAGTCTCTTCTTACTCCACAGATGCAGCCACCCCAGTAAACCACCAGGCAACAGAGCCAACGCCACGACAGGGGCACTCCGAACGGGACCCAGGTGAGATCCCAACCAAAACCTTCCCGACCTCCCAAACCTCCCCGACCGCCCAGACCTCCCTGACCGCCCAGACCACCCCAACCTCCCAGACCGCCCCAACCTCCCATACCACGACGAGTCCCGACTCTTCCCTTCCCACCTGATCTCCCTTCCCCGTGGAGTTCCCCGGAGACGCTTCGCCACCAGACCCAGACCGATCCCACGTTACAGTGCTACCGGGATCGGGCCGGCAGAGGTCTCGGCGATAAGAGAGAGGACAGGATAGAGTGGGAGGATGGGCTGCTCTACCGGTACACTGCGAGGGAGAGGGCCAAGAAGAAGCAGGTCCCGCAGAAACAGATGGTGGTGCCCCAGGGCCCTAGGCAGGAACTTCTGCGCTTGGCTCATGACATTCCCCTGGCAGGTCACCTAGGGCAGACGAAAACCCGGCACAGGTTGGCGCGCGCGTTTTTCTGGCCCCGCCTCAGCGAAGAGACCCGTGACTATTGCCGCACCTGCCCAGTTTGCCAAAAAACTGGGAAGGCCGGGGATCACCCGAAAGCGCCCCTGCGCCTATGCCCATCATTCAGGAGCCCTTTAGCCGGGTGGCGGTCGACATCATTGGGCCGTTGCCGCGGCGGCCAGTGCCACCGGTAAGAGGTACATACTTACCGTGGTGGATTATGCCACCCGGTACCCCGAGGCTGTGGCCTTGGCCAACATCCAGGCGGACACCGTAGCGGACGCGCTCCTCCGGGTGTTCACGAGGGTGGGGTTCCCCGGGAAATCCTGTCCGATCAGGGTACCCAGTTCACCACTGAGCTCACCCAACAGCTCTGGCGTCTCTGTGGTGTGAGGGCGCTGCACAGCGCCCCGTATCACCCTCAGACAAATGTGCTGTGCGAGCGGTTTAATGGGACCCTGAAGCAGCTCATTCGGGCCTTTGTGCACGAAAGCAAGGATTGGGAGAAGTATCTTCCCCACCTTCTGTTTGCCTACCGGGAGGTTCTTCAGGAATCCACCGGATACTCTCCCTTTGAGCTGCTGTATGGGCGCCAAGTGAGAGGACCCCTGGATCTGGTTAGGGCTCAGTGGGAGGGGGAACAGGAGGAAGATGGGGTTCCTGTGTTGGATTACGTCTTGAAGCTCCGGGAGCGCTTGGCAGAACTCGCGGGGTTCGTACAGGAGAACATGGAGACGGCCCAGGCCCAGCAGAAGGCGTGGTACGACCGCGCTGCTTGCAGTCGCTCGTACCTCGTGGGGCAGAAGGTTCTGGTGCTGAAGCCACAGCGGCAGAACAAGCTGCAGGCGGCCTGGCAAGGTCCCTACAAGGTGGTAACCCAGCTGGGGGATACCACCTATGTGGTTGTTAGCTGCGCAGACACCAGAATCCAGCGGACGTTCCACGTCAATATGCTGAAGGCCTACCATGAGCGGCCAGAGACGGTGGACGCCATTGCGCGCGCCGGCTGCCGAGGAGACGGAACCATTCCCGTTGGTGGAACTTCCGGGGGTAGCCAAGCAGCCTTCCGGGGTGGATCAGGTGCAGCTGGGGGAGGAGTTAGGGCCCGAAAAGCAGGCGCAGGCGCGGCAGCTGCTTCACGACTACCCGGGGGTTTTCTCGGCTCTTCCGGGATACACTGACCAGGCCATCCATCAAGTGGACACGCCCGGTCAGAGACCCCTTCGGCAACCCACATACCGGCTCCCGGAAGCGGCCGCGAGTCCATGCGGGCCGAGATCCGGGAGATGCTGGAGCTGGGGGTCACTGAACCGTCAGCCAGCCCATGGGCGTCGCCCGTGGTCCTGGTGCCCAAGAAAGACGGTACCACCAGGTTCTGCGTCGACTATCGGCGGATAAACGACTGTACCATTACGGACGCTTATCCCATGCCCCGAGTCGACGAGCTGCTAGACCAGCTCTCCCGGGGTCATTTCCTGACCACGGTCGATCTGTGCAAGGGGTATTGGCAGATTCCCCTTGCCAAGGAGGCGACCCCGAAGTCGGCCTTCATCACCCCATTCGGCTTGTACCAATTTCGAGTCATGCCGTTCGGGATGAAGAACGCCCCTGCTACCTTCCAGCGGTTAATCGATCGCCTCCTCGATGGCCTCCAGGGATTCGCTTGCGCATACCTGGATGACATAGCCATCTATAGCCAGACCTGGGAGGAACACCTGGACCATGTAGGGACAGTCCTGGGCCGGATTAGGGACGCCAACCTGACTCTTAAGCCGGAGAAATGCAAAGTGGGGATGGCCGAAGTACAGTATCTGGGCCACCGGGTGGGGTGCGGGATACAACGGCCAGAGCCCACCAAGATAGAAGCTATCCTAGATTAGCCCACCCCTGTGACCAAGACCCAGGTCCTCGCCTTCCTGGGCACCGCGGGGTACTACAGGAAATTTGTACCCCATTACAGTGACCTGGCCAAACCCCTGACTGACTTGACAAAGAAATCCCTGCCCCGCCAAGTCCTGTGGTCCCCGGAGTGCGAACAGGCCTTTCGGCAACTGAAGGCCGCCCTGACCCAAGCT
The DNA here is from genome assembly GCA_009667805.1 of Leptobrachium leishanense. Taxonomy (NCBI): domain Eukaryota; kingdom Metazoa; phylum Chordata; class Amphibia; order Anura; family Megophryidae; genus Leptobrachium; species Leptobrachium leishanense. The sequence goes on along the minus strand of CM019067.1, from coordinate 337,715,595 downwards.
CCCCTGCTAGCAGCTCCCAACTATAACAAACGTTTTGTTGTCCATACAGACGCGTCCATGTTCGGACTGGGAGCTGTCCTAAGTCAAGTGGGGGACGACGGGGGGGATCATCCGGTGGCGTTCATCAGCCGGAAGCTGTTACCCCGGGAGGTGGGGTATGCTGCGGTGGAGAAGGAGTGCCTGGCCTTGGTCTGGGCCCTACGGAAGCTCCAACCCTATGTCTACGGTCGGTCCTTCACCGTGATGACCGACCACAACCCCTTGGTTTCGCTCAACCGGGTGGCGGGGGAGAATGGTCGCCTGTTGCGGTGGAGCCTGGCTCTCCAACCCTTCAATTTTACCATCCAATATCGGCCCGGGTCGCAAAACGGTAACGCAGATGGGTTATCGCGGCAGTCGGCACCCACGGAGTTTTTAAGTACTTTTTATTAGATGTGGATTTGTGTGTGGTGTAATAACGTGTCCCCGTTGGTATTGTGAAATGTATATTCCTTTGTCTGCCTTGCCCCGCCATTTTCTGATCACCTCGTGGTTCCGTTCAGAATAATCGGATCGGAAAATGGCCGATTCGGACCATCCGGTCGAATCGTAAAATGGTCGATTCGGACCATCCGGTCCGAATCGGCAACTCCCCGATTCATAAGGGCCAATACGAATCGGGGCCCGGGTGCCTCCTGCCAGCGAGGGCCAATGGGTCTGGTGTGGGCGGGCAGGGATTCCCATTGTATTCATAATTGTGTAAAGTTGATAAAAGTATGTGATGTGAATAATAAACTCAGATTTACCAGTGCATCCAGCCTCGCCTGATGACTTTTATTCTCCGCCACATTATACTGTCTGAGCATCCCGCGCGGTCTCAGAGTGCGGTGTCCAGCAAAGATCCGAACCGAACGCCCTGTGCCTGCATCTAGCATCAGGACAGAGGCGCAGCGTGTGGTCATTGGTGCTAGGAATATTCGACCGGGATCCGATCCGAAGGGCGCGGCCGCGTACCGCGCTTCGGTGTTGCGAGGGATCGTGATAAGATCCGAATATTCAGCCGCTCCCGTAAGATCCGAAGATTCATCCGTTTAAAGATACGAATATTCCTCCACTTAAGATCCGAATATTCCTCCGCGGCAGATCCGATCTCCGTATTCGGCCGGCCGCTCCACAGACGTCCCACACCCACAAGGTCAGTGAACCAGCTGCTCGAGACGCTGAGTACCGTGTTGCTCAGTGGTCGGGCTGGTTCTACGCAGGGGTCCCCTCCACCGCCCGCTAACCCTTCCCCAGGGTCACGCCAGGCCGCACGAGACGCCGAGTGCCGCGTCACTCGGTAGTCGGGCCAGCGGTAAGCGCCGGGGGCACGCAGATAGAGCACACCCGCAGGCGGACAACATCCCATTCCGTCATACTATAATCACCTGAATAAGCTTCCGGAGCTACCGGGATTCCAACAGCCTCAGGGACTTCCAACTGAAATTCAAGAGGTTCAGGGATTTCAACAGTCTCAGGGACTTCCAACAGAAATTCAGGAGCTTCAGGCCTCAAGTTACTCTCCCACCGCTCAGGAACAACGACAACCTCCTCAGGTTCCGGTGAGCGCATCCAGTCTAGACAATAACTCTCTTCTTCACTGTCTCTTTCGCTCTCTTCGACAACCTGGGTCTGTTGAGACCGAGTAACAGGAGGTAAACATGGAACAGACGGATTCGGCGGAGGGTCAACTACCCGAGTCTGTTGAGACCGAGTAACAGGAGGTAAATGTGGAACAGGCGGATTCGGCGGAGGGAATTCGTCCCCAACTGGTATCCTCACAGCCCAGGGGCGGACTGGGCCGGGGGGCAGGGTGACGAATGTCCCCCGGGCCACTGGCCCACCGCAAATGCTGCAGCTGCAATGTGCCTCAATGGACCGTCCTGAGCCTCCAATTGTTTTATTTTTAACTGCCGGCCGCTCAGCAGCGTTAGTGCCGGCCCCCCACGTGGTGCCTCCTCAGCCTCATCCACGTGATGCTAAGCGTGCCGTGCACACGCTGAAGAGGGCGCGGTCGACAGAGACGTTGGGAGCCTCAGCCTGCGGACAGCATCCATCCAGCCTGCCAGTGCCTGTGTGCGCTTACATCCAGACTGTGTGGAGGAGGGTCATTGCACAGCGGTGAAGCCAGCCCAGCCACACACCCCTAAAAACTGCCCCCCCATACCTTCACTGCCTGTCAAATTAATTTTGGCACATTCCTAATCCTGGAATCTGCTACGCATCGGGAGGCTGTTTTTTTAAAGCTGCAGGGCCTGAAGACACTTGATGCACGCACCGCTGTAGCCCTCTCCTCCGATTGTTTGCCAAAAGATCTATGGCCTGTCGGCTGGAGAGATGGGGTCACCGGGCGTTCGCCCATGCAGTGATCCTGCAGCTGGTCAATGTGGTGGGAATCCTGCTGTCTGCAAGGACCAAGCCAGACACCTCCGAGCTGATAACCAGCTGCAGCCTGGCAGGTCCTCACCCGGACACACAGTTCCCGGCTGCCTCGTGGGTTCAAAAGTGCCAAAAGCAACCTCCTGCCTCCACAACATAAATCTTCTGCAGAGCAATCACTGCAGGTAAGAGAAAAGCAGACTCTGTGGGGCCAGAAAAAAAGTCCCAAAATAAATGTGCCACAGATCAACAAAAATGTACATGAAAACTGAACTAACCTGCCTAATAGGCATACAGTGATCTATACAATTCTATACACCTGCTCCCCCTAATACATATATTAGTCACAAAAATGCTTATCAATGTCAGCTCTGTAAGAAAAAAAATCTGTAGTCCGTCAGTTCTTTACAGCTGTAGTCAGTCTGCTCATGATGTATGAGCGTATCACTAAACTGCACAGCAATAAAACTCACAGTAATGTGTGGTGTGTGAGTTTTATTACTGTGCATCTCCATGATACACTCATACACATGGCACATTACAGAGTTTTGTTGCTGTACAGCTGTTATACACACTGGACATTACTGTATCGCAGAGCTCCCAAAAAATAAAACTCGGTAATGTGCAGTTTGTATGAGCGTCTCAAAGAATCCACAGTAATAAAACTCACAGTAATGTGCAGTGTGTATGCGCGTATCACAGAGCTGCTCAGAAATAAAACTCAGCAATGTGCAGTGTGTATGAGCGTATCACAGAGCTGCTCAGAAATAAAACTCACAGTAATGTGCAGTGTGTATGAGCGTATCACAGAGCTGCTCAGAAATAAAACTCAGCAATGTGCAGTGTGTATGAGCGTATCACAGAGCTCCACAGCAATACAACTCACAGTAATGTGCAGTGTGTATGACAAAAAAGTAGTAAACCTGGGGGGCTCTTGGCCTTGCTGCCACAGGAGAATCTCATAAGAATCCGAGAGCCATGTTGAAGAATGGGAGGTGGTCACAGCTGCGTGCAGCGTACGCAATAACGTGGTCAGGTGTTACTGCGTGCGTCCCACAGGCAGCCCCGCCATAGCCCTAACGCAGCTTGGCCAGCTCTGTGCCAACTCTCCACCCAGCAGCAAATAAAGGGAGAGATATAAAGTAAGGGTTGAAAAGCCTGCAGCAGGACAAATGTGAATGAACGGGGGACAAAAAACAGTCAAAATGAGCTCAGCACACGGGGTGAAATGGCTCATCAGGGAATTGCTGCACTCCTCTCTGATAATAGAAGAGAAACTCAGTGCAGAGGCTGCAACCAAGAGTAGATGAGCGGCCGTCGCACTTTAAAGGGGGGGTTGATTTGATGCACTATGGGCCTCTAAGTTGTACTTGCCCCTAGGCCACAAGTTGCCAGTCAGCCCCTGTCACAGCCTCTCTCAAAGGTAACAAATGATTTCGGTGCCAGTTCTTAAGAGGCCCAGCCTTTCCATCTGGGCGAACTTGATACACCGGCAGACCCGGCAGTTGCTTGCAGACAATGTAAACCTGGGAACTCCATCTATCCGCCAACTTGTGTCTTGCAGCAGCACCCAAGTTCTTCAACAGGACCCTATCACCGGGTTGTAGATCTTGTATTCGAACTTTCAAGTCATAGTTCCTTTTGTTCCTTTGCTCCCTGTTTCCTGAAGTTAAACGTTCCTGTTCAAATGCAGAAGCCAGATTCTTTCGAAGTCTATCCACGTAGTTTCTATGGGAAGCTACTGATGTTTGGTCTAGAGATAACCCAAATGCCAAATCAACCGGCAGTCGAGCCTCCCTTCCGAACATAAGATGGTACGGTGAGTATCCAGTTGCATCGCTCTCCGTACTGTTATATGCATGCACCAGAGTAGCTATGTGACGACTCCAACTTTGCTTCTCCACATTCGACAAGGTTCCTAGCATGTTCAGCAGTGTGCGATTAAACCTTTCAGGCTGAGCATCACCTTGAGGGTGATATGGTATAGTTCGGGTCTTTTGGATTCCCAACAGCTCTAACAACTGCCCCACCAGTCTGCTTTCAAAGTCTCTACCCTGATCAGAGTGTATCCTCCTTGGCAGTCCGTAATGAACAAAGAACTTTTCCATCAACACCTTGGCTACTGTCGGAGCGCGTTGATCTTTTGTGGAGAAAGCTTGGGCGTAACGAGTGAAATGATCAGTCACTATTAGAATGTTCCCTTGCCCACTAGCATCCGGCTCTAAGCACAAGAAGTCAATGCACACCAAATCCATGGGTCCCTGGCTCTGCAGATGGCTCATTGGAGCGGTTCGGGTCGGTAGAGTCTTTCTCTGAATACACCTTAGACAGGAGTGACAATAACTTTCCACTTCAGCTCTCATGCAAGGCCAATAGAACCTATCTCGCACCAACTTAAAAGTTCTTTCAGCACCCAAATGTCCATGCTCATCATGTAGTGATCGCAACACACTCTCCCTATGTTTAGTAGGGAGGAATAACTGTTGAATCTCTTCAGCGTTAGTTGAGGGGCCCCTTCGGTAGAGACCACCCCATCCAACATCTTTAACCGCTCCCACTCTTTGTAGACCAATCTGGCTCCACTCGGGGAGTTGGTTAACAAGATCTCTCGCTGGTTTGTAGACAGGGCCTTTATGGTCAAGGCAATTAAAGGGTCTCTGGCCTGATCCGCTTTCAGGTCCTGTCTCGAAAAGGTAGGTAAACTTTCGTCCCTTAACTGCGTAGGGTTACAGTAAAACTCAGGAACAGCCGCAGCCATAACTCCTATGGCCTCCGCTTCAATCCCTCCTTTGACCCGGCGCTCTGTTCCTTGACACAAAGCTTGCACCCCGTCTGGAGTCAACTGAGTCCATTCTGTAGTGTAGGGTCTTCTCGATAACGCATCAGCATCTCGATTGTTCACCCCAGGGCGATACTTCAGGCTGAACCGAAACCCTGACAGAGCGGCCAACCACCGATGTCCCGTGTGTGTCCAGTTTTGCGGTAGTAAGGATGTAGGTAAGAGGATTATTATCCGTCTTGATCACAAACTCGGCTCCATACAGATAGTCTTTTAATTTGTCCACCACTGCCCACTTTAAGGCTAAGAACTCCAACTTGTGGGTAGGGTAGTTCTTCTCTGAAGGCGTAAGGCTCCGGCTCACGTACGCTACAGGCCTCAGCAATCCACCATACTCCTGATACAGGACTCCTCCAGACCTTCTCGGCTGCATCCACATGTAGTTCATACGGCTTGTGAGGGTCCGCATAGGCCAAAACAGGAGCTCGGGTTAGACTTTCTTTCAACTTCACGAAAGCTTCTTCACATTGACTGGTCCATTCACCTTGTATAGACTCTCGAGCTTTCCTTGGCCCCGGAGCTGACGGGTTTTTGTCAGAGACCTTGCAGCCTTCTTCTGTGGTTTCCTTCTGCAGGAGTTTGTTCAGTGGTTGAGCTATTTTCGCGAATCCTCCCTGTCACGCAAGGGACATAGGGGCTCGGCGCAGCGAGACCCAGGACTCAAACCCAAGACATTTTTAAAAGGACCTTGTTTTCCTTTGAACGTTTGCAGTGTGCGTTTCAATGTATGAACAGTTTATTTTCCTTGCTAGATGTGGTTTTACTTGATGTGCTGTATTAAGATGTACCCTGTGTGATTTTAAATATACTTTACATCGTTTGGTTTTAGTTTGATTTAGTTTAGTGAAATGACATAGCTTTGGTTTTAAAACATACTTCTATTCCTGTAGGTAAATGTGTTTTTCTGTAGCCAGTAAACAAGTTTTGCTGCTGTGTAATTTATGCGTCAGGGATTTTCCCCATTATCTAGGTACATGTTTAATTTAAGGGATCTCTGATAGTGTGTGTTTTATCTGATGTGCTGGAACAATGGATATACAAATGTTGTGTGAGTTGAAGGCTAAGAGAATGTGAAGAATGTTGATTGTAAATAACTGACATAATCTAATTAGTATGGGTGTGCTAGTAATTAGTATGGGTATGCAAATTGTGACTGTATACTTCAGCATAAATAGTGGCGTTGTTCATTAAAAGGGCCAGTTCATCTGAGTGTTTGAAACATACAGCTCTGCCTGGTGTTGTCATTTCACGTCGGCTATATATCACCACCACCCAGGAACGGGTATCTCTAACTCCGCGGCAGAACATCGATTCGCCGCGCCGTTGCGCCACCTTGAATCGGTATCTTGGGATACCGCAACCACCCCGAATCGGGTCCTCGGCTGAGCGCCGTGCCTGCATCTGCAAGGAGACTCTACCGAACCGCGGTTCGCCACGCAGACCGTCTCCAGCCCTTCAATGGTCAGTAGATCCGCTGCTCGAGACGCCGAGTGCCGTGCCACTCGGTAGTCGGGCGGATTTCCACCGTGGGTGCCCCATCTACTCTCCAGATCTCCACCGCCACGTGGTCTTCTACCCAAGCCGCTCGAGACGCCGGGTGCCGTGCCACTCGGTAGTCGGGCTTGGCAACACCAAAGAGGGGTCAGATAGAGCAGGACCGCAGGCGGATACTCCATTCCGTCATACTGGTGGCAGCGGTGGGATCGCTCTCTGCAAACCCCCCCCAGCAAAGAGACCTACGCCATGGCGGTGTACAGCCATTACAACAGGGACACCCTGCGGGGGATGCTGGAGAATCGGGGAGGAACTCCTGGCAATAAGAATAGGAAAACCCTGATGAAGGAGCTGACCAGGATGGATCAGAACAGGGTGACGTTACCCGTCCCCAACCCTGTCCTCGCGGAGGTAGCGGAAGATGCTTTCCTCAGACAGGTGCGGCAACGGGTTGCCCTACTGGGAGCTGCCCCATCGGAGGCGGACATAAGCTGGGTGTTCCAGGAGGTCCGGCTGGAAGTGGAGCAAGAAAAGATGCGTCAGCACGAGCTGCGGATGGCAGCGCTCTGTGGGACAAAGACTGAATATTCTACCCCTGAACCCTATCCCGTAGAACCCTGGGTCGAGGTTTACAGCTCGACTGGAGCTTCACCCCGGGAATCTGCACCCCCCAGTGATCACCCTTTCGGGACTTACAGCTCGTCTGGAGCCTGTATTGGGGAAATCGCACATCCCAGCGACCCTTGGATGGAGACTTACAGCTCGCCTGGAGCTGCATCCGAGGACGCCACACCCCCCAGCGAGTGGCAGTGCCACTGTTTCAGCACCCTCGAGGAGGCGAGGGCGGAATTCCCGAAAAGGCTACAGGAAGGCCTGGACCGGTACCATGGGTCTACAGTGGAGCCCACCGGGTACGAGTGGCGAGACGAGGTCCGCCAGGAACTGTGGTACGAGGCCCTGTACACGAGAGGGACTACCATGGCGTCTATGTCCCCTCCGACGCTGTCATCCACCGGGTGCAGTATGATGTTCGAGCAGCGTTCCTGCAAGATCGGGCCCCGGAGGAGTGGGAGGCAGAGCTCCAGTACCTGGTGCAGCAGGAGATTGCACTGGATGCCGCGTACCGCGCGCTCCGGTGTGGCTAGCGGCCCCCTGATACCCACACCAGTGACGGCGCCTCCACCGCAGGGTCCCGCTACGGTGGCACGGGACTGCTGTACGAGAGCATGGCCGCGGATCCTGGGTTCGGTGAAGAGACCGAAGAGCGGTCGGAGGAGATATTGGAGCGTCGGGAACAGGAGCTCCCGTACGACAGCAGGGACTCGGTGTTCGAGGAACTGGAGTTCCTAGCAGAGCGAGAGTGGGAGCTCGAGATGGCCTACAGGAGATTGTTGGACGGCGTTTCGCAGTCGGGTCTGAGTCCCATGTACGGGGACGGGTCGGCGGAAGAAACCGACAGTCCACAGGTCTGGGAATTATGGGAGGACGAGATGCTCCCATGGGTCCCCGTTGGGGCCCCAGCAGAAGAAGTTACCCCCTTCACCCCACAAGTTGACACGGTGGCCGTGCCCACGGGTCCAGCGGAGGAGCTGGCAACGGGGCAGAGTGCCGCTGGCCTCTGCCCACCCCCAGTCGCAACTGAAGTTATCCTCCAACCAGCGGAAGAGCTGGCCACGGGGCAGAGTGCCGCGGGCCTCTGCCCACTGCCCACAGTCTGCCAGGAGGAGCAGACCGATGGTTCCCCCGGGCGGGGCTGTGAACAGCCATTGATTGCCCCGGGGGGGAAGAGAACATCCCCTCACAAGGAGAACCCCACCCAGCTGGAGAGCTGGCCACGGGGCAGAGTGCCGCTGGCCTCTGTCCACTGCCCACAGTCTGTCAGGAGGAGCAAACCGATGGTTCCCCCGGGCTGGGTGGTGCGCAGCCATTGATTGCCCCGGGGGGTGAAGAAACCATCCTCCTGCAAGGAGATCCTCGCTCAGCGGAAGAGCTGACCACGGGGCAGAGTGCCGCTGGCCTCTGCCCATCCTGCAACATCTGCCCCGAGGGGCAGAGTGAGGATGACCTCGTGCTACCGTTTCTGCAGCTGTTGATCCCATCCGACCCCCGGGACTGTGTCCCGGCACCCCCCTTTTCAGCAGTAGAGCTGGCAACGGGGCAGAGCGCCGCTGGCCTCTGCCCACTCTCCGACCGCCCTGAAGAGCAGCCGGTTTTGATCACACTTGACCCTTTGGTCGCCGTTCCTGTGCCTACCCCCCCAGCAGAGAAGCTGGCAACGGGGCGGAGTGTCACTGGGCTTTGCCCAATCTTCATCGGCCCTGAGGAGCAGCCGGGTTTTTCCGAACTGCTGACCCCGCAGCCGGTGGCCGTCCTTGACCCCCGGGAGGTCATTGTTGCATCTACCTCCTCAGCAGAAGAGCTGGCTACGAGGCAGAGCGCCGCTGGCCTCTGCCCATCTCCCCAACTCTTTGGCCCGGAGGCCCTCTGCCGCCACCGTCTTTATCAACGGCTGACCAAGGCACTTGGGGCGCATGCCTTTAGCCCCCTTTTTCCCCGAGTACCCGAGACCACTGGAGACGGCACAGGTGGTACCTCTCCCCAACCACGGGACACTTATTCCGGAGGGGGTACCCCGAAGGACTTACAACCTGCCAGGCACGGCCACGAGCACCACTGGAGAAGCCTGGCGGCTCGCCTCTTGCCCACGGACTATGGGCCGCAGAGACTGCCCCGACTCCCCCTATACGACCCGTGTGGGTCCAACCGGGCTCGTCGGACTTTGGAAAGGGGGAGGAGTGTCACGCAAGGGACATAGGGGCTCGGCGCAGCGAGACCCAGGACTCAACCCAAGACATTTTTAAAAGGACTTGTTTTCCTTTGAACGTTTGCAGTGTGCGTTTCAATGTATGAACAGTTTATTTTTCTTGCTAGATGTGGTTTTACTTGATGTGCTGTATTAAGATGTACCCTGTGTGATTTTAAATATACTTTACATCGTTTGGTTTTAGTTTGATTTAGTTTAGTGAAATGACATAGCTTTGGTTTTAAAACATACTTCTATTCCTGTAGGTAAATGTGTTTTTCTGTAGCCAGTAAACAAGTTTTGCTGCTGTGTAATTTATGCGTCAGGGATTTTCCCCATTATCTAGGTACATGTTTAATTTAAGGGATCTCTGATAGTGTGTGTTTTATCTGATGTGCTGGAACAATGGATATACAAATGTTGTGTGAGTTGAAGGCTAAGAGAATGTGAAGAATGTTGATTGTAAATAACTGACATAATCTAATTAGTATGGGTGTGCTAGTAATTAGTATGGGTATGCAAATTGTGACTGTATACTTCAGCATAAATAGTGGCGTTGTTCATTAAAAGGGCCAGTTCATCTGAGTGTTTGAAACATACAGCTCTGCCTGGTGTTGTCATTTTTCACGTCGGCTATATATCACCACCACCCAGGAACGGGTATCTCTAACTCCGCGGCAGAACATCGATTCGCCGCGCCGTTGCGCCACCTTGAATCGGTATCTTGGGATACCGCAACCACCCCGAATCGGGTCCTCGGCTGAGCGCTGTGCCTGCATCTGCAAGGAGACTCTACCGAACCGCGGTTCGCCACGCAGACCGTCTCCAGCCCTTCAATGGTCAGTAGATCCGCTGCTCGAGACGCCGAGTGCCGTGCCACTCGGTAGTCGGGCGGATTTCCACCGTGGGTGCCACATCTACTCTCCAGATCTCCACCGCCACGTGGTCTTCTACCCAAGCCGCTCGAGACGCCGGGTGCCGTGCCACTCGGTAGTCGGGCTTGGCAACACCAAAGAGGGGGTCAGATAGAGCAGGACCGCAGGCGGATACTCCATTCCGTCATACTCCCACAAATCTTCGATAGTATGAACAGAATCCCAGGAAAGATCTAAGCTCAGTGACGTTCCGGGTCTAGGCAAGAAGCTACGGCCTCCAACTTCCGAGGATCTGTCGAAACACCTTCTGCTGAGACCACATGTCCTAGATACGTAACAGACGGTAGACAGAATTGGCATTTCTCCAGAGACAGTTTCAACCCCTCTTCATGGAGCCTCTTCAAGACCTTCTCCAGACGTTGCTCATGCTCTTCCAGAGTCTTCCAAAATACAATTATGTCATCCTGGTACTCTAAAACTTCGATTAGATTCATATCCCCGACTGTCTTCTCCATCAACCGTTGGAACGTGGCTGGAGCCCCCGTAAGGCCTTGAGGCATTCTGTTGAATTCAATGAACCCCAGTGGACAGATGAACGCAGTTTTCTCCTTGTCTTCAGGATGCATGGGTATGGTGGTATCCGCTTCGCAGGTCCAGTACACTAAACCACTTTGCTCCAGACAAACACTGTAGGGCATCTTCTATCCGAGGAGTGGCATATTGATCGGGGATGGTTCTCCGGTTCAACGTGCGGTAGTCTATGCATAGACGGACAGAACCATTTTTCTTCCGGAACAACACTATGGGAGATGCGTATGGACTCCTGGACTCTTGAATCACCTTGGTTCTTTGCAATTCATTCAGTTGCTCTCGCAGATCATCCAAGTCTCCTAACGGAACTCGCCTTGATCTTTCCCAAAACGGCTTGTCTTCTTGTAACCGAATGCGGTGCTCAGTACTCTTAGCTAGGCCACATCGAACTCATCTTTTGAGAACAATTCCTTCCACTTTAAGACTTGAGATTGGAGACGTTTCTTCCACTCAGGTGAAATGGGAGCGTCCTTGGGGTAGAATCTTTCATCTGGAATCTCTTTTTCCACTCCCCCTCCTAAATCGGTAGAGAGGGGTGTAGCAGACTCTACTTGCCCGATAGGCATTCGTGCTTTAAGGACTACTGGAGAATCTGTCACATTGCACACACTGACCGAGACTCTTCCTCGTGTTCTCTTCAGAGCTTTGGTGGAGATTATTTCAGGAATTACTTCGACTCCGGTTTCACTCCCATAATTAACATCGGTTCCAGCACCACATAGGGACCCGTTGCGATCCGTTCAACTTGACTGAAACCCGGAAGCTCGCTACTTCTCCTGCTTGCAGAACCTTCTCTGTTCCCCCCAGTCTCCACAGGCGCCCCACCTCGGCAGGTGCCTTTCGTTCTTCAACCATCCTCTGATAGACCGGACGTAACAGTGGGTGTACTCCTTGAGTCGAACCTTCTTCCAATACAATAGGTGTCAGGAGACGCCGCACTAGGTCAGTATTCGTCCCCACTATCAGGGAGCTTCTGTTCGTGCCTGGGGGTCGAGGACACACAATGGCCAATGCATCACAACCCCCAGACTGCCCGATGACTTCAGATCCGATCTCCAACTTCACTTGCAGGTACCCGTCATAAGGGAGTTTCTCAGTGCCGATACCCCATATTTCCAAATCCTTCAATTCTTGCAGAGGAATGTGCTTTAAGTGTTTCTCATAGAAGTCTTTGTAGATCAATGTCACTTGAGCCCCTGAATCTAACAGAGCTTTAGTGTAGACTCCCTCCACTTGGATTGGCACAATAGGAGAAGGACCTATCAGTTGGTCAGGAAACTTGGTGGCGGTATCCGGACGCTTAGACCCAGTTTGCTGTACCCTGGCCTTTTTCTTGGCCCGTGTAGGTTTTGGGTGTGCATTGCTTCCCCATGACGTAGACCCGGATGCTAAGGGAGTGACTCTTTCAGTCCTGGCTGGCTCAGCAGTTGGCTCGGCTTTGGGCCTCTCGCCCTCTTAGTCTTAGCTTGGTTTTTGGAGCGGGGTTCAACCTTCGGGCACTTAGGTTGCTCCTTTACTGGTGCCCTCTGGCGTTTCCCGCCTGCAGGACGGACAACAGCTTCTCCACAGCTTTTAGAAGTTCTTCGACCGGTTTCTTTTCAGCCCTCCCTTGTGGGCATTGAGCCCTGAAATGGCCGATTTCCCCGCAGCCAAAACATTTTTCCTGGGTGTGTAAGCTTATTTCTTTCTGGCGGTTCACTTGGAGACCCCCTGTTTGAGGCTACAGCAACCCCTTCAGTTCTGGTGTCCTTAGCCGACAGTAACGTCATTAACTCCATCATTTGCAACATCTGAGTTTTTAAAGCCAGCACTTCAGTCTGTATGTCTGCCACACAGAGAGTTCCTACTTCTGCGGTGAAAGCTGTGGGCGAAGCATTTGCGACCTTTTTAGCTTTAATCAAGGCCTCTTCTTCTCGGATAGCTTTGATCAGTTTGGAATAGGTTAGTCCCGTGTTCTGGTATCTAGTCTGAAATCTCAACATTATGGGATCCAGTGGGAGTGCTCCTTTGAAAATTTGATCCATCAAAGCTTTGCTTGCCTGACTCGGTTGCACGCCCTTTAAGAATGACCTGATGGATGATTTTATCCAGCCGCCAGACATATGTGGACAATTCTTCTCCTTCCTTTTGATAGGTGTGAGAGAACTTGTGAATAAGCTCGGCACAATCCTCCACTCCCCCGAAATTTTCCTGTAAAGCTTCTAGATACTCTACAGCAGTGCAGCCGGGCTTGTCCCTTTTCAGATTTCGAATGACATCTGAAGCAGGACCTCTTAGGCTCTCGATCAACCTTTGTCTCTTCACGGTGTCAGCAACTTCCCATTCTTCCACTGCTTGCACTGCCTGATCTATCCAAGTCTCAAAGTCCTCTTCTCCAGTTGGCACGGGGACCTTACCAGAATAAAACCGTAACTTGCGATATCCGTAATTTGGAGACGCAGTAGAGTTTTTTGCTAGTGTTTCCACCAGTTTCCCCATAGTGGTGAAAAATGTAGCAGGAGGGAACCCTGTAGTTGGGGTAACATCGGGAACATTCTCGTGATCACCACGTGGCGTACTTGGCTGTATCAGTTGGACATCCACCTCACCGGTCAGCTTCACGCTCGCGCCCTGAAAACATACTGGAACACCCTTTCTCCACTCAAGAAGAACATACGTGTGAGGGGTATCTGGGTTCGCTTTTATGTCCAGGATTAACCCCCGATTATCTGGTGTCAGCGTGGCCACGGCCTGGCGAATCTGATCTTCGGCCAAGTGTCTGCAGGAATATCCATAACTATACATAATTCTATCTGACTACTGTGCTCTTCACACCATTTGGCAGCAGTGTCTGGATCCATATTTAACCCTTTAAATGCGTTTTTTCCAGAGACTGGATCCCGGACGAGCCCCCACGTGTAGCGCTCACTCCGGAGGAGCCGCTGAAATTGAACCACGGGTCAGTCTCCCCGCACTAGGGAATAAATATACTCCAACACAGTTGTGAGTTTTTATCATTTAAATAGTTTACTAAAATAATGAGCAGATGTTGAAACACGGTATTCACAGATATATTACAGTATTTTCGTATCGCGGTAAAACGCGTGGCGGAAAAGAAACGAAACACGAGGCTTCGTATTTCGGAAAATAAAATATTCGTAACCGAACAGAAAAATAAAAGCAGTTGCACGAATATTCGAAAAAGGAACACATAGCGGAACCCAAAAATACAATCTCTTCGTATTACGATAAACGCGCAGCGGAAAAGAGGAAAATATATTCGGAACGTATCTTTACTCTTGTTCCGATACGCAACAAAAATGAGTCCTGCACAAGTTAAGTCCCGGAATGTAAAAGGTGTGTATGTGTGTGTATGGTACCCGGGTACTGTTCAACTGGCCAGTGAATTTACTTAAAGAATCTCTTCGACTAGTCAAGTTGGGGCCCTGTGGACTTTAAAGGGAAAACAGCAGCGAGTTCTTTATTTACAGTACAGCCTTGGAGGCCTCTCACCCATCCGACGGTTGCTTTAGGCTCCGCTGACCCAGGACGTCTCTCCGCTCGATATTGACTGGGGATACTAGCGGCCGGATCCGTGTCTGACTTTCCGCAGCTTGTCCACGACTTGTCCAACTCACCGCTGCTCTCCGTATTCGGTCAATTCGCGGCAACTCCTTACTCGAGGTCTTTGGTCTCTTAGATCTGCAGCAATCTCTGGAACTTGGAGCGCTCTCTTTCTCTTCAGGCTGAATGTCCAATAAATGACTCTGACAGGTCTCGCTCAGGCTCTGGCTTAGGCCCTCTTGCGATGTCTCTCACTGCGTCTGCTCCCTCTGACTCCCTGGCGCGCTCTGGGCTGGTCTCCACGAGGTGGAGGATGTAAGGCTCCAGTGTCCCACCCACTTCCTGTCTTCTTGCAAAGCATGCGAATTGTAGTCCCAATGTCCAGTGATTCTAATCGCGATTGTCTCCATCTTGTGGCCAAAAATAGGTACTGCCACAGCAAGATTTAACACAGCGCTACATATATATATATAAATCTAATTATATTTAAAATGTTATTTTTACACACAGCATAGTCACGTTTGGTGTTGTTATAACGGCCAGGCACTGGCCAATCCATTGATATCTAATATGATCCTGTAGAGCGTACAGCATGTCCAACGGACCTCTGCATCTTCTGTACAGTTCTAGGAAGCCCATTTCTGCCGTCATCACGCCCATGCGCATGCCTAAGGCTAGGGTCAGACGAACGCAGTTTTAACGTGCGTTTAGCCGCACGAAATCACGGCCGTGCTAGCAGCAAATGACGTCCAATGCCGGGGAACACACGACGAACGGCCGCACGAATGTTCGTCCGTGCAACGCAAGTGGCAAACGAACGCATTTTTCGAGAACGTCAAACCGCTAGTACTGACGTACAGAGTGCGCTGCGTCCGCATAGCGGCGTGTTTGCGTGATTGGGAGATGTCAGACGCTGCTAATGACCGGATAACATAACGTCCAGACACAAAAAGTGTTTTATTGATGATCCGTACAAAATCACGGACGAAAATGCGCATCGTATGACCGCTAACGCGTATTCCATGAAAAAATACGTCCGTTCGTTCGACCGCACTTTTCCACGGACGTCGCGAAAATGCGTTCGTCTGACCCTAGCCTTAAGGGGCATCAAATAGGCCCATTTTCAGGAAAGACCATCCATATCTTCTCATGTGCTACTATAACATAGCTTTTTAATCCCACAGGTTTTAACAGATTTCCAAACTCTTTATTAATAAAACATACAATACTCTCAGTGAGTTAGGAGTCGTAGCGTGTTGTAGCGTGTCATAGTGTGTCATAGCGTGTTGTAGCATGTCATAGCGTGTTGTAGCATGTCATAGCCCCCCCCCCCCCCGGAAATGAAACCCTCAGAGTGAGGCGTCTTTCCAGTTTATTCGATATTGTAGAAACCTCTAGTGAATACATTAGCTGAGCAGGATATCACATTGTAAATATTGTATGCTTTTTATTGTCTGTAGATCCTGCGTTCAATCAGTGAAGGTCGTTAGCGTGTGGGTAATTTCGTGGCATCATGGACTCAGCAACGATCGAGATGCCATCTTTAGGACGTCCCTTCTCCCTCGGGATGCTGTATGATTGCCGGAGCGATAAACCTATCCCAGGTGTGTATTATCTAGTTACTTACAGCTCGTAAATTGATGCATATTTTCCATGTTAATTGAAATATAACATTTACAGGATTATTCAGAGAGATTCAAAAAGTCACCGCACATTCGGTGACTTTTCGTTCTCTTCAATTCGGTGCAAATCGTCTTTCCCATTTTGGCGACCCTGCAGTGTATTCAGCAAGCACCACTGGGCCGTCAAAGCGCAGGGAAAAGCTGCCGCAAACCCAACGAAATGTCACCGCAAAAAACCCGGTGAATGCACGCCGAAACCCACAAAAACATCTGTATTAACTCATCGAAGACGCCGGAAAAACGCAAGCAGGTGCCGATCACAGCGCAGAGCAGCCTCCGGAAAAAGCCGACATCGCAGACGAATGGAGCGAATAAATTAGGAAAACAGTTTGTATGAATGATTGAAAAGTGAAACGCTGTTTGCAAAGAAACTACTGAGCGAAAATGTCTGAAATTTACATATAAAATCCAATGAATGATAATAAAAAGGACCCTGTTACTATTAGTTTAATGGATAATTTTTTTCTTTGCTGAACGCAGACGGACTGTGATAAAATTGTACAGCTGCGTTCAGCAATGAATTGGATACATTACATCTTGTCAGAACCTCGGAGAGCTCCAAGCGAGCCTTAGCCTTGGTCCTGTAAGTGAAACAAGTAGTATGAGACTATCAGGTCTATTCAAAGAAAGGTGAAACTCAGGAGAATGAATGGAGAAGTGAAAATTTCTAGGTCAAAATAGCCAAACCAGAAAAATTTTCCCATTTAGCTCACATTCCAAATCGGCTATTGGTCTAGATTGTTCTCTTCTCCGCCCACTTCTCCTGCTTTTCACATTTCTTTGAATAGACCTGTATGTTTCACTTTCGGAGACTCAGGACCATGGATAAGACTTGCTCGGAGCTCTCCGTGGTTCTGACACAATGTAATGTTTCCAATTCATTACTGAATGCAGACAGACTGTGATAAAATAGTACAGCTGCTTTCAGCAAAGCAAAAAACACTCGCTATTACATTTAAAATAAATTATAAAGCCTTAAAATCAACCCAAAAAAATCCAGAAAAATGCCCAAAAATCATAAAAAAATAAATAAACAAAATGGTTTCTTGCTGCAAGTGAAAATAATAAACCGTTTAATAAATATTCAATAGAAAGGGGATTTTTTTTTACATTGAAACCTATGTTGGAAAAAAGCTGCGTTTCTTTAAAATAAAATAACCTAAACTTTAACCCAAAAATTCCTGAAAAATGCAAAAATCCTAAAAACTAAATAAACAAAATGGCTTATTGCTACAGATGAAAATAATAAACGGTTTAATAAATATTTAATAAACACTGGGATTTTTTTTAACATTGAAACCTATGGGACTTTCCCGTTAAAATTAAATCTGGCGAACTGAGGCACCGAAAATCAGAGCATTTCACTGACAATTGGTGGTGTTGTTCAGTGTTCTTTGAATAGATTAACCATTACTTCTCTATGTGGAATTTCACTGCAGCCAAACTGCAATGAACGGCACTCTGGCGAACTGAAACAACGAAAATCAGGGCATTTCACTGACATAAAACTTCACCCAAAAAATGCCAAAATAATCCTAAAAAATAAATAAATGCAGAGACTTCTTGCTGTAAGTGAAAAAATAAATGGTTTAAGAAATATTTAATAAATGGGGAATATGTTTTACATTGAAACCTATAGGATTCTCCTGTTTAAACCTGAAGAACTGATACACCGAAAACCAGGGCATTTCACTGACAATGTGGTGGTGTTCGGTATTCTCTGAAAAGATTAACTTCTCTATGTGGAATTTCACTGCAGCCAAAATCCATTGTTGTATTTAGATTTTGTGCTGCCCTAGACCTGACTAAACTCGTGCACCCCCTAATTTAAATTTGACACACCCCTTCCTGTCAAGGTCACACCTCTTCCTGGTTAAACCCTGCCCTTCCTATTTAGGCTCCACCTTTTCCTTTAGAGCTCCGCCTTTTCCAAGTGCCTACATGTATATTTTGTATACCATTTCAAATGTATCTATTGAGATAAATAAAATTATGAAATGTTTAAATTCAAGCATTTTTACAAATATCAGCCATGCATGTCACGTATACTGGATCACAGTCACTCTAATTGGTGGAACAATAAAATCCACAGAAATGTGCAGTGTGTATGAGTGTATCACAGAGCTGCACAGCAATAAAACCCACAGAAAGGTGCACTGTGAGTGTATCACAGAGCTGCACAGCAATAAAACCCACAGAAATGTGCAGTGTATATGAGCGTATCACAGAGCTGCACAGCAATAAAACCCACAGAAAGGTGCACTGTGAGTGTATCACAGAGCTGCACAGCAATAAAACCCACAGAAATGTGCAGTGTATATGAGCGTATCACAGAGCTGCACAGCAATAAAAACCACAGAAACGTGCACTGTGTATGAGCGTATCCCAGAGCTGCACAGCAATAACACCCACAGAAATGTGCAGTGTGTATCAGCGTATAACAGCTGCACAGCAATAAAACCCACATAAATGTGCAGTGTGTATGAGTGTATCCCAGAGCTGCACAGCAATAAAACCCATAGAAACGTGTGCTGTGTATGTATTTCATCCCTCCTCCTCCTTTCATTTCACCCCCTCCTCCTCTTTTCATTTCACCCCCTCTTTTCATTTCACCCCCTCCTCCTCTTTTCATTTCACCCCACCTCCTCTTTTCATTTCACCCCCCTTTTCATCCCCTCCTCCTCTTTTCATTTCACCCCCTCTTTTCATTTCACCCCCTCCTCTTTTCATTTCACCCCCTCCTCCTCTTTTCATTTCACCCCCCTTTTCATCCCCTCCTCCTCTTTTCATTTCATCCTCCCTCCTCCTCTTTTCATTTCACCCCTTCCTCTTTTCATTTCATCCCTTCCTCTTTCTTTTTGCCCCCCCCCCATCTCTGGTTTCATTTCACCCCCTCCTCTGGTTTCTTTTCACCCCCCTCCTCCTCTGGTTTCATTTCACACACCCCCCCTCCTCTGGTTTCATTTCACCCCCCTCCTTTGGTTTCATTTCACCCCTCCTCTGGTTTCTTTTCACCCCCCTCCTCCTCTGGTTTCATTTCACACCCCCCCCCCTCATCTGGTTTCATTTCACCCCCTCCTCTGGTTTCATTTCACCCCCTCCTCCTCTGGTTTCATTTCACCCCCTCCTCCTCTGGTTTCATTTCACCCCCCCCCCTCCTCTGGTTTCTTTTCACCCCCCTCCTCCTCTGGTTTCATTTCACCCCCTCCTCTGGTTTCTTTTCACCCCCCTCCTCCTCTGGTTTCATTTCACCCCCTCCTCTGGTTTCTTTTCACCCCCTCCTCCTCTGGTTTCATTTCACATCCCCCCCCCTCCTCTGGTTTCATTTCACCCCTGTAAAGTAATGTGACAGACACAGAGCTTCAAAACAGAGCTGTGCTCCTGTAGATGTTTAAGTTCGAGAGAATGACTAATTAGTAATGAAAAAGGCTTAAGAATTATCTCTGTATTATGCAAGAGGGAAAGAAAGGGCGTTTCCTTGTTATATGGGATCAGGCTTTGTTCTAGGAGCTGTAGCATGGCTTTGTGATTGGGTACAATGGAGAAACAATGGAAGGGAGGATATAAAATGGCTGGGCGGGGCATTGAGGTATTGCAATGATTTTACATTTACTCCCACCCAACCCACCCTGTTTCGTTTTCTCTTTCATAGATGCAGTTTCGCTACAACGTCGGAAAGGTCACGCAGCAGAAGCACCATGGATAGGGGCAATGGAGTGGTGATTCCACCACTCATGCAAGACCGCCCGTGGTTTCCCATATGGAAATAGGCCATGTTGCATGATCCCGGTTCGTGGTTTATATGGCCATGTCTGGGGGATTGTCTAAATATGGACATGGTTAGTCTACCTATTCTATCACATTATATACACCATGTGACATGAAGCCAGCCTGAGGTTTTTGAACGGCCAGGGTTGGGGGATTGTTCTTTGATTAAAAGCATGGTTTAGAGCAATTATTATCGATCAGATAAGTATCCCACGAGGCTTGAAGCCAGTTGGTGGTTGTTTACGGCCACAACTGCGTGGATTGCGCTTGCATTGGGTACTTTACCATGTGGCAGGAAGCCAGCTGGTGGTTTGAACGGCCGCAGCTGGGGGATTGCGCTTAAGATGGACATGGTTTAGGTTAGGGAGGAGCGGTGAAATAGGCGGCCTGGCACGTGGAGGGCGATAGTTGGGGGAGGGTCTGCAGGGTACGGGGTGAGTTGTGGTTTCATACGGCCAGGCTCAGGTGCCTTCCTGGTTTGCAGATCCTCTCGGCCTGCTATCTGCCATAAAAATAAACTGAGCAGATGTGTGGTCAGCCTGCTTAGCCACATGGGGCGCTATTTCTGGGCAATGCTTGTGGTGCATTGCAGTTGCCAGTGTTATCTGGCTGCCAGTGTTATCTGGTGTAGCGTATTTGGCATACGAGGATCGATAATAATAATTCTGCCTTAGAGGCAAAGAATTTTGGCCTTAAGTAATAAAAGACGTGACCTTTTCAAAATGCCAATACCTTGTTGTGTTTTCATTTTTTTTTTTTTTTTGTATTTAAATTTTTTTTTTGTAAATAAATCAGCTTACAGATATATATCAAAGTGAGGGTCGCTCAAAACTGTCATCATAGGTACAGCATAAGGAAAATAATAAACGTCCCCAGATAGGGGGGTCTCAGCTGAACATAGCGATCAAAGGGGGGGAGGGGGGGAAAAATAATAAACGTCCCCAAATAGGGGGTTCTCAGCGGAACATGGCGATCAAAGGGGGGGGGGGGAAGGGGGAAAAAATAATAAACGTCCCCAGATGGGGGGGGTCCTCAGCGGAACAGAGCGATCAAAGGGGGGAAGGGGGGAAAATAATAAACGTCCCCAAAGAGGGGTTCACAGCGGAACATAGCGATCAAAAGAGGGAAGGGGGGAAAAATAATAAACATCCCCAGATAGGGGGTTCTCAGCGGACATAGCAAACAAAAGGGGGAAGGGGAGAAAAATAATATACGTCCCCAAATAGGGGGTCCTCAGCGGAACATAGCAATCAAGGGGGGAAGGGGAGAAAAATAATAAACTTCCCCAAATAGGGGGGGGGGGGGTTCTTGGCGAAACATAGCAATCAAGGGGAAAGGTCAGGGGTGGGAGGTGTAGGACAACTTTCAGTCTTCAGCGAAAAAACGACAAAAAACCGACAAAAAAAGATCTACAACAATCAGGAAAAATCCAGAGAACTCGAACTTAAGCAGAAAAATGCAGTGGAAGGGGAATGATAGTCCTCAATCCGGTTGCAACTCCAGTGGATCCGGCGACAATCCCGCCGCTGCAAGATCAGTCCAGGCCATCGAGGGATCGGTGATCGTATAGGCTAAGTTGGCATGCGTCACTACCAGTGAGCCCGCCAAGCCCCATCTGTAGCGAATCCCTTTGCGGCGAAGGGTAGTTGTCACGTCCCGAAATCGTCGGCGAGCCAGCAGGGTCTGGAACGGGAGGTCATGGTACAGTGCTAAGCGTAGAGCCCTCAAAGTGCACGGGGTCCCGTGCGCCAGGAGTATTCATAAGCTTCACTTTAAAGGCAACATCTCGGAAACGCCACTACCACATCTCCAGGTGTCCCCGTGGGGGTCGCCGCTGGTCGCCGTATCCGGAACGTCGACCCAACCACCCCAGGAGTATCCGGAGGGAGTCCAGAAACCTGTAGGGCCATGCGGGCAACATAAGGCGACAACTCTGCTGTCGAGACCGTTGTGTTTTCATTTACGGGAAAGAGAGGGGGTAGGGGGGGGCTGGGGGGTTAGTAGGTTTAAGAAGGTAACTTACATGGGGGAAAAAGTGTAAGAGGATAAGAGTATAATTCTTATCTATAACTGAACACAAAATGGGGGGGGGAATCAGGAAGACTAACTACGGTGGTCAGGATGGCTCAAAAAGAAACCTAGGCAAAACACAATACATTACATCTCCCTTCGTAAGTATAAAACAAACCCTTAACTAGCATAGTCACTTGGGATACAGGTATAGATATCGCAAATATTAAATCGGTGATATTTCTTTAAACTTCTCAATTTACATAAACAGAAAACTTGCATCCCTCAAAAGAACAAAGGAAAGGTTAGCACATTTTAAACGAGAATCAAACGATAACATATCATTCAGAACAGTGCACCATTGTATATAAGCAAGTGGAACTGGAACAGTTATTGGCACACTGCTGTCGCCATTCGCGTTTGCTACGCATGTCTCTGGCTACAAGGAAAGCCGGTCCGGAGGTTTCACAACTCTGCCTAGCCTGGTGATGTACTGCCCGGTTGACGTCATTCCTTAGCAGTCTGTGGTACTGGAGCAGATTCTTGTTGGGAGTTAGTATGTTCCACAGGCTCGGGCTCCTCGGCACTCACTGGCTCCATCAACTCAGCCCAATGATCATTGATGAGTCTGTGACGGGAGTCATTGGCATCTGGTGTGCTCTTACGAAGGTGCTGGACGTTGCGACGGTATTCCTTATTTCCACTTTCTACAATATAGGATCGAGGGGCATCGTGAGACCTCACTACTACTCCAGGCGACCACCTGTTACTGCCTGGGTGCGGCTGCATCCAAACTTCATCTCCAGGCTTCCATTCAGCACGGGGGCCACTTGCTCTTTTACGGTCATAGTAGAATTTCTGAATGCATTTGCTTCTGTCTAGGCGCTGTTTGACTTTGATGGGATCATAAGCTGCAGGTGCGAGCAGCAGACGAGCAGTAGGCAGGCTATTTCGGGGCCGCCTGCCCATCAGCAGTTGAGCAGGCGAAAAGCCTACAGAATCCAGTAGAGTTGTCCTGTAATCAAGCAGTGCAAGGTGTTTGTCTGACGCTTTGGCCCAAAGTTTTTTAACAGTCTGGACTGCACACTCGGCTTCACCATTGGAATGTGGTGTGTGGGGTGATGAAGTTCTGTGAGTAATTCCATAACTTTGGCAGAACACCTTTATGACGGAATGGAGTATCCGCCTGCGGTCCGGCTCTATCTGACCCCCTCGTTGGTGTTGCCAAGCCCGACTACCAAGTGGCACGGCACCCGGCGTCTCGAGCGGCTTGGGTAGGAGCCTACGTGGCGGTGGAGATCTGGAGAGTAGATGGGGCACCCACGGTGGAAATCCGCCCGACTACCGAGTGGCACGGCACTCGGCGTCTCAAGCAGCGGATCTACTGACCATTGAAAGGCTGGAGACGGTCTGCGTGGCGAACCGCGGTTCAGTAGAGTCTCCTTGACGATGCTGGCACGGCGCTGAGTCGAGGTCCCAATTCTGGGTGGTTGCGGTATCCCAAGATACCGATTCAAGGTGGCGCAATGGCGCGGCGAATCGATGTTCTGCCGCGGAGTTAGGGTGACCCGTTCCTGGGTGGTGGTGATATGTAGCCGACGTGAAATGACAACACCAGGCAGAGCTGTATGTTTCAAACACTCAGATGAACTGAATCCTTTAATGAACAACGCCACTATTTATGCTGAAGTATAGCAGCCATAATTTGCATACCCATACTAATTAGGAGCCTATCCATACAATGAGGTATGGCAGTTATTTACAATCAACATTCTTCACATTCTTAGCCTTCAGTCCACATAACATTTCTACATCTATTGTTCCAGCACATCAGATTAAACACACACTATCAGAGATCCCTTAAATTAAACATGTACTTAGATAATGGGGAAAATCCCTGACGCATAATTTACACAACAGCAAAGCTTGTTTACTGTATATACAAAGACACATTTACCTACAGGAATATAGTATTTTAAAACCAAAGCTATGTCATTTTTCACTAAACTAAATTAAACTAAAACCAAACGATGTAAAGTATATTTAAAATCACACAGGGTACATCTTAATACAGCACATCAAGTAAAACCACATCTAGCAAGGAAAATAAACTGTTCATACATTGAAACGCACACTGCAAACGTTCAAAGGAACACAAGGTCCTTTTAAAAATGTCTTGGGTTTGAGTCCTGGGTCTCGCTGCGCAGAGCCCCTATGTCCCTTCCGTGACAACCTTAAATTCCTCTGCTGCATATTGAGGGCCATTGTCTGTTCGAAAGATGACAGGGATCCCATGCCTGCTAAACTGAGCCTTCAGCTTTTCTATGATACTGCGACAATGTAGATTCTTCAGCGTGTCCACTTCGATGAACTTCGAGTAGTAATCCACCAGCAGAATGTAATGGGTCCCTTCGAACTCAAACAGGACCGAGGCTACTTCTTCAAAGGAAAACTGGGGTTTCTGTTGGACGTAGGGGTTGTCTTGGCAGTTTATTCTGGAAGTCTGCACACTTGCCACAGTTCTTTACCATTTGTTCAATTACAGAGCTCATACCTGGCCAGTATAGGACCTCACGGGCTCTCTGCTTGCTCTTCACTATTCCCAAGTGGGACTGATGTATGAGCTTCAACATGTGAGCTTGCATAGAAGGGGGAACCACTATACGCAGGCCTTTGTACACAACGCCATCGGAGACAACAAGCTGGCTTTGCGAGTCCCAGTATGGTTGTAGTTCATTAGGGAGATCATGCTTGTGGTCTGGCCAGCCTTGCCGGATTATCCTTTGAAGACAGCTGAGCTCTTCTCTTGTGCAGTTCTTCAGCTCTGAGTATTTCTGCTCACTGACTGAAACAAAATGAAGCATGGAGACGCACTCTAAGCCTTCCATCTCAGGCTTGTTCACAGGTAACTGGGCTCTCGACAGCGTATCCGGCAGTTCCATATCTTTGCCCCGTCTGTACTTAACGGTGAGATCATACCACTGCAAGCGAAGGCGCATCCTCTGAATGCGCATGGGGGTAGAGAGCAATGGCTTCCTAAAAATATCCTCCAGAGGCTTATGGTCATTGTAGACGGTTACGTGGTTTCCAAATATGTAATTATGGAACTTGACACATGCATGAACAATTGACAGCATCTCCTTCTCGATTTGCGCATAACGAGTTTCAGTGTCTGTTAGTGACCTGGACGAAAAGGCAATGGGGTGGCTGTCCTGCAACAATACTGCACCGAGGCCGTTGCTGCTGGCATCACAGAAAATTTCGACAGACTTGGATGGATCAAAAAATTGTAGCACAGGAGACTCAGTGCACATGTCTTTGAGTGTGTCAAAGGCTTGTTGTTGAGCTGGCTGCCAGGCAAATTCCACATCAGTTTTAAGAAGTTGTCTCAGAGGTGCATCAACTTCGCTGAGATTGGGCAGGAATTTCGAGAGGTAGGTGACAAACCCTAAGAAGCGACGGACACCATCCTTGTCTTTTGGTGTTGGCATGGATTTCACAGCCTCTATTTTTGCAGGGTCTGCCGTCAGGCCATCTGCTGTTATCAGGTGTCCTACATAGGGCACAGAAGATTGCTTGACGTGGCATTTATCAAAGTTGAGACTCAGGTTGTAGCTTGTGGCTCTCTGAATTACCTTACGGAGAATCTCATGTTCCGGTACTGAAGGGGCCGCAATGAGAATGTCATCCATCACACTGATTGCGCCGCTAATACCCTCAAGCATTACGTCCATAATACGCTGGAATATTTCAGGTGCACATTTTAGACCAAAAGGAAGCCTAAGCCACCTAAATCTGCCAATGGGCGTGTTGAAGGTTGTCAGGAATGATGACGCTTCATCCAATTCTATTTGTAGGAACCCAGATTTTGCATCCAAAACAGAGAAAACTTTAGCACCAGGTATTGTAGAGACTACCTCCTCGATGGTACGCATTGGGTAATGTTCCCTCTTAATGACTTTATTTAAGTCGCTCGGGTCAATACAGATTCTTATTTTGCCATTACGCACAGCTGCCACCATAGAACTCACCCAATCGGTTGGTTAACTTTGGTGATGTAGCTATCTTTAACCATCTCCTGTAGTTTCTCTAGTATCTTATTTCTCAGTGCAGCTGGTTGACGGCGGACAGGATGAACCACACCTTGTGCTTCAGGATCAATTTTGATTGTGTACTTGCCCGGCAAGGTTCCAGTAGTGCGAGTCAGTTCTGGGTAATCATCTAGCCCAACTGGCAGAGGTCCTGCTGTTGCCACTTGGATAGAGTGTCATGTGTTGCTTTTCATAGTAGGCTGCAGCGCATGGAGCCGCATCACTAAACCTAAGGCTTCTGCTGTTGCGCCGCTAAGCACATTTTCTTGCAAAATGTCCACAATCTCAAATTCTGCTGGTATCTCTGTATTCTTGAATTTGATTAGAAGATCCACCGCAGCTATGGGCTTCAGCCTGTGGTTAGAGTAGGACTTTAGCACTCGATTAGAGCGTTTAAACTCACCTACATGCAGGAGTGTCTGATAATTACTTAAAGTCAATGTGTTGCACTTTGCACCAGTATCAATTCTGAATGGCACTTGCCGAGACAGGATTTCAATGTCCGCAGTCCATTTGTCATCATAGTGCTCAGCCGTTTGTGTGAGATTTATTCCAGACAGACTTCTGACACCATGTAAAGTAATGTGACAGACACAGAGCGTCAAAACAGAGCTGTGCTCCTGTAGATGTTTAATCTATAACTGAACACAAAATGGAGGGGGGGGGGGAGGGATCAGGAAGACTAACTACGGTGGTCAGGATGGCTCAAAAAGAAACATAGGCAAAACACAATACATTACAACCCCCTCCTCTGGTTTCTTTTCACACCCCCTTCCTCCTCTGGTTTCATCTCACACACACCCCCCCCTCCTCTGGTTTCATTTCACACCCCCCCCTCCTCTGGTTTCATCACACCCCCTCCTCTGGTTTCATCACACACCCCTCCTCTGGTTTCATTTCAACCCCCCCCCCTCCATTTTCACTCCCCCCTTTTTCATCCCCCCTCCCTTTTCATCCACACTGTTTAATTACCTTCCTTGGTCCTGTCATTGCAGGTGCTCTCCTCCACTCTCCTCCACGTGCATCATTAGCGCTGGGAGGAAGTGACCTTCCTGATCACTTCCTCCAAGCGCCCAGAGTACACAGGAGGAAGCCAGTCAGCCAGGAGTTGGGTGGAGCATGGGCTACAGACCTCTGGCGAGCTCTCTCTGACATCATCAGAGGGGGCCCACCGGTGGCCATATTGGAGTCCCTGTTCCCCGGTGGCTGGGCCCATGTAGGCCGCAGTACCTCCTCTGAGGCCTGCGGCCTAAAGTTAAAATAGTTGCCGCCGATGGCAGGCCCCCCTCCCCTCCGGGCCCCTTACAGAAACATGGGCTGTAATGCCCTGATGGCGGCCCTGGCGGCGGGTCTCACAGGGTTTTAGGTCCAGCAGGGTGGCGGGTCCCATCAAGCGGCGGGGCGCCGCCCCCTGTAAATTGCCGCCAAGATACATTGCTGCCAAGATACATTGCTGCCAAAATCCACTGATCGCCACTATGGCGAACTGAAGCACCGAAAATCAGGGCATTTCACTGACATAAAATTTCACCCAAAAAATCCCTAAAAATGACATAATAATCTTAAAAAATAAATAAATGCAGAGACTTCTTCCTGAAAGCGAAAAAAATTAACAGTTTAATAAATATTTATTAAAAGGGGGAATATGTTTTAGAATGAAACCTATGGGGGAAAGAAAGGCTTGTTGCTTTAAAATAAATTAGGAAACCTAAAATTTCACCCCAAAAATCCTGAAAAATGCCTAAAAAAAGTAATTTGCTGATTGTAGTACACTACTTGTATGTATTGTAAGTTAAGATCAATTAGATTAGATTAGATTAGATTATATATATATATATATATATAATCTAATCTAACGCGAAAGTCCTGACTGACTGACTGATCAACGCCCAGCTGAAACCGTTTAACCTAGGAACATGAAATTTTGAAGGTGCACTGTTTTTATGATGTGGGCACCCACTAAGGAAGGATTTTTGAAAACTCCACCCCTAAGGGGGTGAAAACGGGGGTCAATTATTTTAAACAGGATACCTATAGCTCAAAAACAGAAGATGTTACAGACGTGAAAATCGGTATTTAGATTTGTCTTGAAAAATAAAAAAACACGGATTTTACCGTTTTTTTCAAAAATTTGACTGGTGGGGCGACAAAAGGGGGTTAAATATTTTAAACACGATACCTAGATCTTAAAAACAGAAGATGTTACAGATGTAAAAATCGGTATTTAGATTCATCTTGACAAATAAAAAACACTTATTTTACCATTTTCTGAAAATTCCTTGGGCAAAAAGGGGGGTTGAATACTTTTATCATAAACGCGAAAGTCCTGACTGACTCATCAATGCCCAGCTGAAACCGTTTAACCTAGGAACGTAAAATTTTGAAGGTGCACTGTTTTTATGATGTAGGCACCCACTAAGGAAGGATTTTTGGAAAATCCACCCCAAAGGGGGTTGAATATTTTAAACAGGATACCTATAGCTCAAAAACAGAAGATGCTACAGATGTGACAATCGGTATTTAGATTCGTCTTGAAAAATAAAAAACACGTATTTTACCGTTTTTCAAAAATCCAAGTGGGGGGGCTAAAAAAGGGGGTTGAATATTTTAAATATTTTAAACGGGATACCTGTATCTCCAAAACAGAAGATGTTACAGTCCTGAAAATTGGTATTTAGATTAGTCTTGAAAAATAAAACAACACGTATTTTACCATGTTCTGAAAATTCCTTGGGGGGGCAAAAACGGGGTTGAATACCTTTATCAGTATACCTATATTTCAAAAACCAAAGATGTTACGGGTGTGAAATTTGGTATTTACAATCTTCGTGAAAAAAAACCAAACATGTTTTTGCCATTTTCCACAAATCCAATTGGGGGGGGGGGTCGGGGGAAAGGGGTCTGAATATTTTTATCATTATACCTATATTTCAAAAACCAAACATGTTACAGATGTGAAATTTGGTATTTACAATCTTCTTGAAAAATAAAAACAGGTGTTTTACCATTTTCCAAAAATCCAAGTGGGGGGTAAAAAAAAGGGGGTGAATACTTTTAAACCCAGATTGTGAGTTCCTACGGGAATAGGGCCCTCATCTCCTCCTGTACTGTTTGTCAAATGTTGTTCAATGTATTGTAACCCTGTCTATACTGTGCTTATTGTACAGCGCTGCGGAATATGCTGGCGCTTTATAAATAAAGAATAATAATAAAGAATAATAAAAACCGGATACCTACATCTCAAAAACAGAAGATGTTACAGTTGTGAAAATTGGTATTTAGATTTGTCTTGAGAAACGAAAAAACACCTATTTATTTTACCATTTTCCAAAAATCCAGTGGGAGGGGGGAAAAAAGGGGGTTGAATACTTTTATCAGTATACCTATATTTCCAAAACCCAAAGATGTTACAGGTGTGAAATCTGGCACTTACAATCTTCTTGAAAAATAAAAAAAACACATGTTTTACCATTTTCCAGGAATCCCAAGTGGTGGGTGAAAAAAGGGGGGTGAATACTTTTCAACAGGATATCTATAGCTCAAAAACAGAAGATGTTACAGATGTGAAAATTGGTATTTAGATTCATCTTGAAAATAGAAACAACACGTACTTTACTATTTTCCAAAAATCCAGTGGGGGGAAAAAGGGGGGTGAATACCTTTATCACTATACCTATATTTCAAAAACCAATGATGTTACAGGTGTGAAATTCGATATTTACAATCTTCGTGCAAAAAAAAAAAAACCTGTTTTACCATTTTCCGAAAATCCAGTTAAGGGGGGTGGGGGAAAGGGATGTGAATACTTTTATCTGTATGCCTATATTTCAAAAACCAAAGATGTTACAGGTGTGAAATTTGGCACTTACATTCTTCTACACGTTTTTTTCCAATTTTTCAAAAATCCCAAGTGGAGGGGGAAAGGGGGGTTCTACCAAAAAAAAATCAAGTTTCTTTTAAAAAACTATTTTAACAAATCCTAAAATCCACGCGAGCGAAGCCGCGGGCAAAAGCTAGTTATTGATATATCAATTCGAATTTTGAATCACTAAATCAAACCCCCAATTAATCAAATTTTGCTATTAAAAGACAAGCTAGGGTTAAATATTAAGCTGACTCACAGATTTAGTATTTGAGGCAAATTAACAGGGACAGGTGCTTGTGAAACAGTGAAACAAAATTAATTTGTTTAATAAAGTAATTTGCTGACTGTACTATGTATTGTATAAATTTTAATTTAAGATCAATTCTATATCGATTCGATAATTGATATAGATTCGGATTACTAAATAAAACCCCAATTATTCAAATTTTTCTGTTATGATGACACAGTGTAACCAATTAAATTACATACCTTCTCGTTTCGAATTCGGACTAAATTGATACGTATTTCGGAAGTACTTCCGAAATATGAATTAACGAAATGCTGTACATATTCCAATTCATTCCGAAACGAATGCACACCTCTAGTGCTTAGAAAAAGTTTGTTATCTTTAATCCACTTTTCTCCCTCTGTGAATTGTTCTTGCAGCACGGCCTCCAGCTGTGGGAGATTTGGTTTGCTGGTATAGGTTACAGTGGCGTCTGCGTACATTTGGCAGATCATTTATTGATATCGTGAATAGGAGGGGGCCGAGTATCGAGCCTTGGGGTACACCGCACATGACTGGGAGGGGGAGGGAGGAGCTGTCAGAAACGGACACATATTGCGACCAATCAGATACATATTGTCACGTGGGTCCCGGGCAGATGCCAGGGAAGGCCCTTCATTGTGCATATATTTGAGCCCTTGAGGCAGGTTTGTGGTTTGTTTCATAATGTTTAATCCAGCACACACTAGCATAAACAGAAACAGAGCTAGAGGTAATAGTGCAGGTGATGGGCACAAGAGGAAGCCCTGCACTGGTAGACCAACAGATTACCTAGGACACTCAGAGCCAGCAGACGTGGAACGTTCCGTGAAGCACTCAAGGTGCAGGGCAGTCAGATGCAGAAACCAATCGCCTTGGTACATACAAGGACCAACTGAATTGTCTCTAAGTTCTGAAGGTTTCAAGACCAACAGACCGCCTAGGACACACTCAGAAACAACAGACGTGGAACAATCCGTGAAGCACTCAAGGTGCAGGGCAGTCAGATGCAGAACTCGTTGGTACCTGAAATATACTGTAAACAGAATTGTTAATCTTGGCACTCCCTCCAGGGAGATCAGACAACAAGAGCAAAACTAGATACTGCTCAGTAGCTATTGATTTTGTGACCAAAAGATCTACTGAGCAAATACACATAAACACATACAAGAGAGTGGTCCAAAAACATAAACCAGGTCATACACGAGAAATCCAGACAGAATATTTTTAGGGGACAGACGTAAGAGAAATCCAAGAGCCAGAACCAGAAGTCATACACGATAAATCAAGAATGCAATATAATCAAGAACAGTAAGCAATGATAACACAAGCAGGAACTTCATAGGTGTAACCTATCCAGACCCAGGGAGCAAGAGACTTACTAGGCCTATATATAGGGCTGAGAAGGTCATGTGATCGCGGACCAGCCAACAGATAGTCTGTAGAGCCTGAAAACCCCCAAAAAACCATGAATCCCTGCTACAACCAGCAGGGGGCAGGGCCGAGACACATATGATTGAAACCAGGTTAGCGTGAGATCACCAATACCGGAGTTTTTAGGTTTTTGTAATGTGGTTTAACTCTTATATTATTAGTTCTTAAGGTTTACATACTTATCCTTACACTTATTCTTTCTGTGCCCATGGAAATCATACTTTGCCTATGACAATCATATCAAAAACTTTTGTAGCGCTCACCCCCCAGAGGAGCCGCTGAATAAACCTCGGGATAGTCTCACCGCACTAGGATATAACTATACACCAGCACTGTTGTGGATTTTTATATATTATATTCTTTACTGATCCCAATAAAGCAGCATATAATACGCATATACGGTATTTGAGTAACAAGAATTCGTAACGCGGGAAAAACATGCGGCGGTAAAAGAAAACCGATTAACCCCCTCACATCTCGAGTGTAAGTCCCGTGAATAATAGCTCAAAAATGTATACGTGTGTTGTCTAGGGTACCCGGGTACTATGTTCTACTGGCCAGTGAATGAAAAGAGCAATCTTCGACTAGTCACCGTTGGGGCCCTGTAAATTAAAACAATATTGCAGCGTGCGTTTCTGTTTTGGAACTGTGGCCTGGGAGGCCTCTCACCCATCCGATGAATGAAACTGTCCAGCACTCGATGCCTCGACCAAAAAATCCTTTTCGCTTTGTACTGGGACTCCATGCCACTGAATCTGCTCCCTGCTTGCCAAATCTCTGCAACTGGAACAAACGATCCGCCACCTGCACTCCCAATCGATCAGCGCGGTCTCCTAACTCGGGGTCCTCCAGACCTCTCAGCGCTGCATAGGTAGGTCTCAACACGGTCACTGTCCCGATCTCCAGCACCAGTAAGACAGCGTCTGTACTCCGGCCTGGTTGCGATCCCTGACAGCTCCAACGTGCGTCCTCCACCTTTCACTGCTCCGCTCACTCTGCCCATGCCTGCACGAGGCTGTTGATCTCTTTCCTCTTCCTGTACCACCTCCTTCCTGTGCTCATGCAAAGGATGATGGTAGACGTAGTTTGGTTTTGTTCAGCATAGTCCACAATGTCTCTGTCTCCCTCTGGTTGCAGCAATAGTTCAATGCACCAGAATACAGTGTGTTTTAAAGCAGCGCTACACTTTATTTCTTTGATAAACAGCAAATTTCCTTTTAAAGCAGCAATATACTGGATTTGAGTTCCCAATTAATCCTCATAGCAATCCCAACTATTTACAAATATGGGGATAAATCACACTCTCTCTATTTAAACCGAATGGAGAAATGCTATTTAAATGGTGAATCCAATATAATTCACTGCCCAATATTACAAGACCTTCCTCCCTACCCTAGGCCCACACTTGTTATCGGTCTTTAACGCTGTTCAGGAAGGTGTGCCCTTCCCACGAGACTCTGTCAGCCTCCATAGCCGTCCTACCGAAGCCAGGCAAGGATGTCCTTGATCCCTTCAGATATAGGCCGATCTCACTGCTGAACCTCAACATTAAAATTTATGCCAAAATCCTAGCTGCCAGACCAAGTGGGCTTCATCCTAGGTTGCCAGGCTTAAGAGAACACTCGCCGGGCCGTGGACATGGCATGGTATATGGAGAAGTCTGGGACGGCTTCTCTTCTGCTGTCTTTGGACGCAGGGGCATTCAACCACATTGAGTGGCCTTATCTGTTTGTCTATTGGACTCCATGGACTTCCTGCACTCGTTTGTCACTGCCGTACTGGCTCTGTACGCTAACCCGGAGGCTGATGTGCTGATCCCGGGCGCTCCCCTCAGCCCTTCCTCATAGCTCATGGGACCCGGCAGAGCTGCCCCCTCTCCCCCCTTTTATTTGCACTCCCCCTAGAACCTTTGTTGATAGGGATCCACTCCTCACCTGCCATTTCCGGCATCTCACTGAGGGGGGACTCCTACAAGGTATCAGCCTAAGCAGGCGATGTCCTACTGGCATTGACTGATCCTGAGATCTCACTGGGGCACTGAATCTTCTCTTGCTTCTATTCTCTGATATTGCAGATTATAAAATCAACATGGACAAATCAGTGATTTTACCTTTTCACTTGTCTGAAGCTATGGTTACCCAATTTACTACTCTTTACGGCTTTAAGATGTCCCCCTCATCTATCCCATACTTGGGAGTCAGCTTACCTGCCTCCCATGCCGACGTCTATAAGATTAATTACTCCCTGATGTTTGCGCAACTTTGGCAGGACTTGGAGGCTTGGGACAAGGAGTATATATCCTGGCTTGGCTGGACACACTGTATAAAAATTAACCTCTTACCTTGACTTTTGTACTTGTTTCAGGCTCTCCCGGTCCCAGTCGACCCGAGCGACCTGAATTTTCTGCAAAGAAATATATTGATGCTTTTTGTGCCGCCACAGCCGGCGTCGAGTAGTCAAAACCACGCTCTACTGCTCTAGAGACTCTGGGGGTCTGGGGTTGCCGCATCTCCTCAGATACTATCAAGCTGCTCAACTGGCAGAGGTAGTGACAGCCCACTCCCTGCCTGCCTCTAAACAATGGGTAGATTTTGAGGTGGCACTAATGTGGCCTGATAACATGAGGCTTCGACTCTGAACTAGGGATGGGCTGGCGGATCGTTTCGAACATGAGTTTGATTCGAACATTGGCCATTCAACCGTTCGTCGAACAGCAAACATTTCCGCGTATTCGCCCACAATGCACCACAATGCACTTTTCCACTGGCCTGAAGCTTGTAATTGGCTACAGCCTTGCACCGGACCACAGGTCAGGTGCAAGACAGGTGCAAGACTATGCCAATCAGGGCTCAGAGTCCTGATTGGGGAAATTTTGCCCAATCATGGGCTCACCAAGCTAAATCCCGCAGCAGACTATATACGGCTTCCCCGCAGCCCCAGCGTGTGTTTGTTGCAGGAGTGAATCAGAGAGGAGAGGAGATTGTTGCATATCAGGCTGTATCACTGAGTTATAGCAGAGTTCTGGGAATTTGAATCTGTGTGTTGGCACTGCCAGCTGCTGCCAGGCTATCAGGGTGTATCACTGACTTATACCAGAGTGCTGGGAATTTAAGCCTTTGCAGTGCCAACACACAGATTATCAGGGTGTATCACTGATTTATACCAGAGATCTGGGAATTTTAATCTGTGTCTTGGCACTGCCGGCTTTCAGGGACAGGGTGTATCACGGAGTTATAGCATAGTTCTGAATATCTTTAATCTAGATAACACAGTTGAATCAGAGTTCGGCATATCTCCAACCTTTATAACAGAGATGAATCAGAGTTCTGTATATCTTTAATCTATATATCACTCACCATGTCAGAAAGACCAAAAAGGACAGGCAGACGCTCCCAGACACGGAAAAGAGGGAAAGCAGCCTCTGTGTCAGAAGGCTGTGCCCCTGGTTGTCGTGGACGTGGTGCATCCTCTGCAGGGGCACGCTTGTCCTTTCTAACTGGTGCTGGCCGTCTTCTTAAGCAGCAGCAACATACAGAGGATTTGGTGGATTGGCTAACCAGGCCATCCTCATCCTCCGAGTCCTCTGCCAGCCAGGCTTGCAGTGCTTTACAGTCCACCTCAGCTGCCAAAGCATCTAATGCAGCCTCCATGTCCACAGCTACTCCTGCCGTAGTCTCACCATCATACACGGAGGAGTCAGCTGAATTGTTTGACTACAATGACAGTGACATGCTGCTTGAGGATGCGCAGCAACTCCAGTGCTCGGATTCAAACTCTGAGGTTGAGAAAGGGAGTATAATGAACCTAGAGGGAGGGGGTGCCAGTGACACACAAAGAACTGGCACTCCTGTTCCCCCAGCAGCTGCAGCATACTGCGAAGTTGGCTCCAGTGACGAGGAGATAGGGGGTGATGACGATGATGAGGTCACTGACTCCACCTGGGTGCCTGATCGAACAGAGGAGTCAAGTGAGGAGGAGGCACGACAAAAACAAGGCACAACGTCCTCTATGAGCAACCGTAGCCAGTCCAAGGCATCAGATGTCAGAGCTGCTCAGGTGCAGAGCGCTGTTGTCTCAAAGCACACGTCCAGGAACTCTGCTGTCTGGGAGTTCTTCACGACATGTGCAGCAGACCCTAGCATTGCTATTTGTAAGCTATGTCTGAAGAGGATCAAGCGTGGGAGAAACATCAGCCGCTTGGGTACCATATGCTTAAAGTGACATATGACCACCTGTCATGTATCCCGTTTGCACAACACTTCCCATCGGTCCTCATCTATCTCTACCCCCACGATATGTCATGCCATGTCTACAACCTCCACTGACAGGGATGATGTTATAGTAATGGGTGTACCAGGTCCTTCCTCAGAATGTGACAGCATCCCATCAGCTGCAGATTTACGCAGTCAGATTTCATTGCCCCAGCTGCTGCAGAGTAAGAAAAAATATAGTCCTAACCATCCCCTTGCACAGCGTCTAAATGCCAGCTTGGCAAAATTACTCGCATTACAGCTGCTGCCTTTCCAGCTGGTGGACTTTGCCAGTTCTTTTTCACGCAAGGCCATTCCAGCACTATACCAGCACGTGGAAGACAATGTTATGGAGTCATTGGGAAAGGCAGTCAGCAGGAAGGTGCACATTACTTTAGACACGTGGTCCAGCAAGCATGGACAGAGCCGTTACATTTCCTTCACGGCATTTCCTTCACGGCTTGCAGCTCGGAGGGATCCAGGACGGGGCTCTGTGCTGGAGCTTGTTCATCCACCACGCCTCCAGAAAGCTGCTTATATGAGGTCTGTCTGCTCCACCACCACCTCTTCCTCCTCCTTCTCTGTCTCTGGCTAAGTGGCAGTTAAACCGACGCGTGGCAGGGGCTACGCAATGGCGCAAGCAAAAAGATGCCATACTGTGCTTGAGCTGGTTTGTTTAGGGGACAGGAGCCACACCGGGACAGAAATTCTGTCAGCTCTGCAGGGGCAGGTGCAGAGATGGTTAACACCACGCCAGCTTCAGCTGGGAATGGTCGCCTGTGATAATGGCAGCAACTTCTCTCCGCCCTACGCCTGGGTAAGTTGACACATGTACCATGCCTAGCACACGTCCTAAATCTGGTGGTACAGCGTTCCCTAACCAGGTACCCAGGGCTGGCAGAGCTTCTCAGCTCTGGATGGGGGTCATCCTCCAACCTATGCTGCAAGGGCAAGCCTTCTTGATCCACGATACAAGTGTAAAGTTGCAGAGCTCATCCTGCCCACACAGAGGGAGGACAGGATGAAAAAACTTGAGGACGCTCTAAAGCGACACTTGTGTAACACCTTTCCAGGCACTGGTAGGTTACCAAGTGATGACACAGGTGCTTCTGAGGCTGCGGTTGATCAGAGGAAGAGCGGTGAAAGGGGCCGCTTGACTGATGCCTTTTCCAATTTTTTTAGTCCATGACACCCAGGGACGTGAAATGTAGGCACACATTGCCAGCGTCTTCACCATATGGTGCAGGACTACCTAGGGGCAAGGGCAGACCTGGATACCTTTCCAGCAGATGATCCACTGGCTTACTGGGTGGTGAGATTGGATCACTGGCCAGAACTTAGCCAATATGCTATGCGGCTACTAGATACTAGGTTGCCCTTCATCTAGCATGCTTTCTGAAAGGACGTTCAGTGCTGCTGGAGGTTTTGTCACAGACAAAAGAGTGCGTCTGTCCAGCGACTCTGTAGACCAGCTGACATTTATAAAAATGAATCAGTCCGGACCGGGATCAGCAGCTATCACTCCCCTGATGCTGACGTAACGGAATAGATCGGGGATCTCTTCTGCATTCACAAAACCTCCACCACTGCACTCTTCCACAATACTACAAAGGGTTTACAATGTGAAGGCACTTGCTGCCACCGAAGGCACAATATTTGGGTGCACTGACACTGATGCCTATATTACCAGATTTATATTGTTTTAATTTTTTGGACCACAGGGTCCAACCCTGCACTCTTCCACAATACCACAGAGGGGTTACCAGTGGTGTATTTAGGTTTTGTGCTGCCCTAGGCCTGACTAAACTCGTGCACCCCCTAATTTAAATTTGACGCACCCCTTCCTGTCAAGGGCACACCTCTTCCTGGTTAATCCCCACCCTTCCTCTTTAAGCTCCACCTTTTCCTCTTAGAGCTCCGCCTTTTCATCTCTTTATATTAAAAGTGGATACCAAGTGCCTACTTGTATATTTTGTATACCATTTCAAATGTAACTATTGAGATAAAAAAAAAATGAAATGTTTAAATTCAAGCATTTTTACAAAGAACAGCCACGCATGTCAAGTATACTGGATCACAGCCGCTCTAATTGGTTGAACAATAAAATCCACAGAAACGTGCACTGCATATGAGCGTATCCCAGAGCTCCAGGGCAATAAAACTCACAGTAATATGCAGTGTGTATCACAGAATCCACAGCAATAAAACTCCCAGCAATGCAATGTGTGGTGTGTGTCAGCGTATCAGAATCCACAGCAATAAAACTCCCTGCAATGCAATGTGCGGTGTGTGTCAGCGTATCAGAATCCACAGCAATAAAACTCCCTGCAATGCAATGTGCGGTGTGTATGAGTGCATCAGAATCCACTGCAGTAAAACTCCCAGCAAACTGAGTGTATAAGAGCGCACAGCAATTATGCAGTGGAGCCATCTTGTCAGCAGTGGGGTGCCACTGCCAGAGGGTGCACTGTAGCTTTGATTCCCTTCCCGGTGGGTGTTCAGTCCAGAATAGAGTCTGTGTTAACGAAAGGGCGGGCAGCTGCGCGCGTGCGTTTCACGTAGTTCAGCCAGTCATGTGGTACTGAGACTCAGAGAAATGGCAGTGAAATGCCCTGATGTTCGGTGGTTTCAATCAGCAGGTTTATTCAGGCGAACCCCACAGGTTTCAATGTTAAAAATATTCCCGTTTTTATGCAATATCTAATAAACCATTTATTATTTTAATCTGCAGTAAAAAGTCTTTACTTATTGATTTTTTTTTTAGTACCTTTTAGTCATTTTTCAGATTTTTTTGGGCAAAGTTCCCCCCCCTTTTTTTAATAGCAGTTTTTCTTTTTTCTGTAACAGAACTTTTTATTATCAATCATAGGATCTTATATGTAAATTCCAGACATTTTCGTTCAGTAGTTCTTTTGAAAACAGCAGGTCATGGGTTTGCGGTTGCAGCATTCAGCGGCCGACTCCATGCACTTTGGGGACCCTGCGGTGAATGGTGAATTCACTGCAGGGTGGGGAAATTTTATTCTCCTAAGTGCAGGGAACTACAGAGCACCAAAAAGTTGGTGTCATTTCGGTGCTCTGTGAGTAACCCATTTAGGCTAGGGTCAGACTGAGGCAGTGCGAACGCGCGTTCTGGCGCACATAATCACGGCCGCACTAGCAGCAGATGCCATGCAATGACGGCCAATATACGAAGTACGGTCGCACAAAAGTCCGGCCGCGCAACGCAAGTGGAAAATGAACGCATTTTTTCGAGAACGTTAAACCGCTGCTACTGACGTACAGAGTGCGCTGCGGCCGCATAGCAGCGTGTGTGCGTGATTAGGAGACGTCAGACGCTGCTAGTGTGCGGCTAACATAACGTTCAAACAGCCGGATTTCCCTAGACTTCTTTTTACCCCATCGTCATGAAATACGTCCAGAATTGCGCATCGTCTGACCACTTAAGCGTATTCCGTGAAAAAATGCGTGCGCACGCATCGACGTACATTTTGACGGTGGCCGCAGAAAATGC
The DNA here is from genome assembly GCA_009667805.1 of Leptobrachium leishanense. NCBI lineage: Eukaryota > Metazoa > Chordata > Amphibia > Anura > Megophryidae > Leptobrachium > Leptobrachium leishanense. Next base: position 337,676,174 of record CM019067.1, on the reverse strand, counting down.
GCTCATCTGTCCCTAGCCTTAGTGGTGAGTTTTTTTGCTGCCCCCTGGAAAGTGAAATTGAAAGTGTAAATTAGTGAAATCTCAATGTATCCTTCCTGGTAAAATACTTTGCCGCCGCCCCCTGGAAAGTGCCGCCCTAGGCCTGGGCCTAGTCGGCCTAGGCCAAAATACACCAGTGGGGGTTACGGTGTGATGGCACTGTTGCTGACACTAAAGGCCCAATTTTAAAGCACCTGCATTTTAAAGCAGCCTGCATAAGTTTCACCATAATTTAGCCAAAAAAATCTGTAAACTTGTTCTGCGTGTCCTAAAATGTCTCCTCTTTTCATACAGGCTGCTGCCCCAAGCAGTTGTTGATGAATAGATTGGAGGAAAACCGTTTACTGTCATTTGAAACTTCATTTTTTTTGTTCTTAAATGTTTCTATAGGTCCTAGAAATCCGCCACTTCATGGGCAGGTTATGGGGACCTCCTAGGCACGATATTTGAAGCAATTTTTTGTTTTTATTTTTAACCCTTATTTCATGGAAAACTCACTGTCCCTTTAACCACTTGGCTGCTATGGACGCACTCCGCGCGTCCAGCCAAGTGGTTCTCCTGTGCTATGGACGCGCTGAGCGCGTCCATGTACAGGAGGCAGCAATCCGCCGGATTCCGGCAGATTGCTGCGCCCCCCGGTGCGGGCTGACATCTTGGATGTCAGCCCAGCACTCCGGGACCCTGGCGGAGCAATTAGATGTCACCGCGACGGCGCAATGACATCTAATTCAGGCCCCCCCCGCTTGTGCGGAGGAGGCGCCTGAAAGGGAGGGTGGGGTCCTTCGGACCTCTCTCCCTCCCGATCGCCGGGGTGCACAGGGTTAATCCAGACACCGTTTGCAAGGGCACAGCCTGCCCTTCCAAACGGTGGCTGTCATTAACCCCTGGGGAGCCGGATCACGAATCAGCGCTGAAAAGTGCCAGATGGTGATCCTCTCCCGGAGCTAGCCGACATCTTGGATGTCGGCCAAGCCTCCGGGAACTCCCCCTGAGGACTGGCGTCATCGTGCATAGCACGATGATGCCATTCCTGGAGTTAACCCCTAGCTGCCAGCAATGGTGGAGATAGGGGTTTCCAATGAACCCCCTATCCCCCGATCTGTGGCAGCTAGGGGTTAATGTTTGAGATCGTTGGATCAGCCAGAGCATGGCCTTTCCAACGATACCAAACATGACCATGAAAAAAAGTTAAAAAAAAAATAAAAAAAAAAATATATATATTTTAAAAAAAGATTCTAAAAAAAAAATAAACAATTTTTTGGTTGTTTTTGTTTTGTTAATGCAGCAATATTGATCCCATTTCAATTATAATGTGAACATTAATGCTGCACTAACAATTTTTGTATGCGGTGCGTTTGTTAAAAATAGCGACATTTTCCCCAAAAAAAATGTAACGAGTCCCTATTTCAAATTTTTTTAACAAGCGCACCCCATAGAAAATATAACCGCAAACGTTCGCATGTTAAAATGTGAAAAAAAAACACTTTACACGTAATAAATTATTGAAAATTATATGTAGTGAGCATCTGGGAATACCAGAGAGAATTTGTGATTTGAGTGAGTATCCAGTGAGAGTATTAGTCAATTAAGAGTTTAGAGTGAATGAGTGAGCATGAGGGTCTCCCTTTTTAAAGAGTAATGTCCCCGGAAGTATGGAGTGTTCCAAGCATCTTTAGAGAGTATCCCCAGACTGTTCAAGTGTTCGTAGAAGTGCCCATGTGGTTAAGAAGACCCCTCGCTTGCGCGGTATATCTTCTCCTTCCACGTCCCCTTTTCCAGCTTCCTCCAATCAAGAAAATTCCTTGTAAAATTAAAATAAGCATTATATTCTGATTTTACGAATTGTGGCTCGTCGCTTGAGGGCCGTATGATATATAACAAGAAATGTTGTATATACACCTGCGCCCCCCACCCCCAATTGGCACATGTTGTGTCATGTTATAAATTTAATCCAAAACAATTCATTTTTCATTGTTTTAACCCTTTCACTGCTGACGACGTGTGGGACACGTCCTCATTGATGCACGTTACATGCTGAGGACGTGCCCCACACATCATCAGCTGTGCGGGACCCCCGGCGGAGATACTCACCTCTCTGTCCGGGGTCCCGCGCGTTCTGACTTCAGTGTCCTCAGATGCTGAAGTCAAGCTCCTCCCGGTGTAAATGACATCATCGCGCCATGCGCGATGACGTCATTTCCAGGCGACCCCCGGCAATGGAGATAGCCTGGAAGGGAGGAGGGATCCGTTCGGATCCCTCTCGATCGGGAAGGAACAGCACCAAAAGCCAGGCACCGCTTAAAGGGAAGAGTCTCCCCTTTTAAGCGGTGCCTGGCTTTAACCCCTCAAGCGCCGGGTTGCTCTTCAGCGCCGAAGTGCAGCCTAGCTTCGGTGGGGGCCGCCATCTTGGATGGCGGCTCCACCCCCGGGTCTCCCCTCGCTGCCGGACGTCATCACGCATAGCGTGATGACGTCAGATAGCCGGGGAACCCCTAGCTGCCCGGGGATTTCCGAAGGAAATCCCCTGGTAGAGATAGGGGGTTCTTGTGAACCCTGATATCTCCAGACCCGTGGCAGCTAGGGGGTCATGGAGGGTGTCATTCGAAAGGCCTGAGCGGATGATTAAAAATTCAATTTTTATTGTATTTTTTTTTATAATATACAGGCAGGACATGACGTATACATATAAAAATTGTTCGATTTTAATTTCCTGTAAAATATAAATATTTTGTCTTGAAAAGCCTGTTCTTATAAAATGGGCTGTGAAATTCCCCCCCTCCATTTTGTTAGTGTCAATTCTGCATAGACCGTTGGTCCTTCTATAGGATATGAGCTGTGGCCGATTTCCTGTTATGTTCAGTGCAGGAAAATGTGCGCAGAAGCAGGAAGATGGGAAAAGGATTTCTTGTGAACCATATATGGTAATACGTTAACTGAGTGGCTAAACCTTGATGTTGTAATGTATATGTACACTGATTGGCTATAAATTCTGTGAATTTTAATAAATAGATCTGGCTTAACAAGGAAGGTTAGACTTCTGAGAAAGACCAACACAGTCTTGTGATTGATTCTTTTTGGGGGTCTCCGCCATGGCGTAGCGCAGCTCTTACATCAGTTTGATATACAAGAAGAAACTTGGAAAAGGTTTATGGTAATTATAATGGAAAAATAGAATTTTTCAGTTGTCTGAAGTGGGATTTGCCATTCGAATGTATCCTTACATTTGAGTGTATCCTTACATTTAAATGTATTCTTACATTTGCTTGTTCAGATTTTGCGAACTTGCCTCCAGGCTTGGTTTTTGTTTATTTTCCTTGATGGTTCAGAGCTTGTTGATTTTTTTGATTTTTTTAAAAAAAAAAAATTTTGGTGCAAGGTTGGACTCTTTGTCTTGGTTTGTTTTTGTCATTTTATGTATTGTAGTAAAGAAAAAATCGTTTGAGGACCTCACGTGTGTTGTTTGAACTCGCCCGCTGTGTTGAGTATAGTGTATTGCATTTGCTGGAAATTGAACTCATAAAAAAAGAAAAGAGATGTTTCTAGTTGTATTGTCTCCGTTCTGTGTCTATCTTGTACTTCAATTCTGGTGTTTCTGGGTCGTCCATATCTTGTAATTGTGAGAATTTTATTTTAATTGATTAGGTTTGGTTTCTTATATAGCAAAATGATTTTATCTCCCATTGAGAGACAGTTTTTTCTTTTTCCTCTTATTTTTTTTTTATTTTCTTGCGCGCTGTTGCCATTTTTTCTATTTTTTTTTGCTGCGTTGCTGTACGTCTGTTTATTTAAATGTTTGTCTTTACTAACTATTAATATATGTGTTTATCTTTGATATTTTGTATTTCGTAGTTTTGATAGTGTTTTTTATATGTAATTTATGTATAGGGACTGCTTCTCTTAAAACAGGTTGCTTTGTTTCTATGTGTTTTTACTGCCTTGCCTCGTGTAAAAAAAAAAAAAAAGCACAGGAAATGGAGACAATAGGGCTTTACTTTTACAGTAAATTTCAAAAATGACTGCTTTTTTTATTCTTAGTTTATGTTTGAAAGATGAACATAGAAAGTCAATACTCTGACAAGGCAGGTTACACGTGAATGTTAGGCATATAATTTTTTGGACCCGATATCAAATCGGGGCCAAAATGGAGGAGCTTCAATTACCAGCGTTTGGTAGGATTAAACCTTAATAAAAATTTGAAAAAACAGAATGAAACAAAAATGTGGCTATTTTTATCTTGCCCGAATAGCTAATTCTACTGATGCCACTAGGTGCTGGTAATCATGAAAAAGGTTAAATGAACTATATTTTGAACTTGTACTTGGAATTAATCTTTATTATTTAACATATACAACAAATAACATATAATATAGTGTAAACATTAATTAAATGTGCTGTGTGATAAGTGCTACGACTGACTTATGATCTATAGATAATTTAAAGGCAGGCTGTGAAGTACACCCTATAGCTAATAAGTGTTCTAACCCCAGCGTAATTAACCTTGGTCTCAAAAAAGACACTTGCTATATAGTTAGTATACTTTGAATTAGCAATCAGAATAAGGTTTGGCCTTACTATTGTGAGGTTGTTTGTGGTTAATATTCTCCACAAACTAGTTAGATAACTCCCAAATTAAATAAAAGCAAAAAATCAGTTGTTTGGCTTGAATTTAACTCTAATCATAATATACGGATATGCTGAATAGCGAGAGAATTTTATATATTGAGCACCAGGAGTTATACACTTATTACTGCGTTTATACAGACAATAGTAATGTATATAGCTAAGCGAATTTGTAAGCACTTAAAACCAACTAGAGATGTAACCCACTGTTAGTATCACAGTTCCAAATCAGTATATATATATATCATTTAAGGGAACAGTTCTAAATCAGTATATAAATATATCATTTAAGGGAACATAAAGTATGTCACTAGGAGTTAACAATGGTAGCTCTCAATGATAATGCGATATTATCCTTTATTATGTGAATTGGAGTGAACATCCTGCTGGATATATCTTCCAACCGGTCACACGTTTTTAGTTAGCAACATTCATACTATATATATTAAATTCAACCAATTGGAAAATACAGCTTATTCGCAACCTACAATAATACCAATTTTTTATAAGAGATTATTCCATTTGGGTCACAACGATGTATTGCTGATTGGGTCCCTAAAGAACACCAATTGGTAATTTACTATATTGCCCCTAAATAGATACACAGTTCGTATGAGGCCCAAAATATCTATCGTTAGAGCACCAAATATAATAATGGTATATTACGCAAATAATTAGTAGGTATATAGAACACAGCTGCAGTACAACCCACAAATCATGTATGTATATTAGTCAACCAAAGGCAAAATCTGAATTGCTATAATGATTCTCAACAAAGTTCCAGATGTGACTAGAGATGTAACCCACTGTTAGTATCACAGTTCTAAATCAGTATATATATATATATCATTTAAGGGAACAGTTCTAAATCACTATATAGATATATCATTTAAGGGAACATAAAGTATGTCACTAGGAGTTAACAATGGTAGCTCTCAATGATATTGCGATATTATCCTTTATTCTGTGAATTGGAGTGAACACCCTGCTGGATATATCTTCCAACTGGTCACGCGTTTTTAGTTAGCAACATTCATACTATATATATTCAATTCAACCAATTGGAAAATACAGCTTATTCGCAACCTACAATAATAACAATTTTTTATGAAAGATTATTCCATTTGGGTCACAACGATGTATTGCTGATTGGGTCCCTAAATAACACCAATTGGTAATTTACTATATTGCCCCTAAATAGATACACAGTTCGTATGAGGCCCAAAATGTCTATCGTTAGAGCACCAAATGTAATTATGGTATATTACGCAAATAATTAGTAGGTATGTAGAACGCAGCTGCAGTACAACCCACAAATCAAGTATGTATGTTAGTCGACCAAAGGCAAAATCTAAATTGCTATAATGATTCTCAACAAAGTTCCAGTTTATAATTGGAAAATATTCCCCACAATAAACATACTAATAATCTGAGATACACAGAATGTGAGTTCGGGTCACTGCAGAGTATTGCTAGTGTTTCCCTAAGATAATCGATAGATAAATTTCTATATTGTCCCTAAGTACATATACATGCACAGTGATACGATAAATGCAGTCTGCCTAGCTCCAATTAATGGATCAATTGAGTCGCCAAGAATTGAAAAGTGCACCCCGTGCTAAACAGTTAAAAACAAACATTTGGCCATCACCAAAAGTAATTACTACGCTAACGCGCGTTTCGCCGCATAACCGGCTTCGTCCAGAGCGTGAAGTTGTCTGAACCTACATACCCTATTTATAGTGTTCCCCCTTGTTAGTTTAGCTCGTTACCTGACTGTGAAAAATTATTTGCATATTCTAGTTTTCGCAATGGTCCACAGTCATGTGACTCTCTCCCCACCAATGAGCTTGCACTAGTGGTTCAGATGTTGGAGAGAAATGATTCTCTGAATTTGTATCCCACACGGATGCGTTCCAGCTTGGTTACGAGTTAGATGTATCATCAATTGATTACTTTAGGCTACCTTAAGCTGTCTGCATGGTTAAGTGGCATTCAGATTTAAAGATAGATACCGGAATGAGGATTGCATGGCTTGATTTATATATCAAACCCTAGCTTACCTCTACCTTTTCTTATGAGTCTCTAAAAAACATCGTTCTGTAAGTAGGGATGGTAGTAATTACACTACACGTACTCTTCAAGTAGGTTTCTATCTTATCCCCCCACAAAACGCTCACCATCTATTTATTATCTGGATGTCTATAGGTAGTCACTTTTTGTTTCCTGCAGATGTTAATATATATGCAAAATTGGAAAGCTAACTCGAAGTATACAGTCGGTCATTATATGTTCGTATATATCGAGCTATGGGAACTAGTAGATCGTAGGTATACAGTGTGACCTTTACAACAAGACATAGTGCACAATATACAATAGTGTCTATTAGGACAACAAAGTACAAAATTTTTTTTTTTTTTTTATGTTATGTTATGTTTTTTTTTTTTTTTTTATGTTATGTTATAAGTTGATGTATGATATATAAAAAATTTGTGTATCAAGGTGATGGGCTCAATCTGCCTTAATATAAGTTATAAATTTTCCCAAAAGAGGCGTGGCCGGTTATTTTCCTCTGGTCTTTGTTTGAGTCCAGCACTAAGGGATTGACCACACCTTAATATAGGTTATATGTTTTGCCAAAATGGCTGACTGAGATCATTTACAGTTTTTGTAACTTGTATAATGGAATATATATGTAGGTTTATGTTTAGTTGTTTGGAATCTAAGAGGATGAAGTGATATAAAGCTGAAGGATTTGAGTGAAAGTTTAAAGGAAAGCGCCTACAGGTTTAGTAGCGCTGTACAAAGGAAATTAGGCAGATTTCAAATGAGAGAAGGTGGGGTTTTTTTTGGTTTTATTTTAGTTGACTAAGGGAGATGGAAGGTTGTAGTTTGGCATCTTGAGTATTGTTTGTTTGTTTTCTTTTTTCTGCAGTGGTAGCCAGATGTCTAGTTTTATTTTTTGCTGTCTGATGTTTTTGTCTTTTGGTGTGAAGTGCAACAATGTATGACTGTGCCCCCATTGAATATTCTTGGAGGGAATAAAACAGGTTGTAAAATAGCTGCACAAACACCTCACTTTTGAATGTTTGTTTTTAACCAATATCCTTAATAATGATTGTAGTTTTAGATGTTTATTATAAAAGGAACAAAACATAAATTCCTGGCGCACCTTGTATATTAGAACATTGTTTTAGAATACAATATGTATGATACAATTGTAAGTGAACAGTGGGTAAAAATATTGAGTATGTTTTTTTTTTTTTGTTTTTTTTTTTTTCTCTTAACACTGAAAACACTCAAAAAATTCAAACAAATTCAAAAAAATAGAGAAATCAGAATACTTATATTAGTAATGATGGTATCTTTATCTTCCTCCTTTCCTCCTTGGCAAATCCTCTGGAGATAGCTTTTTTTTCCCCCCAATGGTGACTCGTTTATTCATTAGCTCATTCGATGGTATATGGAGGTGCTATATAAATTTCAGGGAGGGGAGGGAGCAAACCTTATATAGACAGGTGCTAAAGTAATAAATATGCAGCAGGACGATATGCTATATTCAAAAATTTATTCCTATAAATTCATATAAAAATAGACCATATGGTATGCATAATTCAAAAAGTTATTTAAAAAGTAATCGTAAAAAGGGATCACTTAAAACGCGTTTTCGCCTACCGGCTTCCTCAGTAAGTGTCCTCAGATAGTCTCTGGTGAAAAATATCAGTGAAATGTCTTGTATAGAAGGTCTGTCCTTATATATAGCTTCTTCGTCCTGTTGCAAGTGTGTTCAAAATCTTTTCATTACGATGTCTTCCAAATTGCAAGTGTGTTCGAAATCTTTTCATTACGATGTCCTCCAGATTGCAAGTGTGTTCGAAATCTTTTCATTACAATGTCTTCTAGATTCTGCTATGTGCATCATTCTGGACCACAGATTTCCATTGTCCGCTGTTGTGGTTACGCGTCCTGTGGTTTTCATTATGGAAAAGCTGTTTCTCCGCTTGGGGCATTTTAATCATCATCTCGGAGTCTGAAAGGTTTATTAAAAGTAGTAATCGATGGTTATTAAAAAACTAGTTTGCCTTATCATAGTTTACTTTAAAAAAGGCTTGTCTAAAATCGGGGGTCTATGCTTTCCTAAAAAACAAACCATTTCTATTATATTGTATATAATCTCTTATAAGAGAGGAAATATCCTACATTAATAAATTGGGAAGATACTATCAGAACAAAATAGTGTTAATTATAGAAGGGTATTTAAAAAATGAAAAAAAATTAAAAAAATTATAATTTTTCTTTTTTTTTTTCCCTTTTTCTTTTTTGTGTCAAAAAGGGGCATAACTACTGATATGTATGTAAATGTTGGTATAGTCTTATTAAGTCTTATGTGTCCTTAAAGAAAATTAATTAATTAAAAGAAAAAATTGGTTCAATACCAGAGAAAAAAAATAAAAATTATATATATATAAAACTCTATTATTCAGATGAAATCTGCATGTATGGTATTTAGAAAAGAGGGAAGGAAAGGTTAATTTTTATCAAAAAGAGAGGGAAACTAAAGTTATATTTAATAATCTTTAACAATGATGGAATCTTATATATTCTTAAATATAAAATTAGAAATGTATTTAGAAAGTAGATGGGGAGAAAAAAAATAATAAAAAAAATAAAATATTTAGAGGTCCGATGCATGTTCAGAAAAGGGTCTGTTTGTATAGCATCCAATCCGAGGGAGAAGGAGGGGGGAGAGAGGGAAAGAGGAAAAGTACTGATTTAGATGAAGTGGCAAATTTCAAAGTCTGCATTCAGACCATTTGGTTGTAGAGTATTCAAAAGATAAATCCACTTCATTTCTTCTTTGTTGATTTTTTTCTCAAAATCGCCTCCCCTCCAATCTCTTTCTACCTGTTTAATGCCTATATATATGTGAGGCCCCTCGGATCACTATTATGTTTGATTTTAAAATGTTGTAATACTGAGTGTTTTTCGTATCCAATTTTAAGATGTTTATTAAGAATCTTTTTTTCTGAGTTTCCTCTGAGAACTTTGTGCTAATTAACGCGTCAAGTTTTTAACATGCCCTTCTATACTTTCTTTCCCAGTTCATGATATTTTTGTTATTTTTTTATTTTTTTTATTTGAATTGAAGACCATTTTGAGAAAATTGGTGACCGTTGCAAAAGTAAAAAAAAAAAAAAAAAAACAGTTTCACATTTTTCTCCCAGCTCCTCCATTTTCTCTCTCTCTCATGACCACTCCTTTTTCTTTGTGTCCAAAAATGTGTTGCATTTTTTTTTCTCCATTTTAAAAGTATTTTAACCATATAAATTTTAAAGTTTTTGACAGGTTAATAATACATTTTTTCCCAAGTTTTTTACTTTAGGTGAAAATTACCCATGTATGCCAACTTTGCTCAAGCTAGATGGAAGATTATTGAATACCAATATTGATAAAGCTGTTGGAATTGAAGGGAATTTACTCAAACACATTATCATTTCACATTGCAATGTTACATCAACCGGATAATAAGGAATTATCAGACACCAGGCAATAAAACATTCTAATTTATCAATAACCCCTCAATAAATCATGCGATTAAAGAAGATTTTCTTCCCCTCTGAGCATCTAGAATGATTTGGAAATAAAACTTAAGACATGTCAGTTTTACAAAACAGTTATTTTCAACCAATAAGACAGAAGACAAAGAAAGAAGATAATGTATTTTTATATGCTGTTGGATTCTCTTTGTGTTGTCTAAGTGATGATTATTTTGTGTCTTTTATTATTTTATATTTTATTATTTTTGTTGTTTGGTTACAATCAATATTGTTCAAATTTCCTGACACATTTAGGATTGCTGGAGATCACATCCAATTAAAATTAGTCAATTAATGTATTTGGGAACATATAATTTAATGCATTTGCATAAATACGTTTCATGACATATATAGTGGTAAATGGAGAGTTTTAATTCGGTAAAATTATAAATTGTTTTTATTTTTTTTATTATTTTATTTAAAATCGGTGTTTTATAAACACCAGTTTTGTTTCAAAACACCAAACAAGAATGGATAAGATATCAGTTAATTATTTTTTGATATTTAAAATGGGTGGAGTACGCACTACGGCTATTTCCCTTTTGAGCCAAAGTTGCGTATATATATTTTTCTCTAACAATGAGTCAGAAGTAGTATAATTTTTTTTTCTCGTTGCGTGAGGCCGATAGGCTTTGCGGGGAAATTTTAAAATTTATTATATGTGTCTCTTCTTGTGTAAATTAACATTTTTATTGTTTTCGTGCACTTGAGAGTGTGTGTGAATGCAGGTGTGTATGCGGTCTGTGGAGTGAAGCTGAACATAGGAAAACACACAGATATAGATCTGACTCATGTTGATTATTAGATAACTTGAATGTAAAAGTTCATTTATTATACTTTTCTTGTTCGGTGAATTATATTTTGGGAAATGGGAATAAATAGTTATTTAATGTCTAGATTAGGTATTTTTGCCTACGCTCCAAGTGGTTCGCTGGAAGAGTGAATCTAGATAGATAAGTGTATTTTATGTTCATAAAGGGCCTCTTTGGGGAATCCCTTTTGTACATTATAAAGGTATTTTAGGAGTAAATACCAGAATTTTTTTCTTCCCCTCTGAGCATCTTGAATGATCTAGAGGCCTTAGGCAAGGACACTGTAGCCCAGGTATAATTAGTTTAATTGCCTAAGTTTGGTTTATCTTTTAGATGATCACAGGTGATATCTGATCAAAGGAAAGAATTGTTCGATTTTAATTTCCTGTAAAATATAATAAGTATTTTATCTTGAAAAGCCTGTTCTTATAAAATGGGCTGTGAAATTCCCCCCCTCCATTTTGTTAGTGTCAATTCTGCATAGACCGTTGGTCCTTCTATAGGATATGAGCTGTGGCCGATTTCCTGTTATGTTCAGTGCAGGAAAATGTGCGCAGAAGCGGGAAGATGGGAAAAGGATTACTTGTGAACCATATATGGTAATAAGTTAACTGAGTGGCTAAACCTTGATGTTGTAATGTATACGTACACTGATTGGCTATAAATTCTGTGAATTTTAATAAATAGATCTGGCTTAACAAGGATGGTTAGACTTCTGAGAAAGACCAACATAGTCTTGTGATTGATTCTTTTTGGGGGTCTCCGCCATGGCGTAGCACAGCTCTTACTTCAGTTTGATATATTGGAAAAGGTAATTATAATGGAAAAATAGAATTTTTCAAAAATGATATATTATGAATCTGCGGAGTCTGCCGGAAAGAACGATATATAATATGTCTGGGTCATTTATTAAAATGTGGCTTCAAATCGCGTTTAAACATGATGAGCGAAAGCGGTAAAATATAGTCTCATCATTCTGTTTTATGGCTTGTGCCAAGGGTTCCAAAACCAGCGCATATAAAAGAGGGGATAACGGACATCCCTGTCTGGTCCCATTCGTGATCACGAATTCCTCCGACAAGAAGCCCGAAATGAGCACTCTCGCGGAGGGAGAATCGTACATTGCCTGTAACGCGGCTCAAAACTCGGTAGGAATGTTAAATTTAGTCATAACCAGTTCCATAAATAACCAGTTCACTCTGTCGAATGCCTTCTCGGCATCCAACGAAAGTAAGAGGCCGGGTTGGCCCCAGCGCCGCTGTGCTTCCATGAGGTTAATCAGTTTTTTAGTGCTGTCAGGGCCTTGCCGTCCGGAAATAAAACCCACTTGATCTGGGCCAATCAGTTTTGGGAGGAATGTCTGAAGTCTGGTCGCTAAGATCTTACTGTACAGTTTCAGGTCCACGTTTAGAAGCGATATAGGTCTCAGGTGTTTACAAGCGTCTGGGGTCTTCCCTGGTTTCGGCAATGTGATAATATGTGCCCTTAACATATCTACTGGGAACGAACTCGTCTCTCTTGCCCGTTCATATACTGTCAATAAGTGTGGTATCAGTACGGTGGAGAAAGAGGTATAATATTGATCAGTCAGTCCGTCTGGGCCTGGTGCTTTATGTTTCGGGAGGGCCTTAATGGCACCGGAGAGTTCCTCTTGTGATATAGGAGCTGACAGAGAATCTGCTTGTGTGGTTGTCAGCGACGGTAAATTTAAGTTCGCTAGATATGCATTAATGTCGTCCGCAGTTGGGTTGGGCGTTGAGTCGGCTATAGCCAGATTATACAGGGACTCATAATAAGTTGCAAATTCGTTTGCAATAGCTATAGGGTTATGAATCAGACCCTGCGCCGTTCGAATTGGGCTACCTTAGTAGGAGTCCTAGAGGGCTTAAGCTTGCGAGCTAATAAGCGTCCAGGTTTATTCTGGAATGCGTAAAACCTTGCTTTTTGCTTGGCCATAGAACCAAAATATATATCTGCTTCCAGGGTTCGTAGAGAGCATATAGCCCCGTCCAACTCCTCGGCCAAAGCAAGGGAGGGAGACAATTTATTCTGAGTATCTAATGTTTGTATAGAGGCCAGAAGCTCTAATCGTGCGGAGACATAGTCTTTTCGCAACTTGGCAGCCCATTTTATGCATTCCCCACGGAACACCGCCTTATGTGCTTGCCATAAAGTGAAAGGATTTACGTCTGGGGTGTCGTTTTCAGTGAAGTAATCTTTCAATGTGTTCGTCAACGCTAAAGCGGCCTGGTCGTGTTTGAGCACGTGTGCTGGAAGTCGCCACGGCGGTCTCGTGTAATATTTATAATCATCTGACAGCGTTAGAAGCACAAGAGAATGATCTGACCAAGTAAAGGGAAGAATAACACAGTCGATCACTCGAGGGAGGAGCTTGTTTGATATCAAAAAGTAATCTAGTCTGGTATAGCTATTGTGCGCCAAGGACCTGAAAGTGTAGTCTCGTTCTAAGGGATGAAGGAGACGCCAGGCGTCATACAAGTGGTACTGTTGTAATAGGGACCTGAGTTTATTCGAAGAGGAAGTAGCGGAAGAGGATACCTGTGAGGCGGAGCGGTCCCTAGAGGGATCCATACAGGCGTTTAAATCGCCACAGAGCAGTAGATCCCCCGAGAGGACGTCCAAAACTTTGTCTAGTAATTGAGTCAGAAACCGTGTCTGCGACGAATTCGGGGCATAAGCTGCTACCAGAGTATATAACTTAGAGTTCATCGTACAAACTAAAATCACAAACCTGCCCCCCGGGTCTTTAATTATCCGATGGGTTTCGAACGCCACCCTATTATGGATTAAGATAGAGACTCCTCGTGACTTAGCTCGATACGTTGAGTGGTATTGTCTGGTGTATTGGGGAGTAAAGAGTTTAGGGTGGTCCAACCTGTGGAAATGGGTCTCCTGCAAGCATACTATATCTGCGTCATGAGTGCGCAGATCTCTATATAGGGAATGTCGTTTTACAGGCAGGTTAAGGCCTTTCACATTATAAGTGAGTATCTTCATAAAATGGTTTTAATATAGTGACTGCGAATTGTGAAGCTTGCGCAACTTCAGGTGTTAACATTTGCATCCGTCTGTCCCTATGGCTCCAGTCGGGATAGGTGTCGACTGCGTCAGTAGCCCTTAAGAAGAGAGGGGGAAGGAAAAAAGAATAGAAAAAATAAAGAACCCAGTGCTGGTGCACTGTACAACTATATACAAGAATTAACAAAAATATCTCCATCCAGGGTTCCCTGTAAGGAAGCCCGATCCCTTCCAGTGAAGGGGGAGAGAGGTGGATCATACACTGCGGCAAACAGCGCCGTGGTTCTGCATGTATTACCTAGAAAAAACCCTTTGTATAATCAGAAAACCACACATAACATTACATAACTAACGAGTAAACTTGAGAAAGAGGCACGGTCACCCTTAAACGTAAGTGGGTGTTGAATATCAGTGTCGTTACTATTACTCAGCGGTTATGCCATTCTGCGCGAACTCGTTTGGTCGTTTTAGGATGTGCTCCCGGCACCTCGGGTATTTTCAGCCCCCAGGCCTTCGCGGCCCTCAGCGGGTGATCCGAACACTGATGTGGATCCATCCCGGGTCACTATCAACTTTGTAGGGTAGCCCCATCGATACTTCACCTCAGCCTCTCGCAGTGCAGAGGTAATAGGGCGATACGAGCGTCGAAGTTCGAGTGTAGCTTGTGAGAGATCCGGAAAGACTGCTAGGTGGGCATATTCCTCCCCAAGGGCAGTTGGACTGCGTAGAGCTTTCAGAATGTCTTCCTTGGGACGATAGTAATGAAGTCTCAATATAACATCTCTAGGCGCTTTTAGTGGTGCGGATGGTGGTTTAGGTACTCGGTGGATGCGATCCATCAACAGGGATTCCGGGTCCACAATTGGGAGTAAATGAGTAAAGAATTCTGAGACGTATGAGGACAAGTCCTTTGGAGAGATCGTTTCAGGGATGCCCCTTATCTTTAGGTTGTGACGCCGGGAGCGATCCTCAAGATCCGCTAGTTTAAATTCACATTTCCGTATCTGTTCTTCCAGCGTCTCCACGGTGGACGCCATGCAATTGTGAGCCATTGCAAGTTCATCCGTCTTGGTCTCCAAATGGGATGTTCTGTCTCCTATATCTCTGATCTCTTTCCGTATGTCGGCGGAAACTACATCAAGGCGGGAGGTTAGTGCAGACGAGAGATCCGTGAACATTGCCTCCATCTTCAATGTGAACGTCGAGAAGTCTGCGTTGTCAACAGTGGGAAGTAGGTCTGAGGCTGCCGACGGGGATCCTCCTCCTTCTTGGGTGTCCGTGCCGTCGCGGCGCTTGGTGGATTTGGGGGTAAAAAAGTCCGGTTTAGCTCCCGCTTTCTTACTTTTGCTAGAGGCCATGATATGCTAGTTGGTTTGCTGTACGTGTGCGTTTCAGTCTGTGATGTTGAAAGGTCGGTGTCCGTTGAGTGGCGCCGTTTGCCTGCAGGGCCGCCTGATCACATAGACACCATGCTCGGTCGCTAACTCTGCTCTGTGCAAAAAATTATAATAGGAAAGTAGTGGGCCCCTCAGGGACCAGTGAAAAAATTACTTTACTCTGTCGATGTAGGTTGCGATGCAGCCAGTCAGTGTGGCATGTCCAGAAAATATTGAATTAAGTCAGTGCAGAGCGTCCAGAAAAAGAAAAAAAAAATTATAGTACGCAGACAGTCTGTGCAGATTGTATAGAGAAAATGATATTACGCAGATAGTCCATGCAGGTTGCGCAAAAAAAAATAAAAAAAATTATATTACGCAGACAATCTGTGCAGATTGTACAGAAAAAATTATATTATGCAGTCCGTGCAGACTGTGTAGAAAAAATTATATTACGTAGACAGTCTGTGCAGATTAGGTGGAAAATTATTTATTTTTTTTTTTTCTATATATGTGTGGACCATCCATGCGGGCAGTCCAGAAAAATTACCACATACACACCGTGTAGTATGATCAGAATTTTTTTTTTTCCTTTTTCCTTCATCAGATGTGGATCTTGCTGGGAGTCCGGTAATGCTGCAGACGTTTGTTTAAATTGCAGGGCACTCTCTTGCCCAGATTAGTAGATTGCCTCGCTGGGCAGAAAAGTCACTGCTCACCTCTAACCTGCGCTGTAGCCCCTCGAGGACGGCAGAGACGAGGAGAGCGACCGCCGGAGATGGTCCCCACTCGCCCGTCAGCAAGTCCCCAGGCGCCGCCGGGAAGGTCCGAATCCCCGGCGCCACTCGTCCAGCGCGAGGAAATCAGCAGGACCCCCGGCGCGCATCTATCAGCTCCGCGGGGAACTAGGAGAAAGGCCGCACTCCAGCCTGCGCAGCACCGCCTCCTCCGGCCACTTTATTAGGCCTCGGTTTGGGGTCAGGGAATAGCTGTGTCCCCACAGGGCAAAACAGGCGCTGGTCCGGTGGATTCCCGCCTCTGTAGCTCCGTGGGCCAGCGTAATCGCGCGGTATTCAAGGATGCTGTCCCGAGGATCGAGACTCCGCCGGCTTACACGAGCCACTGACGTATTTTTTGACTGATGTAGCAGGGAAAATAAATTACAATGAAAAAACATTCTATCCGTCAAAAATGCTGGACGTATAAATGCTGGACGTATAAATGCTGGACGTATAAATGCAGTCCGTCTGACCACGCTGCATCACTCACACACAAAGCTATGCGGACGTTGCGGACGTGGCGCACTCTGCATGTCCGTTCTAGCAGTATTACGTTCTTGCCTAACCTGCGTCCGTTTGCAGCGTCCGTCATGCATCCGCACTTCTGTGCGGACGTACTTCGTGTGTTGGGCTCCATTGGTCAGAATGCTATGCTGCCACAGACGTACTTATGTGCGGCAACACGGACGTGAACACTACGCTCGTCTGACCCCAGCCTTAGATGGTAGCCTGTTCTGCAGGTTTCTTGTGGTCATTATTGCTTCTCCTCAGTACTTATTAGTAGGGATGAGCAGTTTGGGTTCGGACGGTTCGGAGTTCGGCCCGAACTTAGCCTGTTCGGGTAGATCGCGAACTCCGAACATTTTGGAGTGTTTCGTTCGGGTTCGGGAAAAAAAAAGAAATTTTGAAAAAAGTATAAAAAATGCTTAAAAAATACTAAAAAATCTAGAAATAAAGAGACTCTTTACTGCAGAATATTATAAGCAACGGTTTATTAGATATTGAATTAAAAACTAATGTCTAGGTGCAAAGCTTCTCACCTCTACATGACCTTTTTTTTTTTCAAAGGCACAACAGATGTTTTAGCCTGGTCTAATTAATTTGATACATTTTATGTAGAATGAAGGTGTGGGGGTGTCTGCTTCTGTTCTGAGTGAGTAATTTCCCTAATAAAACTTCCTAATATGCTGCATTTAACTGCTGTGTGAAAAAATACAACATTTCCTCAGATTTTAACATCTAAAGCAATATTATTTTTCACCTCGGGATTAAACATTCACAGGGTTATTCAGAGAGCGGTGAAAAGCAGGAGAATAACTGGAGAATTGAAAATTCTAGGTCAAAATAGCCAAACCAGAAAAATTCTCCCATTTATCTCACTTTCCAAATCGGCTATTTGGTCTAGATTGTTCTCTTCTACTGCCAGTTTTCCAGGCTTTCACCTCTCTCTCAGGGTTGTTCAGAGAAATGTGAAAACCAGGAGAATGGCAGGAAAAGAGAACAATCTGGACCAAATAGCCGATTTGGAAAGTGAGATGAGGCTAGGGTCAGACTAACGCATTTTTCACAGCGACCGTCAAAAAGTGCGTCCGAACGCATTGCCTTATTTTTTCACGGAAAGAGTGAAAACGGTCATACGATGCGCATTTTTGTGCGTGATTTTTTACGGATCCAAATCAGGAAACTTTGGGTGTCTTGACGTTATGTTGGCCGGACGTCTCCAAATCACGCACACACGCCGCTAGTGGACGCAGCGCACTCTGTACGTCAGTACTAGCGGTTCTGCGTTCTTGAAAAAATGCGTTCATTTTCCACTTGCGTTGCGCAGCCGGACTTTTGTGCGACCGTACTTCGTATATTGCCCGTCATTTGCTGCTAGTGTGGTCGTGATTAAGTGCTCTTAAACGCACGTTAAAAATTTGCTAGTCTGACCCTAGCCTAAATGGGAGAAATTTTTCTGGTTTGGCTATTTTGACATAGAATTTTCCATTCTCCAGTCATTCTCCTGCTTTTCACCGCTCTCTCAATAACCCTGACAGGGTTATTCAGAGAAAGGTGAAACTCAGGAGAATGACTGAAGAGAAAATTCTAGGTCAAAATAGCCGAACCAGAAAAATTCTCCCATTTATCTCACTTTCCAAATCGGCTATTTGGTCTAGAATTTTCCATTCTCCATTCATTCTCCTGCTTTTCACCGCCAAAAAATCTGTTAACTTTTTCTGCGTGTCCGAAAATGTCTCCTCTTTTCATACAGACTGCCGCCCCAAGCAGTTGTTTATGGATAGATTAAGGCTAGGGACAGATGAGCGCATTTTCTGCGGCCACCGTCAAAATGTACGTCGATGCGTGCGCACGCATTTTTTCACGGAATACGCTTAAGTGGTCAGACGATGCGCAATTCTGGACGTATTTCATGACGGTGGGGTAAAAAAAGAGAAAAATCAGAAGAATCTAATCAATTGAGAAATGAAAAAATAAGGGCAAGGGTTATAAAAAGCCGTTTTGGGGATGGTGGCGTTTTTCAAAGATGGATCCTGCACATGTCTTTGTGTTTGGTGCGATGGGGTACCTGTACCTTAAGAGGAAGAGAAAGCGGCGAACCTGGGTTCATGAAATCAACGCTGCCAGACCCACGCATGGACACTTCGTGACGCTGTACAGGCCACTGCGAGAGAGGGACCCCGTGAAGTTCTTCAACTACATGCGGATGTCCATCGCCTCCTTTGATGAACTGTTGTCGCGGGTACGGGAGCCGCTGACCAAGAGGGACACCAACATGCGGCCCGCCATACCACCGGAGGAGATGCTGGTCATCACTTTGCGGTACGTACTGTCACACACCTGCATACATGACATCGCTGCCAGTCACCTGACATGAGTGCATCATGTCTGTAGTCACATGCCCACTGTTACATG
Source organism: Leptobrachium leishanense (assembly GCA_009667805.1). Classification (NCBI taxonomy): domain Eukaryota; kingdom Metazoa; phylum Chordata; class Amphibia; order Anura; family Megophryidae; genus Leptobrachium; species Leptobrachium leishanense. Next base: position 337,656,996 of record CM019067.1, on the reverse strand, counting down.
CACACACACACACACACGGGCATCACATCATACGTACATAATCATAAATGACTCCGACAACAATGTAGAAAAATAATAATATAATATGAAAGAAAACAGTAATATATTCTGGACATATATTAAAACTCGTTAAGAAGGTCCGGATATATAAAACATCAAAACAAATAACACATAACAAAAACAAAACTAAATAATATTTATGACATGCATCACAGTTGCTGATACCGCGGAGCATCTGGGTCATGAGGGCCGGTGGTGTGGCTACAGCTGGACCCCGACTCCGTGTGTGGCCTGGCTCCAGGGGGCATGGCTGGGCGGGTGGACAGCACCTCACTGGAGACGGAAGATCCACTGGCAGATTGTGGCACAGCATGGTAGGCGGCTGCGTGATGGGGACGGGAAAGGATGTCCTCCAATATTTCCAGGGATCTGTGCCGGTACTCCATCTTCTCTGCCTCGCTCATCCTGTTGAGGAGGAGCATACATGCATTGAAGAAGGACATGTCCACAGAGTCCGCAAGCATGCAGCGTTGGTGTGCATGGGTGGTCTGAGCCTCCATGAACGTGACCATGGCCTGCTCCAGGTCTGCAGCTTGTGCCCTCCTCTTCTGGCCAGGTCTGGTGCTGACCGTGGTTGCGGTACCTGCCACCTGTGGTGTCTCCGAAACCTCCTCCATTTGGGACTCAGCACCACCCCGGTTCTCCTCCTCCTGGCAGCTGGCAGAACCTCCTGGCACCATTTGTTGGACCTGTGTGCCAGAGGTCGATGGCTGGTCCATGCTGCTGACACTCCTGCGCGGCTCCTGGGTCCTGCGGAGGAACGATAGTTGGTCGGCATATATGTACCCCGGACCTTTTTCGCACCAGCTCCAGCGCGCAGCCATGGCCTGCTTCTTCTGGACGCGCATGTAGTTGTCGCGTACTGTGCGCCATTTGTTCATCGCCTCTGTGCTGAAAAACATGATGAGAGTGACATAAGCTTGTGTTCATGCTATGTGATCATATTCAAACATTTTTGTTTTGTCTTCTAGGTATCTCGCTAGTGGGTGCAGTTTGAAGGATCTGCATTATAGCTTCCACGTTGGCAGATCAACAGCTGGTGAGATCGTCCGCAAGGTGTGCCAAACCATATGGGAGACCATGAAGGGCGAATGTTTGCCAAGACCGACACATACGGCATGTCTGGAAATTGCAGCAGGATTCTGGGAGAGAGCCAACTTTCCAAACTGCCTTGGAGCCGTGGATGGCAAACATGTCCGCATAGTGAAGCCACCGCACAGTGGCTCACTGTATCAGAATTATAAACATTACTTTTCTATAGGCCTACTGGCGGTGTCAGATGCCAACTATAGTTTTGTGTATGTGGATGTCGGTTCATACGGCAAAGACTCTGACTCCACACTGTTCAGGAACTCCACACTGTGGAATTAAATTGAGAGTGGGTCCCTGAACATCCCCAGACCCGCACCATTGCCTGGCAGTGACGTGGCAGTCCCTATGCCTTCGTGGGTGACGAAGCATTCGGCTATCCACACACCTCCTACGGCCCTACTCAGGGACACACCTGACTGTGAAGAAGCGGGTGTTTAATTATAGGCTGTCGCGGGCGAGACGGTATGTGGAGTGTACCTTTGGCATACTGACCAACAAGTGGAGGATTCTACATAGACCGCTGGATGTGAATGTGGACTTCTGTGTGGACATAGTGAAATGCTGTTGCATGCTACATAATTATGTGCGGGCCAGGGATGGTTTTAATTTTGACGATACCCTCACAGTTGTCGGTCTTGTGGATGATGTGAACTATGACATCATAGCGGTGAATAGATACAGCAACAGGTATCCGCGATGCTCTATCTAATTATTTCATCAGTGATGGAGGTGAGGTGCCCTGGCAGCTGGGGAGCATTTGAGTTTCACATCAATGATTACATTTGTTTGTTTATTATTATTATTGTGATTTACATTTATGGGATTATGAATTAAATAATATTATACTCACTCTGTATGTGCTGCTCTTTCTCGGACCACATATCATAATCCGGGTACACCTGACGGGACACCTCGACCCATGCGCTCGCCTTCTTCCCCTTGTCCTTATACCGCTCGCAGGCCGTATCCCAGATCCCTGGATGCTCCCCACAGCGCTGATGAGCCTCTCGACGTCCATCTCTGGTCCAGACATCCTTCACAGTCGCAGGTACTCACCAACGCAATTCTGGGGAATTCCGGCTGTTTGAGCGTTATGTAGGCCGCACACTAGCAGCGTCTGACGTCTCCTAATCACGCACACACGCTGCCATGCGGCCGCCGCGCACTTTGTACGTCAGTAGCAGCGGTTTCACGTTCTGATAAAAATGCGTTCATTTGCCGGTTGCGTGGTGTCGGCGCACTTTTGTACGCACGTACTGCGTATATTGGCCGTTATGTGCTGCTACTGCCGCTGTGATTTAGTGCGCCTGCACGCGCGTTCCGACTGCCCCACTCTGACCCTAGCCTTAAGGAAAACTGTTTACCATCATTTGAAACGTAATTTTTTTCTTTTTAAATGTTTCTATACATCCTACAAATCCGCCACTTCACGGGCAGGTTATGGGGACCTCCTAGGCACGATATTTGAAGGAATTTTTCATTTTTATTTTTAACCCTTATTTCATGGAAAACTCACTGTCCCTTTAAAAACTTTTTTTTAAAACTTTTTGTCCTTGTTTCCTGTCCCCCAGGGCACTACCGGACCCCCATACACCTTTTATGGCAAATATCTAGCATATATGCCCTCTTGGAGGGCACTCTAAAAACCGAATTTTCAGCCCCATTGACTTGCATGGAGTTCGAGTTCGGGTTCGGAGCCGAACATTTGGAAAGTTTGAATTCGGATACGAACCCGAACCCGGGCGTGTTCGGCACATCCCTACTTATTAGGTATATTGGCATCTGAAAGACATACATCTGGTCATTTCTGTTAGAGTGCATTGTTTCCTTTCTCCTACACCCTTTTGCTCAGCAGTGTACAGTACAGTTGTTTGGAGTACAATACCTTGTTTCTTTAGGTATGATTCCGCTTCCTTACTCATATATCCCCTTCCTTTATCTGTGTGAATTTTCTCTGGCTTCCTTTGAAATTTGTTGCTGGTCTTTGCTACAAATCTTTGAAGTTTTTCTGCTGTTTTTGCTTTTGTGCTTCATTAGATAAATTCTTGTATTCCTGGAATAATCCTCAATAAAGGTGAGTATCGGTTCCTGCTGGGTGTGGGGCTTTTCATTGGTCCACACGTGTCACTGCGTATGAGTTCTATAGGTTGAGTGGTTCGGTTTTTCTATAGCTGGTTTGTGGAAGTGGAGCACGTTTGGTCTTTGCTTTGATCCAGCATGTACACTTCATGAGTGTGTGACAAGGCAGTATTATCATGTCTTCTGATAAACCTTTCTTTTCAAGTTCCTTATTGGCTTCTGGATTTTGATACCTTATCCTTCTGTGCCACAGGTCAAAGCATTATCATGCGGATTATAAGTAGGTGTTTTGGCTTGTTCAAATTCAGTGATGAGTTTGTAGAGGTTTTCATTTAACCTTCGTTTTGCTATGATTTGTTTTCTGTGTTGGATCATGCACTCATTACCTTGGAACTGGATTGTGAGTCCATTGTTAGCAAGGGTTTTCTCTGATAGGATGCTTCCTTCTAGGCTTGGGGCATACAGAACATTCTTTACAAGGATACTTCTCATATTCCCTGATGGAGTGATGCAATTCAGGAATCCCTGACCGTTACCTTGCGCTGTAATACTCCAAACAGATGATTAGGCCACACCAATAAATCCACTGTAATAATCTTTATACGGGATTACGGTGATTCGTGAATAAAGATTACTACAGCGGATTTATCGGTGTGGCCTAATCATCTGTTTAGAGATTGTTTTGGGACAGCGGATCCCTGGATAGAACACCCGCATATCTTCCAGTAGGGATGGGCCGAACAACCCCGTGTTCGGTTCGCATTTAAACTCGAACATTTGAAAAAGTTCGCACACGATTCGAACACCATGCAAGTCAATGGGACGCGAACGTTCGAAAATTAAGGTTCCCCCCCCCCAGAGGGCATATATGCAAGATATTGGCCATAAAAGTTGTATGGGGGTCCGGGTACTGCCCTGGGGGACTGGAAACAATGAAAAGCCAATTTAAAAAAAATAAGTTGTTTTTTTTTAACCCAAAAACTTTTTTTTAGCCATTTCACCGCTGTGCGCTGAGCTCATTTTTACCGCTTTTGCTCATGTTTAAACGCGATTTGAAGCCATGGGAAATGTTTGAGCAGCGAGTGGGAAAAATTACGATCTTAACGCAAATGTGTTACTTGCGTGAGCATTAATGTTTGCTGCAGCGTTCACCGCATATTTGTAACGATTCCCAGGACAGACCTGGTAGGATCCCTGGTAACAGACCTCTAACCCTCCGATCCTTAGGATGGTCGGGACCACTAAACCTAACCTCTAGCAGCCACACAGGCCAGGGAGAAGCACCAACAATATACACCACAGACTGAGATCAATATATGTTTGTACTGCGCTATAGTATATGGCAGGATGGAAGCGCACCAGCAGTAACAAGTAGCGGAATATACCAGACAGGGGGCAGAGCGAGAGTAGTCATTATAACAAAACCGGGTAAGCATCGTTTAGGCACTTGTACTGCGCTACTGTATATGGTGAGAATGGCGCACACCAGTAGCAACAGGAGGCAAACAGAACAGGCAGGGAGTACACAGAGAGAATAGTCAAATGGCAGGCAAAGCCGGCAACAGATCGGGTCCTCAGAACAAGCAGGGTCAGTAACAAGTATACAAACTGATTCAGTAAGCTAGCGATGCGGGAATGAAACTCCACGGCAAGGTGTACAGCGTGCGCTCCTGATTTAAAGGTCCTGGCGACTCCACGTCATCACGCCCCGCCCTGCCCCCTGATCACTCACAGCTGCGCCGGGTGCCGCCGGAGCTCCCGGCATTCGGCTAGCTGACGGCACCAAGCATCCGGGCCCCCTCCCCCCCGATCGCCACCCAGGGGCCCTGGATGTCACAATATTACAATCCAAACGCAAATGGGTTAAGTAACCAAATTTGTAAGAAGAATAATTAATGCAGCATATGAATCCTCACACTGCCGGGCAGCACCTCTACAGTCTGACGCTAGCTTTAACCGGCGAGCTGTGTGCAGCTTCTGAGAAGATACGCTATTAGTGTAGCGGGGAAGCCACTACATGTTGCATCGCTCCCTCTACACTAATAGCGTATCTTCTCAGAAGCTTCACACAGCGCGCCGGTGTATGCAGCATCGAACAGCGTGGGAGACGGGAGGCTGCGCTTGTTGGTGGATCCAGGAATCAGGTGAGTATTACAAATAAAAAAAAGTTTTATTTTATGTTCCCGGGGACATTTAAAAATGGCCTCGGATTTTATTTTTTTTAGAAATGTGTCGCCTTACCTTAGCCTGGTGGTCAGTGGGGGCTCCCTGCATCCTGGTTGTGGGGGGGGGGTCTGCCGTGGCCGCAGTGGCTCCCTCCCTGCACCGCCTCTCTGCCACATGCACCCGGCCGGGCCAGCCCGCACAGTCGCAGCTCTGTCATCCGGCAGCTGCTTGCTCCTAAAGGGATCCTTGGGAGGCCCCAGCGGGCTGCCCTTTACACTGCCTGATGTTTTAGCAACAAGATTGTTTTATCCCATAGGCTTCAATGTTAAAAATATTCCCGTTTTAATTCAATATCTAATTGCTTATAATATTCTGCAGTAAAGAGTCTCTTTATTTTTAGATTTTTTTTAAGATTTTTTAAGCATTTAAGAAAAATTGAAATTTTTTTTCCAACTTTTCGCAAACGGCCTGAAAAGTTCGAAGTTCGCAAACTTTCGAACGGCCGATGTTCGATGCGAACATCGAACCGATTCGAACCGGCAGCCCATCCCTATCTTCCAGCTGTTTATCCAACTTTCACCACACAGCCACGCATTGCTTTCTCTTCCGCTGTATTACTGTTACCATTAACTAGGAAAATGTTGGGCACTATTACAATCTTAACCCTTTCGCTGCTGAGCTATTCATACTTGAAAACGAGAGAAATCTCAATGTATCCTTCCTGGTAAAATCCTTTATAAATAAATTTCACGCCTGTGAGCTGAGCTCATTTTTACCACTTTCGCTCATCATGTTTTAAAAGCGATTTGAAGTCACATTTTATTCTACAACCCAGACATATTAGATATCGTTCTTTCCAGCAGACTCGGCAGATTCATAATATATCATTATTATATGTATACGTAATGTCCTGCCTGAATATTATAACAAAAATGCAATAACAATTTAATTTTCAATCATCTACTTTGTATAAAGTGTTTTTTTTCACATTTTATCATGCAAGCCTTTGCGGTTATAGTTTCTATGGGGTGCGCTTGTTAAGATTAGAAATGGGGACTCGTTACTTTTTTTGGGGAAAATTACGTGTTTTTTAACAAATGCCCCCATAGAAAAAATCATTAGTGCAGCATCATTGATCAAATTTTAATTGAAATGAGAACAATATTGCTGCATTAATCAAACAAAACAGTTTTTTAATTTTTTTAAAAAACAAATATTCTGTTTTTAATTTTACTTTTTTTTTTAATATATTTAACATGATCATGTTTGGTATCATTGGCAAAGCCATGCTTAACCCCTAGCTGCCAAGGATCGGAACCCCCTATCTCCACTATAGAAACATAGAAACATAGAAAATGTCGGCAGATAAGAACCTTTCGGCCCATCTAGTCGCCCAATTACATGGATACTTTACCTGGATTTATCTTTTGTTTAGGATAGCCTTATGCCTATCCCATGCCTGCTTAAATTCAATCACTGTTTTGGCCTCTACCACTTCTACTGGAAGACTGTTCCATGTATCCACCACCCTCTCAGTAAAATAATGCTTCCTGATGTTACTTTTAAACCTTTGCCCCTCTAATCTAAGACTATGTCCTCTTGTTTTGCTACTTTGTTTCCTTTTAAATATACTCCCTTCCTCTACCTTGTGGATTCCCTTTACGTATTTAAATGTTTCTATCATATTACCTCTGTCTCGTCTTTTTTCCAAGCTGTACATGTTAAGATCATTAAGCCTTTCCTGGTAACTTTTCTCCTTCAAGTCGTACACCATTTTAGTAGCCCTTCTCTGAACTCTCTCTAAGATGTCTATATCCTTCTGGAGATACGGTCTCCAGTACTGCACACAGTACTCCAAGTGAGGTCTCACCAGTGCTCTGTACAGTGGCATGAGCACTTCCCTTTTCCTACTGCTAATACCTCTCCCTACACAACCAAGCATTCTGCCAGCATTTCCAAGCATTCTGCCAGCATTTCCTGCTGCTCTATTACATTGACTACTTACCCTTAGATCCTCTGAAATAATGACCCCTAAATCCCAACCCTCAGATGTTGAGGTTAGGACTGTATCAAATATTCTAAATTCAGCCCTTGGGTTTTTACGTCCCAGGTGCATTATCTTGCACTTATCCACATTAAAACTCAATTGCCACAACTCCGACCATTTTTTTAGTTTACCTAAATCATTTGTCATTTGGCTGATCCCTCCAGGAACGTCAACCCTGTTGCAAATCTTTGTGTCATCAGCAAAAAGACATACTTTTCCATTAATACCTTCTGCAATAACACTAATAAAAATATTAAATAGAATGGGTCCAAGTACTGACCCCTGAGGTACCCCACTGGTAGCAAGACCTTGTGCCGAATAGGTGTCAGCTAGGCGTTAATTCCAGAGCTGACGTCATCACGCTATCTGCGATAACGCCAGTCATCAGGGGGATATCCCAGACACTTGGCCGACATCCAAGATGTCAGCCAGCTCCGGGAGGGGCCGATCGCCATTGCAAAGGGAGGACGCGCTCAGCACGTCCTCCGCAGCAAAGACGACATGCGGCAGGATGCGCTGAGCACATTCTCCGCATGGAAAGGGTTAAAGCTAACTTTATCACTCAGCTGTGTGAGCGTTAACAGTAGGTTAAGTGGCCCTAGCACAGGCCACCCATATTACACTCCGTATGCTAACGAGTTATTTAATGCGCTTCGGAGATTGCGCTTTCTAACGCAAGTTTACTGTACTTTGCGCTTCCTATGCTTAACATGAGCAGCGCAAAGAGTAATTAGCGTCAGGAATACAAAGTCCTAACGCTAATTACCGCACCACTGTGGTTAACTGAAATGTTACCCACAGCTGGAAGCTGGTGCTACCTGATTCCACTTCTGCAGAATCATTTAGCAACAGCTTAAAATCCCCCCAAAAATAAGATACTCACCTCTCATCCCACTGCACAAACAGCAGCCTGATCCATAGCTTCTGGCCGCCAGGAACAGAGTGAGACTGGGGAAAAACAAAGTCCCCGGTTTCCCTCCGTGAATCACTCTGTCGACCTCCAGGATCTCTCGAGAGGCGAGATCCTGTAGGTCAGTTGACCCAGCAGCACAACCCTCCATGGAGTCCTATGGACTCCAGGAGGGGATACTCACGGCAACATGTTAGCGGTGCCTCGAGTATCATGGAGTCTAGCGCTGCATGACAGGCAGGCTGCTGAATCAGTGCCTGCCCCATAATATGGAGCTAAATCGGGGATACTAAGGAGAAACCTGCAAACTCACATTATCCACCTTAGCACCCCGTTTTAGTGATAGCATCGTAAAACAGCACGCTGTCTTTTGTACTGAAATAAATTTCTCTGAAGAACATCTCATCTCTTGTCATGTGACTTGTTGCCCCTGAGTCAATGCACGCTATGCTGAGTGTCTTTAACCCTTTCACTGCTGAAGACGTGTGGGACACGTCCTCATTGATGCACGTTGCATGCTGAGGACGTGCCCCACACGTCATCAGCTGTGCGGGACCCCCGGCGGAGATACTCACCTCTCTGTCCGGGGTCCCGCGGCGTTCTGACTTCAGCATCCTCAGACGCTGAAATCAAGCTCCTCCCGGCGTAAATGACGTCATCGCACCTGGAGATAGCCTGGAAGGGAGGGGGGGATCCGTTCGGATCCCTCTCCCTCCCGATCGGGAAGGAGCAGCGCTAAAAGCCAGGCACCGCGTAAAAGGGGAGAGTCTCCCCTTTTAAGCGGTGCCTGGCTTTAACCCCTCAAGTGCTGGGTTGCACTTCAGCGCCTTTCGAATGATACCCAACATGACTAGGTAAAAAGTAAAAAAAAATAAAAAAATTAAAATAATAAATAAATTTTAAAAAATAAATAAATAAAAAAAAACATGTTTTTTTTGTGTGTTGTTTTTATTAATGCAGCAATATTGTTCACATTTCAATTATAATGTGAACAATGATGCTGCACTAATGATTTTTTTCTATGGGGTGCGTTTGCTAAAAATCACGTAATTCCCCCCCAAAAAGGTAACAAGTCCCCATTTCAAATTTTTTGTACAAGCGCACCCCATAGAAAACATAACCGCAAACGCTCATGTGATAAAATGTGAAAAAAAATACTTTACACACTGCAGATGATTAAAAATTCAATTTTTATTGTATTTTTTGTTATAATATACAGGCAGGACATGACGTATACATATAAAAATGATATATTATGAATCTGCGTAGTCTGCCGGAAAGAACGATATATAATATGTCTGGGTCATTTATTAAAATGTGGCTTTAAAATCGCGTTTAAACATGATGAGCGAAAGCGGTAAAAATGAGCTCAGCACACAGTGGTGAAATGCCTCAGCAGTGAAGGGGTTAAGGGTCTCATTCCATGATACACCTGCTAATTCCTTTGTGGCTGCTTTAACTCTTTCTCTAGTGAGTGGCTCTCACCTTCACTTCTCAGCTTTCAAGATTGAGCAGTTCTTCTTCAGGTGACCAGTCTTTTGCAGTGAAAACAAACTCTGGTTTCTTTCTTTTGCAGTATGCCATCATGCACCTTCAGACCTACCCCATATCTTTTATTCTCTTCCCCATGCACGTTTTCCTTTCTCCTGTTGAACTCCTCGATTATTTTCTTCTTAGCTTATTCTAGTGTTAGTTCCTGCTCAGATCTAGTTTCCAGAGTGTTAATAAGGGGACCGTATGACTCTGGGAGGCTAAATAATCACAACAAACCTAGTATTTTGATACGGTCTGCAACATGTATTTGTGATTTATTTTTACAGATACATCTCCTACTTATATATTATTAAGACGGCATAATAGTAATGCTACTACATGATTGTCTTTAATTCCTTCTCCGATAGCACGTGGCTGTTCCACAATCTCTAGCTTAGCATTTACATGTTCACCCATTTCCTGGCCTTTTTCCAGCCTCATCTTATTCAGTTTACGTAGCAGACATAGTTTACTGTATAAATTTTAACGCTCATGCAGTTCCTGTAATGCAATCAACATACCTTTAGACATAGGCGTGTGCAGGGGGTGTGCCTGGTGGGCCCAGCCACACCCTAATATTGGGTGAAGAGGTCCCTTTTCACCTCTTACACTGACATTTTAGATGTCCCTTATCTGGTTCATGATGGAAAGGATAAAAACTGATTGTATCTCTGATTACAGACTTGTTATTTCTAAAGAAAAAGGTGTAGGTTGTGCGAAATCTTCTAATTATAAGTTTTTAATGAATAAATATTCCATGTGTGCCCGCCCTAATGTAACGGGCTGCGCGCGCCATGGTCTTTAGCTGTGTTTTCTTATGTGAACGAGCTAATCGTTCTCCACCAATAGACTTCTAACTGCTTTTGCTTGTCTGTTCTTTCTGTCCCATTTCTTCTGGATTGTCAGTGGGTCTGTTTATATTCAGTAACTACCACAAGTTATCTTTGCATAAGAGCATTTCAAGCTTAAACCTCCACAGCTGCTAGTTGGTATCATTGAGCTTTGCTGTTACACATTTCACTTCTGAGCCACTTGCTCTCTTTCAGTAAATTGGATGCAGATTTTATTTCCTCGCATTGTACTGAATGGATCATAGACGCAACACTTACTGACATGACGGTTTCCTTTATGGTCTGGGCCTATAACCATTAACCTGTTGGTTTTGTATTAAGAGGAGACAGTGGAATCCTGTGAAAATGCAACATTAGACTTAAAGGGTTATTCAGAGAGCGGTGAAAAGCAGGAGAATGACTGGAGAATGAAAAATTCTAGGTCAAAATAGCCGATTTAGAAAATGAGATAAAAGGGAGAATATTTCTGGTTTGGCTATTTTGACCTAGAATTTTTCATTCTCCAGTCATTCTCTTGGTTTTCACCTTTCTCTGAATAACCCTGTATGTGGATTAAACTGCAAACCTTAAAAATACATCAGTTACTTAAAACAGCGGCCTGTACACAGAAAATGGAGGAGGGACAAAGAGCGAAAAACAACTTCCTGTCAGAACACCAACAAGAGCACAAGCAGATTCAAACAGGTAACTGGCATGAACAGCGCCATCTACAGCTCAAGTCCTATTCATACTCCTTAACGCCAGATGGGTGATGCTTTCTGCCTGCAGGTGATGCGCTACGCTCATTATTGGCTGCAGGGGAATGGCCTGAGTTCAGGCTGTCCAGCGGCACACACCCAATGCTGGGAGGGGCCGAGGCGGCCCATAGAAGTCAACAGGGCGTACTAGCAAGACTCGTGGCTTCAAGGACCACCTGCTGCAGGGACGGTATGGTACACCCTGCGGGCGGCAAGGGTTAAACAGTACAAGCTGTTGTATATCCCAACACTTTAGATCCTGGTGTGGCCTTCTTGGCTCCAGGAGAGCAAATCACAACCAGTTCTGACAATATCCAGGCCAGCGCTGCCTCTTCCTGTATCAAGGTCTGGGTAATTAGCAGTGTCCTGATTGGCTCTCACATCCATGTGACGCAGGGTAAATAGTGATGGGCCGAACACCCCCGTGTTCAGTTCGCATTCGAACTCGAACACCCGACAACGTTTTTAACCCTTTCACTGCTGAGTGCTGAGCCATTTCACCACTTTGGGCTGAGCTCATTTTTACCGCTTTTGCTCATGTTTAAACACGATATGAATACCGCAAATAAAGAAATTAGTTGTCCTGCACATTAAAAAAGCAAGGGTGCACTTCCCTGATAAGAGGCTTCCCAAAAAAACTCTAAAACCTTAGAAAATAATCAAAATAGGATGCACTCCAATAGCAAAAAAATACAATTTATTGGTGCCAAAATATGACAGAATAAAATACGACATATAAATATATAGCCAATGAAAAGATCAATGATCTAAACATAAGGCCATAATGTAACAAATATACTTAAGTTACCCGGCACTTCAGAAAAAGTAGTAAGCAGAGAGCAGCGCTAAGGATCCCAACGTTTCGACCTCAGTCTTTGTCAAGGGATAAGGGTAAGTATGAGGGCCACGTGTATATATATCATAGATTCCCTATAAGGACCAATCCCTGAGGAGATTGTTTTGTAAATTGTGGTTCTTCATATTGTATACTAGATGCGAATGTTTGCTCTGATAGATTTTATTTCTATTGTGTTAGGCGCTGCTTCTTCATAATAGTGTTAGGCTCTGCTTATTCGTAATAGTGTTAAGAGCTGCTTATTCGTAATAGTGTTAAGAGCTGCTTATTCGTAATAGTGTTAGGCTCTGCTTATTCGTAATAGTGTTAGGTGCTGCTTATTCGTAATAGTGTTAGGCTCTGCTTATTCGTAATAGTGTTAGGTGCTGCTTATTCGTAATAGTGTTAGGCTCTGCTTATTCGTAATAGTGTTAGGCGCTGCTTATTCGTAATAGTGTTAGGCTCTGCTTATTCGTAATAGTGTTAGGTGCTGCTTATTCGTAATAGTGTTAGGCTCTGCTTATTCGTAATAGTGTTAGGCGCTGCTTATTCGTAATAGTGTTAGGCTCTGCTTATTCGTAATAGTGTTAGGCGCTGCTTATTCGTAATAGTGTTAGGTGCTGCTTCTTCATAATAGTGTTAGGATCTGCTTATTCGTAATAGTGTTAAGAGCTGCTTATTCGTAATAGTGTTAAGAGCTGCTTATTCGTAATAGTGTTAGGCTCTGCTTATTCGTAATAGTGTTAGGTGCTGCTTATTCGTAATAGTGTTAGGCTCTGCTTATTCGTAATAGTGTTAGGTGCTGCTTATTCGTAATAGTGTTAGGCTCTGCTTATTCGTAATAGTGTTAGGCGCTGCTTATTCGTAATAGTGTTAGGCTCTGCTTATTCGTAATAGTGTTAGGTGCTGCTTATTCGTAATAGTGTTAGGCTCTGCTTATTCGTAATAGTGTTAGGCGCTGCTTATTCGTAATAGTGTTAGGCTCTGCTTATTCGTAATAGTGTTAGGCGCTGCTTATTCGTAATAGTGTTAGGCTCTGCTTATTCGTAATAGTGTTAGGTGCTGCTTATTCGTAATAGTGTTAGGCGCTGCTTATTCGTAATAGTGTTAGGCTCTGCTTATTCGTAATAGTGTTAGGCGCTGCTTATTCGTAATAGTGTTAGGCTCTGCTTATTCGTAATAGTGTTAGGTGCTGCTTATTCGTAATAGTGTTAGGTGCTGCTTATTCGTAATAGTGTTAGGCGCTGCTTATTCGTAATAGTGTTAGGAGCTGCTTATTCGTAATAGTGTTAGGCTCTGCTTATTCGTAATAGTGTTAGGCTCTGCTTATTCGTAATAGTGTTAGGTGCTGCTTATTCGTAATAGTGTTAGGCTCTGCTTATTCGTAATAGTGTTAGGCTCTGCTTATTCGTAATAGTGTTAGGTGCTGCTTATTCGTAATAGTGTTAGGCGCTGCTTATTCGTAATAGTGTTAGGCTCTGCTTATTCGTAATAGTGTTAGGTGCTGCTTATTCGTAATAGTGTTAGGCTCTGCTTATTCGTAATAGTGTTAGGCTCTGCTTATTCGTAATAGTGTTAGGTGCTGCTTATTCGTAATAGTGTTAGGTGCTGCTTATTCGTAATAGTGTTAGGCTCTGCTTATTCGTAATAGTGTTAGGCTCTGCTTATTCGTAATAGTGTTAGGTGCTGCTTATTCGTAATAGTGTTAGGCGCTGCTTATTCGTAATAGTGTTAGGAGCTGCTTATTCGTTATAGTGTTAGGCTCTGCTTATTCGTAATAGTGTTAGGCTCTGCTTATTCGTAATAGTGTTAGGTGCTGCTTATTCGTAATAGTGTTAGGCGCTGCTTATTCGTAATAGTGTTAGGAGCTGCTTATTCGTAATAGTGTTAGGCTCTGCTTATTCGTAATAGTGTTAGGTTCTGCTTATTCGTAATAGTGTTAGGTGCTGCTTATTCGTAATAGTGTTAGGTGCTGCTTATTCGTAATAGTGTTAGGCGCTGCTTATTCGTAATAGTGTTAGGAGCTGCTTATTCGTAATAGTGTTAGGCGCTGCTTATTCGTAATAGTGTTAGGCGCTGCTTATTCGTAATAGTGTTAGGCTCTGCTTATTCGTAATAGTGTTAAGAGCTGCTTATTCGTAATAGTGTTAGGCTCTGCTTATTCGTAATAGTGTTAGGCGCTGCTTATTCGTAACAGTGTTAGGCGCTGCTTATTCGTAATAGTGTTAGGTGCTGCTTATTCGTAATAGTGTTAGGAGCTGCTTATTCGTAATAGTGTTAGGCTCTGCTTATTCGTAATAGTGTTAGGCTCTGCTTATTCGTAATAGTGTTAGGCTCTGCTTATTCGTAATAGTGTTAGGCTCTGCTTATTCGTAATAGTGTTAGGCGCTGCTTATTCGTAATAGTGTTAGGCGCTGCTTATTCGTAATAGTGTTAGGCGCTGCTTATTCGTAATAGTGTTAGGCGCTGCTTATTCGTAATAGTGTTAGGTGCTGCTTATTCGTAATAGTGTTAGGAGCTGCTTATTCGTAATAGTGTTAGGCGCTGCTTATTCGTAATAGTGTTAGGAGCTGCTTATTCGTAATAGTGTTAGGCGCTGCTTATTCGTAATAGTGTTAGGAGCTGCTTATTCGTAATAGTGTTAGGCGCTGCTTATTCGTAATAGTGTTAGGCGCTGCTTATTCGTAATAGTGTTAAGAGCTGCTTATTCGTAATAGTGTTAGGCGCTGCTTATTCGTAATAGTGTTAGGCTCTGCTTATTCGTAATAGTGTTAGGCTCTGCTTATTCGTAATAGTGTTAGGCGCTGCTTATTCGTAATAGTGTTAGGCGCTGCTTATTCGTAATAGTGTTAGGTGCTGCTTATTCGTAATAGTGTTAGGCTCTGCTTATTCGTAATAGTGTTAGGCTCTGCTTATTCGTAATAGTGTTAGGCGCTGCTTATTCGTAATAGTGTTAGGCGCTGCTTATTCGTAATAGTGTTATGCGCTGCTTATTCGTAATAGTGTTAGGAGCTGCTTATTGGTAACAGTGTTAGGCGCTGCTTATTCGTAATAGTGTTAGGTGCTGCTTATTCGTAATAGTGTTAGGTGCTGCTTATTCGTAATAGTGTTAGGTGCTGCTTATTCGTAATAGTGTTAGGTCTGCTTATTCGTAATAGTGTTAGGCGCTGCTTATTCGTAATAGTGTTATGCGCTGCTTATTCGTAATAGTGTTAGGTGCTGCTTATTCGTAATAGTGTTAGGAGCTGCTTATTCGTAATAGTGTTAGGCGCTGCTTATTCGTAATAGTGTTAGGAGCTGCTTATTCGTAATAGTGTCAGGTGCTGCTTATTCGTAATAGTGTTAGGTGCTGCTTATTCGTAATAGTGTTAGGCGCTGCTTATTCGTAATAGTGTTAGGTGCTGCTTATTCGTAATAGTGTTAGGCTCTGCTTATTCGTAATAGTGTTAGGCTCTGCTTATTCGTAATAGTGTTAGGCTCTGCTTATTCGTAATAGTGTTATGCGCTGCTTATTCGTAATAGTGTTAGGCTCTGCTTATTCGTAATAGTGTTAGGCGCTGCTTATTCGTAATAGTGTTATGCGCTGCTTATTCGTAATAGTGTTAGGTGCTGCTTATTCGTAATAGTGTTAGGCGCTGCTTATTCGTAATAGTGTTATGCGCTGCTTATTCGTAATAGTGTTAGGTGCTGCTTATTCGTAATAGTGTTAGGAGCTGCTTATTGGTAACAGTGTTAGGCGCTGCTTATTCGTAATAGTGTTAGGCTCTGCTTATTCGTAATAGTGTTAGGCGCTGCTTATTCGTAATAGTGTTATGCGCTGCTTATTCGTAATAGTGTTATGCGCTGCTTATTCGTAATAGTGTTAGGTGCTGCTTATTCGTAATAGTGTAAGGCTCTGCTTATTCGTAATAGTGTTAGGCGCTGCTTATTCGTAATAGTGTTATGCGCTGCTTATTCGTAATAGTGTTAGGTGCTGCTTATTCGTAATAGTGTAAGGCTCTGCTTATTCGTAATAGTGTTAGGCGCTGCTTATTCGTAATAGTGTTATGCGCTGCTTATTCGTAATAGTGTTAGGCTCTGCTTATTCGTAATAGTGTTAGGCGCTGCTTATTCGTAATAGTGTTATGCGCTGCTTATTCGTAATAGTGTTAGGTGCTGCTTATTCGTAATAGTGTTAGGTGCTGCTTATTCGTAATAGTGTTAGGCGCTGCTTATTCGTAATAGTGTTAGGCTCTGCTTATTCGTAATAGTGTTAGGTGCTGCTTATTCGTAATAGTGTTAGGCTCTGCTTATTCGTAATAGTGTTAGGTGCTGCTTATTCGTAATAGTGTAAGGCTCTGCTTATTCGTAATAGTGTTAGGCGCTGCTTATTTGTAATAGTGTTAGGTGCTGCTTATTCGTAATAGTGTTAGGAGCTGCTTATTCGTAACAGTGTTAGGTGCTGCTTATTCTTAATAGTGTTATGCGCTGCTTATTCGTAATAGTGTTAGGCGCTGCTTATTCATAATAGTGTTAGGTGCTGCTTATTCGTAATAGTGTAAGGCTCTGCTTATTCGTAATAGTGTTAGGCGCTGCTTATTCGTAATAGTGTAAGGCTCTGCTTATTCGTAATAGTGTTAGGCGCTGCTTATTCATAATAGTGTTAGGTGCTGCTTATTCGTAATAGTGTAAGGCTCTGCTTATTCGTAATAGTGTTAGGTGCTGCTTATTCGTAATAGTGTTAGGTGCTGCTTATTCGTAATAGTGTTAGGCGCTGCTTATTCGTAATAGTGTTAGGTGCTGCTTATTCGTAATAGTGTTAGGCGCTGCTTATTCGTAATAGTGTTAGGTGCTGCTTATTCGTAATAGTGTTAGGCTCTGCTTATTCGTAATAGTGTTAGGCTCTGCTTATTCGTAATAGTGTTAGGCGCTGCTTATTAGTAATAGTGTTAGGCTCTGCTTATTCGTAATAGTGTTATGTGCTGCTTATTCGTAATAGTGTTAGGCTCTGCTTATTCGTAATAGTGTTAGGCTCTGCTTATTCGTAATAGTGTTAGGCGCTGCTTATTCGTAATAGTGTTAGGCTCTGCTTATTCGTAATAGTGTTAGGTGCTGCTTATTCGTAATAGTGTTAGGCTCTGCTTATTCGTAATAGTGTTAGGAGCTGCTTATTCGTAATAGTGTTAGGCTCTGCTTATTCGTAATAGTGTTAAGAGCTGCTTATTCGTAATAGTGTTAGGTGCTGCTTATTCGTAATAGTGTTAGGCGCTGCTTATTCGTAATAGTGTTAGGTGCTGCTTATTCGTAATAGTGTTAGGCGCTGCTTATTCGTAATAGTGTTAGGAGCTGCTTATTCGTAATAGTGTTAGGCTCTGCTTATTCGTAATAGTGTTAAGAGCTGCTTATTCGTAATAGTGTTAGGTGCTGCTTATTCGTAATAGTGTTAGGCGCTGCTTATTCGTAATAGTGTTATGCGCTGCTTATTCGTAATAGTGTTAGGCGCTGCTTATTCGTAATAGTGTTAGGAGCTGCTTATTGGTAATAGTGTTAGGCGCTGCTTATTCGTAATAGTGTTAGGTGCTGCTTATTCGTAATAGTGTTAGGCGCTGCTTATTCGTAATAGTGTTAGGCGCTGCTTATTCGTAATAGTGTTAGGCTCTGCTTATTCGTAATAGTGTTAGGCGCTGCTTATTCGTAATAGTGTTAGGCGCTGCTATTCGTAATAGTGTTAGGTGGCTGCTTATTCGTAATAGTGTTAGGTGCTGCTTATTCGTAATAGTGTTAGGTGCTGCTTATTCGTAATAGTGTTAGGCTCTGCTTATTCGTAATAGTGTTAGGCTCTGCTTATTCGTAATAGTGTTAAGAGCTGCTTATTCGTAATAGTGTTAAGAGCTGCTTATTAGTAATAGTGTTAGGCGCTGCTTATTAGTAATAGTGTTAAGAGCTGCTTATTCGTAATAGTGTTAGGCGCTGCTTATTAGTAATAGTGTTAAGAGCTGCTTATTCGTAATAGTGTTAGGCGCTGCTTATTCGTAATAGTGTTAGGTGCTGCTTATTCGTAATAGTGTTTAGGCGCTCGCTTATTAGTAATAGTGTTAAGAGCTGCTTATCGTAATAGTGTTAGGCGCTGCTTATTCGTAATAGTGTTAGGCGCTGCTTAATTAGTAATAGTGTTAAGAGCTGCTATTCGTAATAGTGTTAGCGCTGCTTTTCGTAATAGTGTTAGGTGCCTGCTTATTCGTAATAGTGTTAAGAGCTGCTTATTCGTAATAGTGTTAGGTGCTGGCTTATTCGTAATCAGTGTTAGGTGCTGCTTATTCGTAAAAGTGTAGGTGCTGCTTATTCGTAATAGTGTTAGGGCCGCTGCTTATTCGTAATAGTGTTAGGCTTCTGCTTATTCGTAATAGTGTTAAGAGGCTGCTTATTCGTAATAGTGTTAGGCGCTGCTTATTCGTAATAGTGTTAGGCGCTGCGTTATTCGTAATAGTGTTAGGTGCTGCTATTCGTAATAGTGTTAGGTGCTGCTTATTCGTAATAGTGTTAGGTGCTGCTTATTCGTAATAGTGTTAGGTGCTGCTTATTCGTAATAGTGTTAGGCTGCTGCTTATTCGTAATAGTGTTAGGGCTCTTTTTAGGCTTGCTTTTTCGTAATAGTGTTAAGAGCTGCTTATTCGTAATAGTGTTAGGCGCTGCTTATTCGTAATAGTGTTAGGCGCTGCTTATTCGTAATAGTGTTAGGTGCTGCTTATTCGTAATAGTGTTAGGCGCTGCTTATTCGTAATAGTGTTAGGCGCTGCTTATTCGTAATAGTGTTAGGTGCTGCTTATTCGTAATAGTGTTAGGTGCTGCTTATTCGTAATAGTGTTAGGTGCTGCTTATTCGTAATAGTGTTAGGCGCTGCTTATTCGTAATAGTGTTAGGCGCTGCTTATTCGTAATAGTGTTAGGTGCTGCTTATTCGTAATAGTGTTAGGTGCTGCTTATTCGTAATAGTGTTAGGCTCTGCTTATTCGTAATAGTGTTAGGTGCTGCTTATTCGTAATAGTGTTAGGTGCTGCTTATTCGTAATAGTGTTAGGCTCTGCTTATTCGTAATAGTGTTAGGTGCTGCTTATTAGTAATAGTGTTAGGTGCTGCTTATTCGTAATAGTGTTAGGCGCTGCTTATTCGTAATAGTGTTAGGCTCTGCTTATTCGTAATAGTGTTAAGAGCTGCTTATTCGTAATAGTGTTAGGTGCTGCTTATTAGTAATAGTGTTAGGCGCTGCTTATTCGTAATAGTGTTAGGCGCTGCTTATTCGTAATAGTGTTAGGTGCTGCTTGTTCGTAATAGTGTTAGGCGCTGCTTATTCGTAATAGTGTTAGGTGCTGCTTATTCGTAATAGTGTTAGGCGCTGCTTATTCGTAATAGTGTTAGGCTCTGCTTATTCGTAATAGTGTTAAGAGCTGCTTATTCGTAATAGTGTTAAGAGCTGCTTATTAGTAATAGTGTTAGGCGCTGCTTATTCGTAATAGTGTTAGGCTCTGCTTATTCGTATTAGTGTTAGGCTCTGCTTATTCGTAATAGTGTTATGTGCTGCTTATTCGTAATAGTGTTAGGCGCTGCTTATTCGTAACAGTGTTAAGCGCTGCTTCTTCGTAATAGTGTTAGGTGCTGCTTATTCGGTAATAGTGTTAGGCTCTGCTTATTCGTAATAGTGTTAAGAGCTGCTAATTCGTAATAGTGTTAGGTGCTGCTTATTCGTAATAGTGTTAGGTGCTGCTTATTCGTAATAGTTTAAGAGCTGCTTATTCGAAATTAGTTAGGGCTGTTGTGTCATATCATAGTGTTATATCTATCCACCACTAGAGGGCGGCATGTTGTAGGTATTATCTGTGTTCCTGTTCATTGTAAATAAAGTTTCCTGATCACATGGTAGAGTTCTAAGGCAGCGAGCGCGACGCTTGTGCGCAGCTCCAGTAATAAAGAATAAGAACCTTCCACAGCCTGTCTCTCTGCCTTTCAAAGATTTGGAGATATCACATTGGCGACGAGGGTAAACAGGTTGTACTGTGGAACGTGTATGTGCAGTTGCAAGGTCTGCAGAGCAGAAGAAAAAAAAAAAAAAAAAAAAATAGAAGAAACTTACAAGG
>CM019067.1:337485041-337636477 GCA_009667805.1 Leptobrachium leishanense | reverse complement strand
CCGCACCGGGAGGCCACAGCAATCGTCCAAAATACCAGCTGATCGCAGCTGCAATGATAGGACACGCTCAGCATGTCCTCCGCAAGAAAAGCCCACTTGGCTGGATGCGCTGAGCACGTTCTTCGCAGGCAAGTGGTTAAAGCAACGAGGCTTTTTTCCCCATAGGTTTCAATGTAAAAAAATTCCCCTTTTTATTAAATATTTATTCAGCCGTTTATTTTTTCACTTGCTGCAAAAAGTCTCTTTATTTATTTTTTTAGGATTTTTTTGTAATTTTTCGGGATTTTTTGGGTTAAACTTTATTGTTCCTAATTTATTTTAAAATTAGGCTTTTTTTTCCGTTTGGCAATGAATTGAATATTTGCTATGTTTCAGCACCATGGTGAGTTCCATAGCTCTCCATGGTGTTGCACTCCTGATCTGAAACATACAGGTGTATTCAAAGAAAGGTGAAAATCAGGAGAAATGGCAGGAGAAGAGAACAATTTAGACCAAATAGCAGATTTGGAAAGTGCGATAAATGGGAGAATTTTTCTGGTTTAGCTATTTTGACCTGGAATTTTCACTTCTCCACTCATTCTCCTGAGTTTCACCTTTCTTTGAATAGACCTGATAGTATTCATTGAATATGTTTCAGGACCATGGAGAGCTACAGAGCTCATCATGGTGCTGAAACATTATGTGAAAGAGACAGGGGGGATAGTGCGCTTACAAGTAGGGGAGGAGATCTATGAAGATCGCTATAGAAGCCTGATGGAGATATCTTCCCAATATCAACGATTGACCATAAACAAAAACCATACGAACAGGCAGCGCATCTTCACGTTCTCAAGGGAAATAAACACAGGGAGGAATGGAGGGAGAGGTATATACGTTGGTAAAGTGATCACGGAATACCAGATAGGTTAACCGCTAAACCATATGGCATATACAGTCAATGATACATACATTGATGAATGGTGGAAAAAAGTTCTGTGAAGGAAAATGATTGTCTATATGTAGAGGTTCTTTCTTCTGTCTGAAGGTGCTGAAACATATTCAATGAATACTATCTCTATCTTGTTTGTGCCTTCCCCAGCACGTCCACATTTTAGGGGTTATTCAGAGAGAGCCAATATGGCCCCAAAATGGCACCGAACAGAGAATTTCCCCATATGGTGCCATTTTGTGGCCATTCAGCTATACATACATTGAAACCTATGGAAAAATAGCCTTGTTGCTTTAAAATAAATTAGGAAACCTAAAATTTCACCAAAAAAATCCTGAAAAATGCCTAAAAAAATCCTAAAAAATAAATAAAAATACTTTTTGCTGCAAGTGAAAAAAATATAAAAGGTTGAATAAATATTTAAAAAAACTGAGAATATTTTTTACATTGAAACCTATGGAAAAAAGGCTTTAAAATAAGTTAGGAAACCTAACATTTCACCTCAAAAATCCCATAAATTGCCTAAAAAAATCCTAAACAATAAATTTAAAAAAAACTAATGCTGAAAAATGCCTCAAAAAATCCTAAACAATAAATTAAAAAGACACTTTTTGCTGCAAGTAAAAGAATTAACGGTTCAATAAATATTTAATGATTTTTTTATTTTTTTTTAACATTGAGACCTATTGGCGAATCCCTTAGGTTTCAATGTTAAAAAAATCCCAGTTTTTATTAGTTTGAAATCATTTTGTTCCATTTTCCTTTTTTTTCCATTTTGGGTCTTTTTCGTTCCGTTTTATTTTCGTTTAGGATCATTTTCGTTCCATTTTGTACCGTTTCAGATTTTTGTTTTTTTGGGAATGAATGGAATGGAAATGATGGAAGGGCTGATATGAAAAAAAATTATGAAAATGGTGATTTTCGTCCGAATTTGAATTCAGAACGAAACATAATGCACATGTCTACAGCTACCGATGTCGCCCTGCCAGAGTCACTAAAGGCTACGCATCCCTGGCTGAACTGCGAACTGGTCAAGTTGCTGGCAACCCGGAGTTGGCAGTCCAGGGTTTATTACGGAGATTGGGTAACTTGCAGTGTAGCCCATCTGCTCCCCATCAAAAACCCCCATGGCCCTTAAATGGTTAATAGCATAGGGGGACTCCAGGTGCCCCCTGTGGATCATTGAACCCACAAAACACATTGTTACCCCCTTAAAACCCTCTCTGGCCAATAATAAATGTAACCTCAAAGATTTTAATTTGCCCCCTATTAACTGCCTGTTAACCCTATCCTCGATAAGGTCCACCCCCCCATTTTAGGAAAACACTTTTAAAAACAGAGTTTCTGTTTTTGGCCTTAAATAATTGGGCTGATCCTGCTGACAGCCTCCCACCAATTATTTTGTTTTGGCCAATTTTACTCACCTTTTATCTTCTGCCTCTCTGAGAATGCTCGCTACAGTGATTGGTCTTCCAGACTCTCTTACATCTATTCACATGGATCTAAGGACACCTATCAGGTAAGGTTCCCATCAAACGAATCAAAGTGTATAAGCCTGCACTGCAAGTCTCGCTTACCCACCTTTGAGGATCCATCCACAACTGGACTTACCATATGGCCAGTTGGGCAGTGCCCCAAGGGCCTGCCCTGGGTGTGGGACTCATGAAGGGCCACCGTAGCTTGGCTAGAGACCCCTTTCAGCTTTGCCAGGCCCCTCTACAAATCCCTGTGACAACCCCACCCCACTGTACCCACCCCCAGGGCCTTTGCATCCATTAGGCCAATTAGGCATTTGCTTAATGCACAATTAGGTTGGGGGCGCAACACTGGGCTAACATAACAGTGGGTATTATGTCAAAAATGATGTTCTCCTGTGCAGAGTTGCCTATATCCAGGGTGGACTTTAAAGAATATGAGTAATATTAGGGGAACAGAGACAATATTTGGTCTGGAAGCACTGGGGAGTGGGGGGGGGTGGCAAATGTATTTTTCCTAGGTTGCAGAAATCCTTGCACTGTTCCTGCACCAGAGGCTGCGCTAGATGGGCAAATGCAAGTGTGCGGAGTCTGGGAGCTGCTTCAGGAGCTCTCCTTCCTCTGCCAGGTCCTACAGTATGGTTCTTTCCCAGTGCAAGGTCCGTGTTGAGGGGAAAAATGGGGTCAGGACGGTTGCGTATGTCAGGTATCATAATCAGTGGGGGGGGGGGCGACGTGGTGGGGTAGGTAGGAATAGGTGCAGGCCCAATGTGTATGGGGGTGGTATGGTCAGGGGGAGTGGCATGGTGAGAAAGAATGCAGTTCATATAGTCAGAGCGATGGCAGGGCAGTTATCTTAAAACTATATGTACTGGGTGTCAGGGTCAGTGTGAGTGCTCTCAGTATGTGGGGGGAGTCATATTCAGTGTGAGGTGGTGTGTCAATAGGGGAGTGTCATGGTTGGGGGCAGCCTGGGATTCCTGCCACCTGCTGAGCGGGCCCTGGGCTCCTGCTTGGTGGGGTAGCCGGATGGCTGCCTGCTGGCCCTAGGTTTCAGACACTTCTTTCTGATCCGGGGGCTCAGTCCAGGGTGCTCCAGTGGAAGACCTATAGGTTATTAATGAGGGGAATCAATTGATTTATATTGCATTATATCGCAAATTCTCCAGTAGAAATACTATATCACATGCATAGGCACCTCCTGCATTGGCATTTTAGATGTCCCTTATCTGGTCCATGATGAATAAAATAAAATTGACTGTATCTCTGATTACAGGCTGGTTATTTCTAATGAAAACTTGCATTTTGTGCAAAATCTTGTAAACATAAGTTTTAATAATAAATTTTCCATGGGTGCACACCCTAATGTAACGGGCTGCACATGCCAGTAATCACACGCCATATTCACCGCATGTATTTAATGCAGCCCTCCCCTCCCTATTTCTCAATATCTGCGAGAAATAACAAGTAATCGTGAAAGCGATTTCTCAAGAATCTCAAATGATTTAATGTACCGGAGGTTCTTAGCCAGGTCTATACAACAAATGTGTTGAGACAAGATAAGCTGCGCCCATTGGAGACGTTTCATCATCAAATAATCTTTCTTCTTTTCCCGTTTCTGTAGCAAATTACTAACGGAATCCATAAACACGGGCGTTTATCTCAATCTGACCCCACTTTACCGGCTCCATGTCACAGTGCTCCTAAAATAAGCCACCGTAGGGGTAAAAGCCTCCGGGATTTACCTGTCAAGACCGACCCTCAGGATTCGTACAAAGCGCCTGTACTTATCACAAAGAAAAGGTTGCTACAAGTGCATTAATTGTGTTACTTGCAGCCATGTGATTTCACACAATGTGTTATTTCCATTCACATACTGAAAAGAAGTATGGTATCCCTCACTTATTACATGTGTGACATAATATGTGACTTACCTGATAAACTGCCCATATGTTGGCACAACTGACCTCACTCTCAGACATCATACTGTATGAGGTCACTGGCCTGAAATTCTAGCAACAAAACGGACAAACCAGCAGTGAAATGTTTTTGGCAGCTGGACAACGATTTGTCACCTTTTATGTTTCTTGCCATCAACTATCTTCCTCCATTACCAAGGGAGGCAACAGGTCCCAGAGACTACTTCAACGGGAGATATTCTGGACACATTCTTTAAACACAGTTGCCTCTGTTAAAATACAATCAATCAGCCTGAATATATAGAAGTGATTGATTAGATATTGCTGACTGTTGCTTCCCATGATCTAAGGGTTAACCTTATTTCAGTGTCCGTGAAAAGTCAGCGACTCTCGGATAATCTGGTGATATGTATAAGATCATGTCATTACAATATGTGTATATGGCTCAAGAAGAGAACCAGATGGTTGTCACATAAGTAACGTTTATCTGATTACAAAATATTTTTTAGCTTCCCTAGTTGTACTAATTGATGTATTGTCTAAAGACAGCTGAATTTGATACAAAAAACAAACATGGAAGAATGTTTTTATGGTAACACCCTGGGAAGTGTCTGGCCATCTTTTCTGAGGGTGTTGAGATGAGCATCTCTTGTGTGTTGGAATATATAAAGTCAAGGGACTTAGTGGATATTGGCAGAGAAGGAAACCTCATACTTGAGAAATAGAGCAAGTTCTCAGGTCACTCTTGAAATGCGACTCCAGCCCGGCCTTTGATCCAGAGTGTTGTAAAAGACGAAGTTCTTTTTGGTAATGTATTAATTGATATACTAAAGGGGTTATTCAGAAATAGCCGATCTGGCCCCGAAATGTCACCAAACAGTGAATTTCCCTGTACGGTACCATTTCGGGGCCATTCAGCTATTCAGAAAGCAGACTGCCAAATTATGGCGAACTGACAAATTATGGCACACTACTAGCAAGTACGGTGCTGTTTGAATGTAGTGAAATAGAGAAGCAATGGTTAATCTATTCAGAGACACCGAACAGCAGTGAAAAGTTGCCGAAGTGCCCTGCTGTTTGGTCGTTTCATTCGGCAGATTTATTCAGACAAAACCCATAAACTTCAATGTTAAAAAAAACATTTATTATTTTAATCTGCAGTAAAAGTCTCTTTATTTATAGATTTTTTAGAATCTTTTAGGCATTTCAGAATTTTTTTCCTTTTTTTTAAGTGTTTTTTCTTTTTTCTGTAAGAGATCATTTTATTATCATTCATAGAACCTTGTATGTTAATTTCAGGCATTTTCGTTGAGTAGTTTTTGCAAACAGCATTTAAATTTTCACACTTTCAAACTTTTTTTTGTACCTCGTTAGCCAGCTTGTCGGCTTTTTCTGGTGGCTAGTCTGCATGGCATTTGGTGGCTCTTCAGCTTTTTCTGATGTGTTCAGTATGTTTTTTGCGGCGGTTCCGGTGGGTTTTCGGTGGGTTTGTGGCAGATGTTCGGCGGGTTTTCGCTTTTATTTCAGCAGGTTTTCGGCAGGTTTTCCCAGCACTCCAGGGACACTGCGGTGAATGCTGAATTCACCACAGGGTGGGGAACTTTGATTCCCCGAAGTGTGGGGAAGTGCAGGGAACCAGAGAGCACCGAAATGTCAGTGACA
The DNA here is from genome assembly GCA_009667805.1 of Leptobrachium leishanense. Classification (NCBI taxonomy): domain Eukaryota; kingdom Metazoa; phylum Chordata; class Amphibia; order Anura; family Megophryidae; genus Leptobrachium; species Leptobrachium leishanense. Next base: position 337,630,493 of record CM019067.1, on the reverse strand, counting down.
GTTCGGAGCTCTCTGAATAACCCTGAAACTATTTAGCTTCTGATATTATTTTGTACTAATACTATGCTATACTAATTGCTATCAGCTTGTATTGATTAAAATTTATTCCAATAATATCAGTGTCTTGTGTTTTATATGCTAACAAATTTGTACCAAGGTTATTTTGTTGTCATTAGCCAAGGTTTAATGTCATCTATGTGTGTCTCATTACTCTCAGCCATACACGGTATTTGCATTTGAAGCTCAATGAATTAATTGACTACCTTAATTAATGAACTATGGTGATGTTCTTTAATTGATACATCTAATGTTCCTGATTGTCACATGTGATCTTCCTGCAGTAATTTGTTGATTGATATTTGTTTGATTACAGTGATGTTTCAGGTTGATGCGTTAATTGATTAATTGACACATTTGCATTGATTAAGTAGCTGACTAATTGATTTTGATCTACATGTATGTTGGTTCCAGTGATAAAATGGTTTCAAAGAATGTCTTTGGGTTTTTCCTGTATTTGCCTAATACCTTAATTGTACATTTACACGGTAATTCAAAGAGATCCGAATTGCTTGCGAAAGGTAACGAACGCTGAAAATCAGCGTTCGGTTACCTTTCTTGGCCATTCGGCTATCCAGAGAGCAGGCAATTCGCCAAATCCTGGCGAATTGCCTGCACATACGGTGCCTGTTCGGTGCCTGTTCGAGGGCAGTGAAATCTCCATGAAAAAGCACTGCTTCAGCTATTCAGAGAACACAAACCAGCAGTGAAAGGTTCCCCTAATGCCCTGCCATTCGGTGGTTTAATTCGGCAAGTTTATTCAGGAGAATCCCATAGGCTTCAATGTTAAAAATATTCCTGTTTTAATTAAATATCTAATAAACCGTTCATTATAAAATTCTGCAGGAAAGAGTCTCTTTATTCATAGATTTTTTTAGGATATTTTAAGCATTTTTCTGGATTTTTTTTTTAGTTTACTTATTTTTTCTGTAACAGCTCTTTTTATTATCATTCCCTGGACCTCATATGCAAATTTCAGACATCTTTGCTCAGTAGTTTCTTTGCAAACAGCGTTTCACTTTTCAATCATTCATACAAACTGTTTTTCTAATTTATTCACTGCCTCTTCTGCGGTGTCGGCTTTTTCCGGCGGCTGCGCTGCGTGTGATCGGCTCCTGTTCGGGTTTTTCTGTGATTTTCGGCAGGTTAATCCAGATGCATGTTGATCTATGCTAATGAATACTAGGTCCCTCGTGCATAGCACGATGACACCAGTCTTGGAGTTAACCCCTAACTGCCACCAATGGTGGAGATAGGGGGTTCCAATGAACCCTCTATCTCCCGATCCGTGGCAGTTAGGGGTTAATGTTTGGTATTGTTGGATCGGCCAGAGCATGGCCGTTCTAACGATACCAAACATGAGTATAAAAAAGTTTGTTAAAAAAAATAAAAATTAAAAATAAAAAAATATTTAAAAAATAATAATAAAAAAAATAAACAAGTTTTTTTTCTTTTTTTTGGTTTGTTAATGCAGCAATATTGTTCCCATTTCAATTATAATGTGAACAATGATGCTGCACTAACGATTTTTGTATGCGGTGCGTTTGTTAAAAATCGTGTAATTTTCCCCAAAAAAAAATGTAACGAGACCCCATATCTAATTTTTTTAACAAGTGCACCCCATACAAAATATAACCGCAATTGCTCGCATGTTAAAATGTGAAAAAAACCACTTTACACGTTGTAAATTATTGAAAATTCATATTTTATTGCATTTTTTGTTATAATATACAGACAGGTCATGACGTATACATATAATAATGACATATTATGAATCTGCTGAGTCTGACGGAAAGAACGATATATAATATGTCTGGGTCATATACTAAAATAAGCCTTCAAAACGCGTTTAAACATGATGAGCAAAACCGGTAAAAATGACCTCAGCACAGGGGCGTGAAACGCCTCAGCAGCGAAAGGGTTAAAGAAGAGGCATTGTGTGAGTCATATTGAACTCAAAGGAGATATATGACAATTCTTGACAAGATTGATCATAAACCCCTACATATCGCTGATTGCCATTTAAATCAACACCCAAAAAGGTGCACAGGCGCTTTGAAAACCGATAGAGACAGCGGTGTCTTTTTTGAAGAAAACCCAATAACCATTATACTGTGCCCGTAACTAACTTCTTAGCAGCTTGTAAATCTACATGTTATACCGTTTACATCTTCCGCACTATCTTTAAACACAGGCTATAAAAGTATAGCTAGTGCGTGCTCTATGGTAACATTTTACAGACTGTTGTTTCCAATCACGGGCTATTGCAACAACGTTGCCCCTTCATACACCGGCAACTCGGCACTTTGCTTAAACTCACGCCTCAAGTTGTCCAAATCAATGGACTCCATTTAAGCAATATTTGATATAAAAGTGTAAACACGAACGATCCTTGCATTGCCTTTACGGCAACTCTATTTTATATGCTAATATTATTATGACTGTTCTGAACACAATAAATAAGTGAACACGCTTATTTAATTGAACGATTATTGAGCTCTTATGGTAGCTCATATGTGAATTTAACATTTGGTGGCTCTTCAGCTTTTTCTGATGTGTTCAGTACGTTTTTTGCGGCGGTTCCGGCAGGTTTTCGGTGGGTTTGTGGCAGATGTTCGGTGGGTTTTCGCTTTTATTTCAGCAGGTTTTCGTCAGGTTTTCCCTGCACTCCAGGGACACTGTGGTGAATGCTGAATTCACCACAGGGTGGGGAAGTGTGGGGAAGTGCAGGGAACCAGAGAGCACCGAAATGTCAGTGACAGTTCGGAGCTCTCTGAATAACCCTGAAACTATTTAGCTTCTGATATTATTTTGTACTAATACTATGCTATACTAATTGCTATCAGCTTATATTGATTAAAATTTATTCCAATAATACCAGTGTCTTGTGTTTTATATGCTAACAAATTTGTACCAAGGTTATTTTGTTGTCATTAGCCATGTCATCTATGTGTGTCTCATTACTCTCAGCCATACACGGTATTTGCATTTGAAGCTCAATGAATTAATTGACTACCTTAATTAATGAACTATGGTGATGTTCTTTAATTGATACGTCTAATGTTTCTGATTGTCACATGTGATCTTCCTGCAGTAATTTGTTGATTGATATTTGTTTGATTACAGTGATGTTTCAGGTTGATGCGTTAATTGATTAATTGACACATTTGCATTGATTAAGTAGCTGACTACTTGATTTTGATCTACATGTATGTTGGTTCCAGTGATAAAATGGTTTCAAAGAATGTCTTTGGGTTTTTCCTGTATTTGCCTAATACCTTAATTGTACATTTACAGGGTAATTCAAAGAGATCCGAATTGCTTGAGAAAGGTAACCGAATGCTGAAAATCAGCGTTTGGTTACCTTTCTTGGCCATTCGGCTATCCAGAGAGCAGGCAATTCGCCAAATCCTGGCGAATTGCCTGCACATACGGTGCCAGTTCGGTGCCTGTTCGAGGGCAGTGAAATCTCCATGAAAAAGCACTGCTTCAGCTATTCAGAGAACACAAACCAGCAGTGAAAGGTTCCCGAAATGCCCTGCCATTCGGTGGTTTAATTCGGCAAGTTTATTCAGGCGAATCCCATAGGCTTCAATGTTAAAAATATTCCTGTTTTAATTAAATATCTAATAAACCGTTCAGAATAAAATTCTGCAGTAAAGAGTCTCTTTATTTATAGATTTTTTAGGATATTTTAAGCATTTTTCTGGATTTTTTTTTTAGTTTACTTATTTTTTCTGTAACAGCTCTTTTTATTATCATTCCCTGGACCTCATATGCAAATTTCAGACATCTTTGCTCAGTAGTTTCTTTGCAAACAGGGTTTCACTTTTCAATCATTCATGCAAACTGTTTTTCTAATTTATTCACTGCCTCTTCTGCGGTGTCGGCTTTTTCCGGCGGCTGCGCTGCGTGTGATCGGCTCCTGTTCGGGTTTTTCTGTGATTTTCGGCAGGTTAATCCAGATGCATGTTGATCTATGCTAATGAATCCTAGGTCCCTCGTGCATAGCACGATGACGCCAGTCTTGGAGTTAACCCCTAACTGCCACCAATGGTGGAGATAGGGGGTTCCAATTAACCCTCTATCTCCCGATCCGTGGCAGTTAGGGGTTAATGTTTGGTATTGTTGGATCGGCCAGAGCATGGCCGTTCCAACGATACCAAACATGAGTATAAAACAAGTTTGTTAAAAAAAATAAAAATTAAAAATAAAAAAATAAAAATATTTAAAAAAAAATTATAAAAAAAAGTTTTTTTTCTTTTTTTTGGTTTGTTAATGCAGCAATATTGTTCCCATTTCAATTATAATGTGAACAATGATGCTGCACTAACGATTTTTGTATGCGGTGCGTTTGTTAAAAATCGTGTAATTTTCCCCAAAAAAAAATGTAACGAGACCCCATCTCTAATTTTTTTAACAAGCGCACCCCATACAAAATATAACCGCAATTGCTCGCATGTTAAAATGTGAAAAAAAAACACTTTACACGTTGTAAATTATTGAAAATTCATATTTTATTGCATTTTTTGTTATAATATACAGACAGGTCATGACGTATACATATAATAATGACATATTATGAATCTACCGAGTCTGACGGAAAGAACGATATATAATATGTCTGGGTCATATACTAAAATAAGCCTTCAAAACGCGTTTAAACATGATGAGCAAAACCGGTAAAAATGACCTCAGCACAGAGGTGGGAAAAGCCTCAGCAGCGAAAGGGTTAAAGAAGAGGCATTGTGTGAGTCATATTGAACTCAAAGGAGATATATGACAATTCTTGACAAGATTGATCATAAACCCCTACATATCGCTGATTGCCATTTAAATCAACGCCCAAAAAAAGGTGCACAGGCGCTTTGAAAACCGATAGAGACAGCGGTGTCTTTTTTGAAGAAAACCCAATAACCATTATACTGTGCCCGTAACTAACTTCTTAGCAGCTTGTAAATCTACATGTTATACCGTTTACATCTTCCGCACTATCTTTAAACACAGGCTATAAAAGTATAGCTAGTGCGTGCTCTATGGTAACATTTTACAGACTGTTGTTTCCAATCACGGGCTATTGCAACAACGTTGCCCCTTCATACACTTTCAACTCGGCACTTTGCTTAAACTCACGCCTCAAGTTGTCCAAATCAATGGACTCCATTTAAGCAATATTTGATATAAAAGTGTAAACTCGAACGATCCTTGCATTGCCTTTACGGCAACTCTATTTTATATGCTAATATTATTATGGCTGTTCTGAACTCAATAAATAAGTGAACACGCTTATTTAATTGAACGATTATTGAGCTCTTATGGTAGCTCATATGTGAATTTAACATGATGGTTTTGCATATTACTTCAAAATAAAAAACTCTCTAATACTAGACAAGAACAACCCAGTAATATATGCTTATAGATTCAAATGGTTGCTTTCATCTAAGATCATTGTTGTTCAAGGAATCACGCTTATAGAATAAGAAATTTAACCCTTTGTCCACTTTGTAGTAACACCAGCAATTTACCCTTTCTTGCATAATCAATGTGAATTATCAATGTGGATTGCAGCAGCTACTCTATTCAAAGTTACTTTGCAAGAAATTTAATACACCAGATACTTCTAAATTACCAAAGTTCAAAAGTATTTAGCCTTTAGGTTGGTAAGGTCCATTGCATAGGAAGTTAATTGAACCTGCTAATTTAGCCCACCATTATACTATCCTGATTTAACTGGATTACTATTTAGAAACCCAGAGGAATATCCAGCTATTATATAGATCAGATTTATTTTTGTTTTCTCACATTGTCTTTGTCAATTTTAATTATACCAATAAAGGTTACTTTTTAATGTGCTCCCTTGATATAGTTCACCTAGGTGACTATTTTTTGCATCTTCGCTCAATAGTTTCTTTGCAAACAGCGTTTCACTTTTCAATCATTCATGCAAACTGTTTTTCTAATTTATTCACTGCCTCTTCTGCGGTCTCGGCTTTTTCCGGCGGCTGCGCTGCGTGTGATCGGCTCCTGCTCGGGTTTTTCTGTGATTTTCGGCAGGTTAATCCAGATGTTTTTGCGGGTTTTCGGCGTGCATTCGCTGGGTTTTGCGGTTAGTTTTTGTCAGGTTTGCGGCAGCTTTTCCCTGCAATTCGGGGACCCTGTGGTGTTCGCTGAATACACCGCAGGGTCACCGAAATGGGATCGGCAAAAGGAACCGAATTGAAGAGAACGAAAAGTCACCGAACGTGCGGTGACTTTTCGAATCTCTTTGAATTACCCTGATAGTTTTTCCCCTTTACTTTCACCAATCGGTCTCGTGTCCTGTTGATTAAATAATACATTAATTGCTGATTAGGCAATAAAGGCAGAAGAGAGGTCAAGGAGCATTTGTAGAGAGTAGAGTCCTTTAGATTTAGCAGTGATGAAGTCATTGGTTAACTTAGTTAGGGCTGTCTCTGTCGAGTGAAGAGAACAGAAACCAGATTGCAGATGGTCAAGTAGCGAGTAAGAGTTAAGATACTCACACAACATTTTCAAGATGTCGCTGGCACTCAGGTTGGTGTGTGAAGCTGCTTCAGCAGGACGAAGAAGTGATTTAAAGTGCTGAACAATGAATTTTAAAAAGATACGGTGGTGGTTTCAACATCACAATGTTTGGCACAGGTGAGCAATCTTTCTTTCAGATCCTTACATAATTATAGAGTTTGATGCCAGCAACTATGGCTGGGGGACTCATTACTGAGATTCCTCTAATGGAGGATGATGTTTTGTTGCATAAACAAGCTATCAATCACTTTTAGATGATTTCTTCACCACCTGAGGTTTTTGCAAACGTTCTTTTCCCTAAGCCTTTCTCCTCAGGATGGACATTTTTTTCAGTGGTCCACATTTCAAACCATTAGTAGACATTGTGAAGGAAACCTGGAGAATATTTTATCTCCCACAAGATTTTCTCCAGGTTCAATAAACTCCTGATCTCTCCAAGTTGGGAACAGACTGTAATTATTGTGCTCTCATTGATCGCAGCAACCGGCATCTTCACAGAGATGTTTTCTTTTTGCTTAATTCTTCTGGAGGTCCATGTCATCTTGATCTCTTTGCATCTCACTTAAACGCTCAATTCTACTATTCTCTAGTTGGAGATCAGAACCAGAAGCTTTAGCTCTGAACGCTCTAATTCAAGTTTAGCTGACAAAGACTGACACTTTTCCACCCTTCAGCCCAATTTCAAAAATGCTTCATCATTTTCACAAACAACCGTCTACGCTAGTTTTGATAACTCCATTTTGGACTTCCCAGGAGTGGTTCTCACAACTTCTGGATTTATCTATAGATATACCTCCATGGCTGAACCTTCTTTCAGATCCATTGGGTTCTTTGCAGATCCTCATCAGGTACAATTCACCGCGCTTGATCACTTGGAAAATCTCCAGTGGTCTTCCTTTCTCCTTTTGACACAAACTCAGGTATTCCTGGGTCAATCGTGGGCTCCAGGTACTAGAAGATGATACCAATGAGCTTGGCAAATTTGGTCTGGCTGGTGCCTGGAAAAACACCTGGATCTTGTACATGCTCCTTTTAGCGGACGTCACCTTCTACTATGGAGATTATGCCTTTATCAAAGCCAGAGAAAGTTTATATCGCACCCCAGGCATTTATATGGTCTGATAACACTGGGGACCCTGTTAGATGGTTGATGTTAATACGGCTACTGGAGATGTTACACAACGTCTCAATAAATTATCTTAATGTCAAGAATCACTATTCCACTCTTGGCACAAGAGCGCCACATAGCTCATTATAAAATTATTACATGTTGCTGCAGATTCATTTATTTAATCATGTGCAATTTAACACAATAATCTAGTATATCACAACAACGTTTCGTTAATCTCTGTATCTGCAGCACCCACCAAAATGGCACTAAGCTTAGACTTATTTGTCTATACCCCTCTCCTTCAATTCTGCTTTGATTTTCTCCAGATATTTGATTCTCTCTTTATATCCCGGCTTCTCGTTGCATTTCTCGTTCATAATCATTGCGTCGATGTAGTCACCAGTGGATTGTTGGGTTTGTTGTAAAGCGATCACGTGAAGTCGAGTCAGGCACTCACTCACTCGCTTTGCGAATCTAAACCCGTCGGCTTCTGTTCTCTGGATTTCCATTTCCAGTTGCTTGCACGCGTCGTGCATGGTCTTTATCTCTGGCCCAGATCCTGAGTATAGTTTTACAGATTTAAAGCTTTTTGTAGATTTATCCACACGTTGCTCCCACTTATATTTCTCTTCCTTGTGTTTGTCCTTTTCATGGTCACAAACTGTACACAATGTGTCAGAAGAAAAAAGTCCAGATAAAAAGGACAATACGTTAAAAGAAACCTTGCAAGGATATTGACACGTTGACTCACACTCACTGCAGTTGAGTGACTCTTGGCTGGAGACTCTTTTCATCCTTATTATTTCATATTGTTCAGACTCAAATTGCTCATTATCTTGTATCTCAGCTTTATGTTCTTCCAGGAAACTCTTGTTTCTTTCCAGTAATTCAATTTTCACCAATGCTTCCTCGATCTTCTGAATGAGACCTTCTATAGCTTTCTCCAGAACTTTTCTTTCCTTCAGCACTTCTCTCGTTAATGTTAAACTTTTTCTGTCGGCATATTGCAAAAATTCAAAAAGTTTTCTCAAGCTTCCACTTCTCATTTTCCATTGAGCCTTCTCTTCAGGGAAGCCATCTTCATCACCATCATCATCATCATCATCATCATCATCATCAGTTTGAGAAATCTGTGAATTGTTGAACTTGAAGTAGATTGGTTTGCCGTACGCATCAAGCGCACAGGGAACCAAAGCCTCGGAAAGGGTTTTTAAAACTGCAGGTGACCCTCGAAGCTCAGAAAATGTGAAACAAAATATGATGTTTTGTTTTATATTTTGCCCAAAAATAGCTAAAATGGAGTCAAACACATATCTCTGTTCAGGTGTCAACCGAATGTCCGAGGCTTTAACGACAAAAGCAATGGCATCGATATGTTCGATGCCCCATTTTGACGTAAAACAGTCTTTGATTTGTTGGGATATTTTTGCATCCTCCTCTCTCCCCCCGGTGTGTCCAAATCCAGGCGTGTCGATAACAGTCAGGGAAAAGGGGATATTAAAGCCCTCTATGTGATTGATTTTGTACACGTGGATTTGAGAGGTTTGGCTGTGAGCGTCGCTCTTGTTCGTGTTTTCTTCAAAGAGTTTCACTCGGGCCTTGTCCGTCCATTTCACGCCCAGGATGTGGTTGATCATGGAATTGATGAGAGTTGTCTTTCCAGCTCCAGTCACTCCAACCATCATGATGACTTTATTTGACTTTACAAAATTTGTTTTCCCGAACTCCATTTTTTTAAACGATGTGTCTCTAGTGGAAGTGCTCGGTTTTAAGTGCAAGCTATAAGCAGGGCGAGATGTATTTCTGGATTTCTTCATCAAACCATTTCCATGTAGCTTCTGGATAAACAGCTCCGCATTGTCTTCTTTTTGCTGTTTTTTATCTGCAACAAAATGATAAACACATTATGTTTCTTAATGCAAAATTAAACCAGTGATGAGTTTGAAGGTAAGGCAAAATATGGATTAAAATATGACAATTATACTGGCAGCCACCAATGGTTATACAGTATGCAGGCCCAGACTGGCCATCGGCGTACCGGGCATTTGCCTGGTAGGCTGATGGCCTTTGCGGCAGGTCGTCTAGCGGCCTTCAAGTTACACGATGGCCAAAGGCCTCGTGCCACTCAAGGGCTTCTGGCCAGCCATATGGCCGGCACAGCCCGAGGCAATCGCGCACAGATCGCATTCACACTGAGCTCCACCGCTCAGTGACTCCGAGCATGGCACACTCTGATGACGTCATCAGGGTGTGGCGTGCAAACTCACCGTCACTCAGGAGCCAGTGCGAGAGGAGCCTGGCCTTCACCCACCCTGAGCACCAGGGAGACATGCCAGGCCTTCTCAGCAAAGCTCAGCATTGTCCACTGGACCACCAGGGAGAAATGCCCCCCCCCTCTCACACCTCTGTCCACCAGTGATTTGACCCACTCTCTACACAAAAGGTAAGCAGGAGAGGGGGCAATAATTTATATATATAATTTAATGTTAAAATTGATTAATCATTTTTTTATTTAAAATGCATATATAAAATGTTATAAAATTATTTTAATAATCTATTATATATATTACATTTTAATATACTTTTTAATGTACGTTTTAATTACTTTATTAAAATAAACATTTTACATCAGTAGAGCGGCTTTTGGTACATTGGTTAGGTACTCACTCTGTAAAGAGGTGCCTTGAAGTGGCGAGTGAGCTTACGTTGCAATGGCCATTGAAACAAACAAAAACCTCATAGCGTTTTGTTGTACATGGAATACATAGAAACGAGCGCAGATGACACCTTTTTTCTCTTGTTATGTTTTATACATGAACTGGGCTGTTACTCCTGACTGTTACAGCCGCTCTGGTGAGTATGAGCCGACGCCATTTTTTCTGTATGTATATTAATCTTGTAACACCAGTTAGTCGTTTTGCTGCTGTTCCTTTTTCCATGTTTTTGTTTTCAATCCCAAATGGGAAGTGTTTGGTGCGTGTATAAATAAAACCCACCATCTTTCTGCCTCTCCTTAGCTGAAAAGCAGCAGGAGGGGCATGGAGCTGCTCAGTAGAGCGGCTTTTGGTACATTGGTTTGGTACTCACTCTACAAAGAGGTGCCTTGAAGGGGCGAGTGAGCTTACGTTGCAATGGCCATAGTGTTTTGTTGTACATGGAAATACATAGAAACGAGCGCAGATAACACCTTTTTTCTCTTATTATATTTGAGTATTAACATAATTTATTTTACATAATTTATTTTAATACTATATAATAAATATTTACATTTATTTAGTGTAATCACTTTAATGTGTATTTTAAATGAAAATACAATTTCTTATTTTTAGTTTCATTGCTGTGGAGCTCTGTGATACGTTCATACACACCACACTTTACTGTGAGTTTTACTGCTATGAAGCTCTGTGATACGCTCATACACACCGCACATTACTGTATCACAGAGCCCCACAGCAATATAACACACACAGGGTTATCCAAAGAGATTCGAATCGCTTGAGAAAGGTAACCGAACGCTGAAAATCAGCGTTCGGTTACCTTTCTTGACCATTCGGCTATCCAGAGAGCAGGCAATTCGCCAAATCCTGGCGAATTGCCTGAACATACGGTGCCTGTTCGGTCCCTGTTCGAGGGCAGTGAAATCTCCATGAAAATGCACTGCTTCGGCTATTCAGAGAACACAAACCAGCAGTGAAAGGTTCCCCTAATGCCCTGCCATTCGGTGGTTTAATTCGGCAAATTTATTCAGGAGAATCCCATAGGCTTCAATGTTAAAAATATTCCCGTTTTAATTCAATATCTAATAAACCGTTCATTATAAAATTCTGCAGCAAAAAGTCTCTTTATTTATAGATTTTTTAGGATAATTTAAGCATTTTTCTGAATTTTTTTAAAAAAATGTAAAAGTCCGATTTTTTATTTTTTTTGTTTTTCAGTTTACTTATTTTTTTGTAACAGCCCTCTTTATTATCATTCCCTGGACCTCCTGTGAAAATTTCAGACATTTTCGCTCAGTAGTTTCTTTGCAAACAGCGTTTCATTTTCCCAGATTCATACAAATGGTTTTTCTAATTTATTCACTGCCTCCTCTACGTCACAGCTGCTTCGGCTCTGTGTGATTCGGCTCCTGTTCGGCTCCTGTTCGGCTCCTGTTCGGCTTTTTCGAAGGTTAATCCAGATGTTTTTGCTTGTTTTCAGCGTGCATTCGGTGAGTTTTCGTCAGGTTTTCGGCAGCTTTTCCCTGCAATTCGGGGGCCCTGTGCTGTTTGCTGAATACACCGCAGGGTCACCGAAATGGGATCGGCAAAAGGAACCGAATTGAAGAGAACGAAAAGTCACCGAACGTGCGGTGACTTTTCGAATCTCTTTGGATAACCCTGACAGTAATGTGCGGTGTGTATGAGTGTATCCCAAAGCTCCACAGCAATAAAACTCAAGGTAATGTACGGTCTGTATGAGCATGAATTTTATTTCTGTGGAGTTCAGATATGCTCATATACACCCATATACACTGCACATTACTGTGAGGTTTATTGCTGTGGAGCTCTGTGATATGCTCATACACACCGCACATTACTGTTAGATGGAAGTGGGCTGCTCAACTTAAAATGCCCGGGTCTATTTTTTGTCCCAGTCCGGGACTGGTTATATGAAAAATATACATTTTTATTACCTCTTCCCCTTCACCATCACACATGCACACACATACAAATTGTAAATGCACTGTAACAGAGGTTCACATTATTTTTTATTTATTTATTTGCAAGGTATTTTACCAGGAAGGATACATTGAGATTTCTCTCGTTTTCAAGTATGTCCTGGGTTTTCTGTCACTTTGCAGTAGCCACTTTTCTCAATCAGTCAGTAATTTCTAAAGTTAATGTTGCATAAAAAGGAGAATTCAATCACGTGACAAAAAACTGATTTGGGCCTCCATCGATCAGTGGTAAGTGTGCTTTCAAATTACAAAGTTTGGCAAAAATTTGATTGCATAGGAATTGTTAAATTTTAATTTCCTGTATAAAATATAAATATTTTATCTTGAAAAGCCTGTTTTGATAAAATGGGCTGTGAAATTCCCCCTCTCCCATTTTGAGTGTCAAACTCTGTCTTTTTCTTGCATAGGATGTTGGCCTGTGGAATTTAGCCAATTTCCTGTCTGCGCAGGAAAGGGCGTGCAGACAGTGTAAGCTAGAGAAAAACCATCTCTGAATCATATGTAGTAATCTTTGTCTCACTGCTGGTTAAACTCTGACGTGGAAATGTATCTGTATGCTGATTGGCTATAAGTTCTTTGAAATGTAATAAAACAGTCTGTCTAACAAAGATATTTTAGACATGACCTGAAGCTGCATGCCTGTGGCTGATTTTGGTGTCTATAGCCATGGTGTAGCGCAGCGTGGCGCAGCATAGCGCAGCATCTTACTTAAATTTTGATATATAAGAAGAAACTTGAAAAAGGTTTATGGCATCCATATATGGTAATTATATGAGAATTTTAAAATTTATCCGGAATTAAAGCCAGAAAATATATGGAGGCACGAAAATCATCCAATCAGAGAAGAGGAGCCTCATTATGACCCAAAAACAAGGAAGATACCTTGGCAATGTCTGCTTAGGTTGCACATTAACATAGGGACTAATGTAGCAGAATCAGGGTCATGTTAGGTATCACTGGAAAGGCCAGAGCATGGTCTTTCCAATGATACCAAACATGACCAGGTTTTATGTAGCAATAAAAATAAAATAATAAATATTTCTTTATTTTTTTCTTTCTAACAGCAATATTTTTCACTTTTCATTTATAAAGTGAACAATGATGTTGCACTAACCATCTCATTTCTCATGTCACCAACAAGTGTGGAGGCGATGGCACAATCCATTGTTACCAATTGTTACATCAAAAACCTAAACTGCCGATGTGCAGTGAAGAGCACGGGGGGGACAGGACTTTAGAACCCTGTGTTACTAATCTTTACACCTCACAAGGTCAAGTGAGGTGTCATTGGACAGGGCAGAGTCTGGCCTTTGCATTGATACCAAGCCTGACCATGTAAAATCTAAAAGAAAAGAAACAAAAAACACTTTCAGGGTTATTCAAAGATAATCGAAAAGTCATCGCATGTTTGGTGACTTTTCGTTCTCTTCAATTCGGCACGATTTGGCGATCCCATTTCGATGACCCTGCGGTGTATTCAGCAAGCACCACAGGGCCATCGTAGTGCAGGGAAAAGTCGTCGCAAACCTGACGAACACTCACGCCATTGAAAACCCGTCGAATGCACACCGAAACCCGCAAAAACATCTGGGTTAACCCTGCCGAACACGCCAGAGAAACCCGAGCAGCCTCCGATCACAGCGCAGAGAAGCCGCCGGAAAAAGCCGACACCGCAGACGAATGGAGTTAAAAAAAAAAACAGTAAGCGCCAAAGGTTTGAAAAGTGAAACACTGTTTGCAAAGAAACTACAGAACGAAAATGTCTAAAATTTTCACATAAAATCCAATGAATGATAATAAAAAGGGCTGTTACAGAAAGAAGAAAAAACGATTTTAAAACATAAAAAAATTGGTGGAAAAATGCCTAAAAAATCTATACATAAAAAGACTTTTTGCTGCAGAATTTTATAATCAATGGTTTATTAGATATTGGATTAAAACGGGAATATTTTAACATTGAAGCCTATGGAATTCACCTGAATAAACCTGTCGAATGAAACCACCGAACAGCAGGGCAATTGGGCAACTTTTCACTGCTGGTTTTTGTTCTCTGAATAGCCGAATCATTGCTTCTCTATGGGGATTCACTGCCCTCGAACAGGCAACGAACAGGCACCGTATGTGCAGGCAATTCGCCAGGATTTGGCAAACTGCCTGCTCTCTGAATAGCTTTATGGCCAGGAAAGGTAACCGAACGCTGAATTTCACTGTTACGTTACCTTTCTCCAGCAATTCGGATCTCTTTGAATAACCCTGTTTATTTTTAGTTCCAAAGCGATGGCATTGTTCATTTGTCATGTATAAAATGAGGAATACCCCTGCCATTACTCACCTTTTCATTTCACAAGCTGGGAGCAAGTTTAGTGTTTTATACATAGTCATATTATACATAGAACACCATCCTCCGAAACACAAGGGAAATATTTCATTTTTTTGGTTAAAATTGCAGTAACAGGTTCCCATTTCAATTCTTTAACAAGAATTCCCTATAGAATATCAAGGTTATTCAGAGAGCGGTGAAAAGCAGGAGAATGACTGAAGAATGGAAAATTCTAGGTCAAAATAGCCAAACCAGAAAAAGTCTCCCTTTCGGCTAGGGACAGATGAGCGCATTTTCTGCAGCCACCGTCAAAATGTACGTCGATGCGTGCGCACGCATTTTTTCACGGAATACGCTTAAGTGGTCAGACGATGCGCAATTCTGGACGTATTTCATGACGGTGGGGTAAAAAGAAGTCTAGGGAAATCCGGCTGTTTGAGCGTTATGTAGGCCGCACACTAGCAGCGTCTGACGTCTCCTAATCACGCACACACGCTGCTATGCGGCCGCAGCGCACTTTGTACGTCAGTAGCAGCGTTTCACGTTCTGATAAAAATGCGTTCATTTGCTGGTTGCGTGGTGTCGGCGCACTTTCGTACGCACGTACTGCGTATATTGGCCGTCATTGGCCGTTATGTGCTGCTACTGCCGCGATTTAGTGCGTCTGCACGCGCGTTCCGACTGCCCCACTCTGACCCTAGCCTTCATCTCACTTTCCAAATCAGCTATTTTGACCTAGAACTTTCCATTCTCTAGTCATTCTCCTGCTTTTCACCTCTCTCTGAATAACCCAGTATGTAACCACAAAGGTTTGGATGATAAAATGTGAAAAAACTATTTTACAGGCGGTAAATGATTGAAATCTGAAAGGAAATTTGCTCACACGGTATCTGTCTGGTGAGATATACTCGTATCTGCACTATTAAATAACCTAAAATATGTTTTCATTTCACTAAATTCCAAACAAAAGCCCCCAAAATATCCAGCTCCAGCCCCATAGAGATCTTAATCCGACCCTGGTTGTGCATAATGGTTAAATGCCTAGTTTATTCTGTGTACATATATAAAAATGCAGCCATGTATATATATATATATATAATGTAAATTCAATAGTCCAGATGCCAAAATTCCGAGTATAGAAGTGCGTAGTGATACCTTTTTTATTGGACTAACGTTACATTTAAAAGACAAGCTTTCGAGAGTGATCCTCCCTTCCTCAGGTCTTGATGCTAACTGATCAGTTCCTAGAATTGAACATTAGGACATATATGTATATATATATGCATGTTATGGGTAAAGCCCGAAGTGCGTTTAATCTTAAAATTATTATTATTATTATTATTATTTTATAAAGCGCCAGCATATTCCGCAGTGCTGTAAAATAGGCACAGTACAGACAGGGTTACAATACATTGAACAACATTTGACAAACAGTACAGGAGGAGATGAGGCCCTATTCCGTAGGAACTCACAATCTAGGAGGGTTGGGGTTGGAAACAGGAGGAGAGGACTGCAAGGTGAGAGTGATTGATGGTTGCGTCAGTGAGTTGGGTGGTAGGCTTCCCTAAATAGGAATGTTTTAAGGAGCGTTTGAAGGAAGAGAAGTTAGGGGAAAGTCTGACAGTACGAGGGAGAGCGTTCCAGAGATTGGGGCTGCGCGTGAGAAATCCTGCAGTCTATCATGGGAAGAGGTGATGCGGTGAGAAGCTAGGCGCAGGTCACTGTTTGACCTTAGGGAGCGGGCTGGGGTGTATTTGGTGATTAGTGAGGACAGGTAGTGGGAGCTGAGTTAGTGAGGGTTTTGTAGGTAAGGATAAGGATTTTGAACTTAATTCTGCAGTGGATGGGGAGCCAGTGAAGGGACTCGCAGAGGGGAGCGGCAGAGACAGAGCGGCGGGTGAGGTGAATTAGCCTGGCGGAGGCGTTCAGGATGGATTGTAGGGGGGAGAGGTGGGACAGAGGGAGGCCAGATAAGAGATTATTGCAATAGTCGAGTCGGGAGATTACCAGGGCGTGTATGAGTTGTTTTGTGGTGACAGCGGTAAGAAATGGCCGAATTCTGGAAATATTACGCAGTTGGTATCGGCAGGAGGAGGAAAGAGACTTGATGTGGGGATGAAGGAAAGAGCAGAGTCCAGTGTAACTCCAAGACAGCGAACTTGGTTGATGGGGAGATGGTGATACCCTCCACCGTGATAGAGAAGTCAGGAGGTGGGGAGGCATTAGAGGGAGGAATAAGTAGGAGCTCAGTCTTTGACATGATGATCTTTAGGTGGTGGGAGGCCATCCAGGAGGAGATGCCAGATAAACAGTCACTGACTTTTGAAAGGACAGGGGGGGAGAGATCAGGGGTAGAGAGGTAGATCTGAGTGTCATCAGCGTAGAGGTGGTAATTAAAGCCAAAGCTGTTGATGATTTTGCCCAGGGAGGAGGTGTAGATGGAAAAGAGCAGAGGACCAAGGACAGAGGACCAAGAGTAATCTTGACATCACCCAAAACCGCTGGGTAAAGCTGCAAAAAAATGAAAATTTCGGACTTTACCCAGGTAATTTTAGGACTAACCAACTGCCTTTGGGTAACAGTCTGGAAGAGCTGAAAAATAAGCACTTTACCCGGATAATGTGCAAATCTGCAGCTTCACCCGGGTAATTTGAGGACTATCCACAGCTTCACCCGGGTAATCTGAGGACTATCCACAGCTTCACCTGGGTAATATGAGGACTATCCACAGCTGCACCTGGGTAATCTGAGGACTATCCACAGCTTCACCCGGGTAATCTGAGGACTACCCACAGCTTCACCCAGGTAATCTGAGGACTATCCACAGCTTCACCCGGTTAATCTGAGGACTATCCACAGCTTCACCCGGGTAATCTGAGGACTACCCACAGCTTCACCCAGGTAATCTGAGGACTATCCACAGCTTCACCTGGGTAATCTGAGAACTAGCCACAGCTTCACCTGGGTAATCTGAGGACTATCCACAGCTTCACCCAGGTAATCTGAGGACTATCCACAGCTTCACCCGGGTAATCTGAGGACTATCCACAGCTTCACCCAGGTAATCTGAGGACTATCCACAGCTTCACCCGGGTAATCTGAGGACTATCCACAGCTGCACCCGGGTAATCTGCAGAGCATCCAACCCCGCTTGGGTAACAGTGAATTTTGCTATAATCTATGGATATTATCAATGAAAATGACAAAAGACAAACATTAAAATGTATTGCGGATATAATGAATATACAGAGTAACACGATATGTTTCTTATATGAAGGTGAAAGAGTTACATGATCTTTCTTATGTGTCATATGTGCTTATATATCATTTATAAAACATAATAACCATCAGGTTACTCTTTATATAATATCTTTATCTTCATAAATAAATTTTCAGACAACTAATGCACAGAGTAACATGACGGTTATTTAGTGGGGTTTGTGACTGGATACAATTTCATTAAAAATAACCAAAAACACAATTTTGTTATGGGTCAGGTAACAGTTTGCAGCTTTATCCAGGTAATCCTCGGAATTCAGTCAACTGTAACCTGCTGAAAACCCAAGAAAAGCGGGAAACCCAGAGGCGTTTGGGTACTTTGCAGATTACCCGAATAAAGTCCGATGTTTCGTTGCACATCACACTTTATCCACAACACTAGGGTAATGTGCGAATTACCCGGTTAAAACAGAGCAGCAAACTGGAGTACCCAGAGGCCTCTGGATACTTTGCAGATTACCCGGGTAAAGTCCGAAATTTCATTTCACTTTGGACTTTTGCTAATGACGCCTGGGTAATGTCAGGATTACCCAGGTAACCCTAGGATTAACCGCACTTCGGGCTTTAACCGTAATATATACACTGTTTATCTGGAAATGTGTATGTGGGATAATGCATTTAGTTAATAATTATGAGGTTATATACTAAAGGTGTACTGAGTTAAGTGTATGTGCATAGTTTGTCTACGTTATATATATATATATATGTTACATAGTTTTTTCAAATAAATGCTGTGTAGGAATTACCTATGGTGATTATATATCGACATTGTATTATTAGTTTATTATTTGTTTATTTACCTAGGTAATCAACATAACTATTCTTGTGGCTGATTGTACTATTTTCGTGGCTTCCGGCTGAACATAATTACACTGGCTAAACTATTACTAATCCCTGTAACTGAATCACCATCAAATAAAAGAGTCTTGCTGGCAACCAAAGAGTTGTTTCTCATTCCACCTCTGATGCCCGAGGCTCTTTACAGGTTGAAAATTATGCAAGCGGGCTGAAGACACTGGAGGGAGAGGGGACAGTAATTACCTTAGGTGTAGGTATAGGGGGTAACCCTTGACATACGAATAACAACAAAGAAGCCTTAATGTAAGAAAAAAAGGAAATAAAACGTAACCTTTATCAGTGTATATGAATAAAAAACGCAATAAATAGAGCGGAACAGATGAGAAGGCAAAAGCCACAAATATTGCTCAAGCAACCACAGCGGTGCAACACAAAAAATAATAAAGAAAGAAAAGTATATATTAGTACAAAAATTAGCACAGTAACAGTGTGGAGAAAAAAAGAAGAAAAAAACACACAAAACAATACAAAGGATAAAAGACCAATTCCCTGGATAATCTGATCCTTTCTGTATCCTGTGTTAATGGCACAAAAGAGTAATTAGTCAAGCCCTAAAAAACAACTCCTAAAACGAGGTGGAAAGTAGGGATGTGCGTTTCGGAATTTCGGAATTTTCGGATGCGGCCGATTTTCCGAAAATTTTTAGATCCGAAAATGGTAGATCCGAAAAGTTTTCTGAGCCGAAACGAAATATTTTCGGAAATTTCGAATGTACTTGAAATGTGTCAAATCGAAATTTATTGTTTTGAAACGAGGAGAACAGACGTTCCGAAAAAACAAAAATTTCCGAAAATACGAAAAGTCGATACAAAAACCGAGCTAAGTGACATGGAGATACGAAAAAAATACGAAAAAAAATGTACACGAAAAACGAGTCGAGCCGAACCGAATCGAAACAGAAATCGGTCGAAACGAGCCGAATCGAAAAGTTTAAAAATCCGAAAAATCGAATCGAACCGAAAAAAAAATCGGTGCACAAGCCTAGTGGAAAGCAATCCTTCTCGTTACTGCATAGATAGGAAAGGAGAACGAGGAGAAGAGCCACACAGATAAATAATGCCAGGAAAAGCAAGGAGTGAGGGTTGCACAAACCACCTCACTACAACCCCTGGCCTCCAGCGATCCGGATAAGGGACACTCAGCCCGTGTTCCCTGCGTGCAGATCACATGAACATTAAACCAAGAGCACGCGGAAACTGCGACCACATGTGCACGTAACAAAGAGGAACCGTGATGCCATTTACCCAAATCTATCAGATTATTTATGGGGAGATTATTTGATAAACATCTATTTTAATCCCCTTCACTGCTGAGCCATTTCACGTCTTAAAAAAACACATTTTTCATTTTTTTTATTATTGTTATTATTTTTGTTCTTTACTTTAAACGTGGTCATGTTTGGTATCATTGGAAAGGCCATGCTCAGGCCTTTCTAATCATACCAAACATGACCCTGCTACCTGAAAACAGTCGGAGATATCGGGGTTTCAAAGGAACCCCTATCTCTACCCTTATCTTTCCTTAGGCGTCAATGAGGATGTTCCCCACACGTCCTCAGCAGTGAAAGGGTTAAGGGAATTAATAATTGACGGAGCATTTATTTTATTTCAGGTATTTTTATCCATGTGATTACTGTGTATAAAACGTTCCCATTCAATGAGTCGCCACATGGGGGTTTATAATAAATTACCTGGTTTCCATATGATATTATTGCTGGCCATCGCTGCTTTCTATCAGACGCCTGGTGTAGACCCCTCGTGTTCACTTTCTCCAGGTCCGGTCTCTCTCCTGTCTCTTGCTCTGGACTCCCTGGCTTTGTCTTCTCTCTCCTGTGCCACGTTTTGCTGCAGAGCTTGCGTTTTTGGTTAATTCCTGCAGATATGACATCTCGTAAAGGGGAATAGTTAAAAAGTAACTTCTATCACCGTGTAACAGTAATAGTAAAACGGCAAAATAAAAACTATATGACTCTGGAACCTTCAAAAGTGAAATGTAAATGGGTTTGGAGGAAGGAAAAGTCATGGGATTTGCATGCGGAGGCGGCTCTGGACTTGAGGACCTCATGCATGGTCACCCTCTAAAACCGGATGTAAGTTAAAGCAATACTATAAGGTAAAAACAGGGGGTCTCCCTCAAACCTGGGGGTTTCCCTCCCATTTTTACCTTAAAGCAGTGTTTCCCAAACCTGTCCTCAGGTCCCCCTAACAGGTTAGCTTTTCCAGATATCTGAAGCACAGCACAGGGGATATGATTTTCTGCTCAGTGATTGCAGGATTCAGTCAGCATTTCCCCAAGGTGATCTGCAAAATCTGGCCTGTTTGAGGGACCTGAGAACCAGGTTTGGGAAACAATGACTTAAAGGAAAAGTTCCCTAATTCCAGCACTGAGGTCCATCCTCTTCAGCTCGGAGAGGTCTGCTTCTTCCATTGAATCAGACAGACGGACAGGTGGAGGAATATACAGTTAGACAGACAGGTAGATATACAGACAGGTAGATAGACAGGCAGACAGACAGGTAGATAGACAGGTAGATAAACAGGTAGATAGACAGACAGACAGACAGGTAGATAGACAGACGGACAGGTAGATAGACAGGTAGATAGACAGGTAGATATACAGACAGGTAGATAGACAGGCAGATAGACAGGTAGATATACAGACAGGTAGATAGACAGGCAGATAGACAGACAGACAGGCAGATAGACAGACAGACAGGTAGATAGACAGACAGGTAGATATACAGACAGGTAGATAGGTAGATAGGTAGACAGACAGACAGACAGGTAGATAGACAGGCAGACAATCAGGTAGATATACAGACAGACAGGTAGGTAGATAGACAGGTAGATCGACAGACAGACAGGTAGATAGACAGACAGGTAGATATACAGACAGACAGACAGGTAGATATACAGACAGACAGACAGGTAGATAGACAGACAGGTAGATATACAGACAGACAGACAGGTAGATAGACAGACAGGTAGATATACAGACAGACAGGTAGATATACAGACAGACAGACAGGTAGATAGACAGACAGGTAGATATACAGACAGACAGACAGGTAGATATACAGACAGACAGACAGGTAGATAGACAGACAGGTAGATATACAGACAGACAGGTAGATATACAGACAGACAGACAGGTAGATAGACAGACAGGTAGATATACAGACAGACAGACAGGTAGATATACAGACAGGTAGATATACAGACAGACAGACAGGTAGATATACAGACAGACAGCAGAATAGTTATATATGTGCGGCCTGATTTAATTTATTTGGTTTAATTAGATTCGGAAGGAAATAACATTATTTTTATTGGAAATGCATTTAGGGCATAAAGTCAGTGGTGTATTTAGGTTTTGTGCTGCCCTAGGCCTGACTAAACTCGTGCACCCCTAATTTAAATTTGACGCACCCCTTCCTGTCAAGGGCACACCTCTTCCTGGTTAATCCCCACCCTTCCTCTTTAAGCTCCACCTTTCCTCTTAGAGCTCCGCCTTTTCCTCTCTTTATATTAAAAGTGGATACCAAGTGCCTACTTGTATATTTTGTATACCATTCAAATGTATCTATTGAGATAAAGAAAATTATGAAATGTTTAAATTCAAGTATTTTTACAAAGAACAGTCACGCATGTCAAGTAAACGGGATCACAGCCGCTCTAATTGGTGGAACAATAAAATCCACAAAACGTGCACTGCATATGAGCGTATCACAGAGCTGCATAGCAATAAAACCCACAGAAATGGGCACTGTGTATGAGCATATCAGAGCTGCAAAGCAATAAAACCCACAGAAATGTGCAGTGTGTATGAGCATATCACAGAACTGCACAGCAATAAAACTCACAGTAATGTGCAGTGTGTATGAGCGTATCCCAGAGCTCCAGGGCAATAAAACTCACAATAATATGCAGTGTGTATCACAGAATCCACAGCAATAAAACTCCCAGCAATGCAATGTGCGGTGTGTATGAGTGCATCAGAATCCACTGCAATAAAACTCCCAGCAATGCAATGTGTGGTGTGTGTCAGCGTATCAGAATCCACAGCAATAAAACTCCAGCAATGCAATGTGCGGTGTGTATGAGTGCATCAGAATCCACTGCAATAAAACTCCCAGCAATGCAATGTGCGGTGTGTATGAGTGCATCAGAATCCACTGCAATAAAACTCCAGCAGTGCAATGTGTGGTGTGTATGAGTGCATCAGAATCCACTGCAATAAAACTCCCAGCAAACCGAGTGTATATGAGCACACAGCAATTATTTATTCCACATTTACCGGCCTCTGTCCGCGGTAGGGCTGTGTGCAGAGTCAGCAGGTACTGTGTACAGACTCAGCAGGAGGTCCCTCCAGGCCACGTTAGGATCACGGCTGTGCCTGTGCGTGGAGCCATCTTGTCAGCAGTGGGGTGCCACTTCCAGAGGGTGCACCGTGGCTTTGATTCCCTTCCCGATGGGTGTTCAGTCCAGAATAGAGTGACAGTCCATGTTAACGAAAGGGCGGGCAGCTGTGTGCATGCGTGTCACGTGGTTCAGCCAGTCAGGTGGTACTGAGACTCAGTACCACCTGACTGGCCGGACCGAGTGTGACCTGCACGCAAGCAGCCTCACCAGGAGCCAGGCAGCTGAATGACAAATTTCTATCACTGCAGTGCTGGTTTAGGAAAGGTCCACTTTAAACAGCAGTAAGCAGACAGGGCTTCATATTCTGCTGAACCCCCCCCCCCTTTACCTGCCATTTACTGTCATCTTCTCTCTCTGGACAAAAATCACATCCCCCTCCCCTCTCCTAGAGCTGCTGCGGGGCAGGGGAGGAGCTATGGAGGGAGGAGAGGGATTTTTATTCTATTCGATTTTATTCCGTATGCAAACGCCATGCTCCGCTGCTCGTTGTTTGAGAACACAGTTCAAAGCTGACACACAGAGAAATGTCAGTGAAATGCTCTGATGTTCAGTGGTTTCAATCAGCAGGTTTATTCAGGCGAACCCCATAGGTTTCAATGTTAAAAATATTCCCGTTTTTTATGCAATATCTAATAAACCATTTATTATTTTAATCTGCAGTAAAAAGTCTTTATTTATTTATTGATTTTTTTTGTACTTTTAGTGATTTTTCAGAATTTTTGGGCTAAATTCCCCCCCTTTTTTTAATAGCGGTTCTCCTTTTTCTGTAACAGAACTTTTTATTACCAATCATAGGATCTTATATGTAAATTCCAGACATTTTCGTTCAGTAGTTCTTTTGAAAACAGCAGGCCATGGGTTTGCGGTGGCAGCATACAGCGGCCGACTCCATGCACTTTGGGTACCCTGCGGTGAATGGTGAATTCACTGCAGGGTTGGGAAATTTTATTCCCCGAAGTGCAGGAACTACAGAACACCAAAATGTTGGCGTCATTTCGGTGCTCTGTGAGTAACCCAATTAGTGGTGAGGTTTTTTGTTGCCCCCTGGAAAGTGAAAGCCTAGGCCTTGTCTACCCAGGACATACTTGAAAATTAGTGACATCTCAATGTTTCCTTCCTGGTAAAATAGTTTGCAAAAGTAAAAAAAAAAAAAAAAATTTTTTTTTTTTTTTTTTTTTTTTTAGGGTGGGGCCACCCAGCGGGCCGCCGCCCCCTGGAAAGTGCCGCCCCTAGCCTGGGCCTTGTTGGCCTAGGCCAAGATACACCAGTGCATAAAGTGACTCGGCCGGCCCCCACTATTACAGTAACAAGAATCCAATGTGGGTCACAGTGACCCCCCCCCATAACACACTATACCCCCTCCAACATTAGTGCCATTTTTACTCTGCTCTCTTGATCTTATATATCTTGGCATAATAATAGTAAAGTTTATCACAATTGTGTTTTGTTAACTCCAACGAAAACCAATAGGAAAGCCCGTCACGCACCATCACGCACCGTCACCTTCCTGTCAAACCCGAACATTCTGATGCCGCACGTCAATTTTTTTATGTAACATATATACACATTATGCTTATGAAGGATGGCTGCGGCCCGCTCTGATGGCGCTGGGTCAGCATCCAGTCACACACGCACATTGGGCCGTATTAAAATGTTCACGCCTGCAGGTTTCCCCTTAGCAGTCCCATTTTAGAGTGATATTATGGGGCAGGCGCTAATTCAGCACCATGCTCCGTAACAAAGTGGTACCCTCGGGGGTCGGACTTCATGGAGTGTTGCTCTGCCGGGCTGCAAGCCCTGTGTACTGTGGAGTGATCGCAGAGGGAGACTGGGAACCACTTGTCCCCAGTCTCATTCTGCTCCCGGCAGCCAGAAGCAGCAGATCCGGCCATCGTTCCTGCTGCGGGACGAGAGGTGAGTATGTGATTTATTGGGGGGGGGGGTTAGCTGGTGCTAAATGAACTTGCAAAAGAGGAATCAGCACCAGCTTCTAGCAGTACCTACACTTTTTAATAACGCATCAATGCATTAATTAGCGCTCGCACTTTGTATCACCTTACTTATTGAGACGCTAATTACCCATGTTAAGTATAGGATGCGCAAAGTACAGAAAGGTCACGCAAAAACCGATGCAGTAACAGATTACAAACGGGTTTAGCGTCAGGAATTTTAGCGTATGGAGGCCATGTGATAAACTCACTTAACCTAGCGTTAACATTGTAATACGGCCCATACTCTGCGTCTCAGTGTCCTTAGGCAAGGAAAAACAGGAGCCGGTGCGACAAGAGGGCAGCACTCTACGTCTTATAGAATAACTTTGTTTTAAGTGGATTTGCAAATTCACTTCATACCAGGAGAAAAAGACACAGATGAGGGGGACAGAGAGAGAGAGACGCAGACAAGAGAGACAGACAATGAGAGAAACACAGACACAGAAAGATAAAGGAGTTGACCTGGGGGTCCTTGAGAATGTCGAGCAGTCTGAAGTCCTTTTGTGGGTTGGTGCAGATCTTGGGCTGTGAATATCCCATCGTGCATCTAGAGGGATTCCCAGACCTCCGGCCTAGACTCATGAGCGGAGTGGCATGGAGATGGCAGTAGGTCTTGTCGGCTGGGAGTGATGGGAGTAGCTGTCAATGCCATAATGGAGTTATTGGGTTGACATGCAGCTTCCCTGATTTTTAATGCCTCCTCAAACCTCTCCAGGTCCTCTTTCCGGAACACCGTCCCATTAGATCCATATACACTGTATGGGGGTAGGGGTTCCGCCCCCGTGGGGTCTTGGGAAACATTGACCCTGGTAGAAGTGGAGTCCAGGGGCTGGTGATTAACCCCTTCACTACCAAACGATTTCTGTTGAAATTAGTTTTATCGTAACATTTATTTGAAACACAGATTGAAAAGTTTAAAATTTAATTTAGGGTAAAATCTAAATTGTGCACATAGTTAAAAAGTAAAAAACTGTAAATAATGTAAATTCCCTAATTTTTAATTTTTCATGCATTCGTTTATTCATTACAGAAATATTGTTGGAAGGAAAAATTCTGAACCCTAGATGGCGTCTTTTATCTGGCAAAATGTTACACGGGGTCTGTATTATCAGCATACAGGCAGAAAATATCGACAGACTGTAAATGTGCTACAGACAGATAACAAAATGGTGAGATCTCCTGCTTACATGGGGTCTGCATTATCAGTATACAGGCAGATGCAGTAAATGTGCTGCAGACAGATAATAAAATGGTGAGATCTGCTTACACAGGGTCTGCATTATTGGTATACAGGCAGATGCAGTAAATGTGCTACATACAGATAATAAAATGGTGAGATCTCCTGCTTACACAGGGTCTGCATTATCAGCATACAGGCAGATGCAGTAAATGTGCTACATACAGATAATAAAATGGTGAGATCTCCTGCTTACACGGGGTCTGCATTATTGGTATACAGGCAGATGCAGTAAATGTGCTACATACAGATAATAAAATGGTGAGATCTCCTGCTTACACGGGGTCTGCATTATTGGTATACAGGCAGATGCAGTAAATGTGCTACATACAGATAATAAAATGGTGAGATCTCCTGCTTACACGGGGTCTGCATTATCAGCATACAGGCAGATGCAGTAAATGTGCTTCATACAGATAATAAAATGGTGAGATCTCCTGCTTACACGGGGTCTGCATTATTGGTATACAGGCAGATGCAGTAAATGTGCTACATACAGATAATAAAATGGTGAGATCTCCTGCTTACACGGGGTCTGCATTATCAGCATACAGGCAGATGCAGTAAATGTGCTACATACAGATAATAAAATGGTGAGATCTCCTGCATACACGCGGTATGCATTATCAGCATACAGCCAGATGCAGCAAATGTGCTGCAGACAGATAATAAAATGGTGAGATCTCCTGATTATGGGGATTTGTAGTGATCAGAATGATATTATTAGCAATGCAATATCTGTACGTGCTGCATAATAGGGACGTGCAGTTTATTTCGTTCAGAATAGAAATTTGGATGAAAATCACCATTTTCTATTTCAGGAGCATTTCCGAAAACAAAATATCGGCTGTCCAAATTTTCTGAGTTATCCGGAATTTCGAATCGATGGTTCAACACAAACAAAATTGATTCAGTATCGATCCGAAACGAAAAAAACAAACAAAACGAAAGTGAAACGAAATGCTGAAAAATCTGAACAAAACAATCAAAAACAAGAAGAAACAATGGTAGCGCTTGCTTTGCAATAAGGGTACCAAATTATCTGCTGCCAAACCCCTGATTGTTACAACCCTAGGTACACAACGTTCATGAATTACAATTGAAAAAAAAATGGGATCAGCGCTGATTGAAGAGATAAATGAACAGGAAAAAAAAAAACACGGAATTTATAGAAAAAAAAATTAATTATAAAAAAAAAACACAGAATGGATAAACAAAAAAAGAAACTATCAAAATATAAAGTGGTTGGTATATAAATTGATGACACCAGTATTAAAACAGGTCCATATCTGTTGAATAATGTTCATATGTATAAATACTGAATAAGTCTCAATAAAATTCTCAATAAAATATTGCTGCTTTACGCCCCCGGCACACGAGCGTTTTGAGAGAATGGAAGGAACGTCCGTGAAAGTGGACGTTCCTGCCACTCTCTGCGCTCAGCGTACAAAGCGCGATCCTCCTATGGAGAATCGCGCTTTGTATACTTTCAGCGTCCGTTTAGCTTTTTGACGGGGAGTGCTTTTTCACGTCCGGTGGAGGGCTTTCCCCGCCAAAAACCCACGGACGCAGGGAAGTGCGGGCGCACATGAGCCAAAAATATGCTCGTGTGCCGGGGGCCTTAGTTGTTTGAACGTGATCTTCTCTTATTTCCTCTGCATAAGAGAAGATCACGTTCAAACAACTAAGGCTAGGGTCAGACTAACGCAGTATCAACGTTTAGCAGCACTAATTCACGGGCACGTCCAATGCCGGGCAGCATACGAAGAACAGCCGCACAAAAGTGCGGCTGCACAACGCAAGTGGCAAACGAACGCATTTTTTCAAGAACGTGATACCGCTAGTATGGACGTACAGAGTGCGCTGCGTCCGCTAGCGGCGTGTGTGTGTGATTAGGAGACGTCAGACGCTGCTAATGTCCGGCCAACATAACGTCCAGACACAAAAAGGGTTTTATTGATGATCCGTACAAAATCACGGACGAAAATGCGCATGGTATGACCGCTATCGTGTATTCCGTGAAAAATTGCGTCCATTCGTTCGAACACACTTTTTCATGGACAACGCGAAAAATGCGTTGTCTGACCCTAGCCTAAATATTTATTAAATCATAAATTATTTTCCCTTGCAGCAATAAGCCATTTTGTTTATTTATTTTTTGGGATTTTTTGGGTTAAAGTTTACACGCTTCGCGCAAATGCGCTTGCGCAGCGCAATTTTTTTTGCGCAAGGATAAAAACGTTATTGCGCGCAGATTAACGTGGTATTACGATCCGAGCGCATTTTTTCAGCCGTCAAAAAATAACGCGCCTCAGGCTAAGGTCAGACGAAAGCAGTTTTAATGTGCGTTTAGCCGCACGAAATCACAGCCGTGCTAGCAGAAAATGACGTCCAATGCCGGGGAACATACGACGAATGCCGCACGAAAGTTCGTCCGTGCAACGCAAGTGGCAAACGAACGCATTTTTTCGAGAACGTCAAACCGCTACTACTGACGTACAGAGTGCGCTGCATCCGCATAGCGGCGTGTGTGCGTGATTGGGAGACGTCAGACGCTGCACATAACGTCCAGACGCAAAAGGGTTTTATTGATGATCCGTACAAAATCACGGACGAAAATGCGCATCGTATGACCGCTATCGCGTATTCTGTGAAAAAATACGTCCATTCGTTCGAACGCACTTTTTCACGGACAACACGAAAAATGCGTTCGTCTGACCCTAGCCTAAAACGGACGCACAAAAACGCATTAACGTTGCGGAGAAAACGGTGTCGGACTGTTTTATTAAAGACCACTCTTTCCATGGCCACTAGATGGCAGCAGAAATGTTTGCATTATTATATCCAGAGGTGTAATTGTAACAAAGATTGTTCCGAGCGGGGGAGGGGAGGGGGGACAAAAATAGGAGTGTATTAATTTCCAAGGCAACATGTAAATTCAAATAGGAACAACTGCCTTTTAAATCCAAAATATTTAGTAAATAATAATAATTACATGCTAAATAATAATCTAGGAAGAATTGTGCCAATGAAAATGATGGAAATATTCTTGTCTAGAAGTCTCATCTTATTAGATAGAGCGGGAATTGCCCCAGACAATTAAAGAGGTCACGCAGAAAAGGATACTCAATAAAGGCTTGTGTGCTCTCTCCTTGGTTGTGTATATTAAATTTAAAAAGAAACACAAAGCTGATCAGGATAAATGTACATTAGGGCAGAAACTGTATGATGTCATAAAACATGGCCTGCCTTCATTCTATCAGGGTATGGGAGTAAAAATTCAAATGACTTTGGGTCACGACACATACTGAACTAAACAGTAATTTTATTTGTACAGAAATACATCCGCCAGACCGCTGCCGGCACAGATTTGATGATTGCAAGTGCAGTCAAATGTTAGAAAATCCGGAATAGCCGCGGTAATTATGCCATCAAACACAATATTTTATTTGATTTTTATATGAAAATATCCATTTGAAAATCTAGCTTCAACCAGTTCATCCAACTAAATGGCATCATGGTTCTGTATTGTCATTCGGACCACTGGTATTTTCTTCTTTTAAGATATTGATTCTTAAGTTGTATGGAGCGTCTTGTGAGCTGGTATTAAAACACATTTAGTTCAGTTCAGTTTTGTTGTACATGGAACACATAGAAACGAGCGCAGATGACACCTTTTTTCCTTGTTATGTTTCATACATTAACTGGGCTGTTACTCCTGGCAGTTGCTGCCGCTCCGGTGAGTATGGGCGCGACACCATTTTTTCTGTATTTATGTATATCATGCTTGTAACACCAGTCCGTCGTTCTGCAGCTGTTCCTCTTTCCATGTTTTTGTTTTTAATACCAAATGGGAAGTGTTTGGTGCGTGTATAAATAAAACCCACCATCTCTGCCTCTCCTTGGCTGAAAAGCAGCAGGAGGGGCTTGGAGCTGCTCAGTAGAGCAGCCTTTTGGTACATGTTAGGTACTCACTCTGTAAAGAGGTGCCGTGAAGTGGCGAGTGGGCTTACGTTGCAATGGCCATTGAAACAAACAAAAACCTCAGTCTTGTTGTGCATGGAACACATAGAAACGAGCGCAGATGACACCTTTTTTCCTTGTTATGTTTTATACATTAACTGGGCTGTTACTCCTGGCAATTGCTGCCGCTCTGGTGAGTATGGGCGCGACGCCATTTTTTCTGTATTTATATTAAAGCAGATTTGTCTCAATGGTGTTTTCTGTTGTGGAAAACTAAAATTATTTCTAAAATGACGGGATAAAATGATCTTGACTTATACAGGGTAATTCAAAGAGATTCGAAAAGTCACCGCACGTTCAGTGACTTTTCGTTCTCTTCAATTCGGTTCCTTTTGCCGATTCCATTTCGGTGACCCTGCGGTGTATTCAGTAAGCACCACAGGGTCCCCGAATTGCAGGGAAAAGCTGCCGCAAACCTGACGAAAACTAACCGCAAAACCTACCGAATGCCGCCGAAAACCCGCAAAAACATCTGGATTAACCCGTCGAAGACGCCGGAGAAACCCAAGCAGGAGCCGATCACACGCAGCGAAGCCGCCGGAAAAAGCCGAGCAGGAGCCGATGACACACAGTGAAAGCCTCCGGAAAAAGCCGAGACTGCAGAAGAGGGAGGTGAATAAATTAGCAAAACAGTTTGCATGAATGATTGAAAAGTGAAACGCTGTTTGCAAAGAAACTACTGAGCGAAAATGTCTGAAATTTACATATAAAATCCAATGAATGAGAATAAAAAGTCTGTTACAGGAAAAAGAAGTAAACTTAAAAAAACAAAAATAAAATAGGACTTTTAAAAAAGAAAAATGCTTAAAATATTCTAAACAATCTATAAATAAAGAGACTTTTTGCTGCAGAATTTTATAATGAACGGTTTATTAGATATTGAATTAAAACGGGAATATTTTTAACATTGAAGCCTATGGGATTCGCCTGAATAAACCTGTCGAATTAAACCACCGAATGGCAGGGCATTAGGGGAACCTTTCACTGCTGGTTTGTGTTCTCTGAATAGACGAAGCATTGCTTCTCTATGGGGATTTCACTGTCCTCGAACAGGCACCGAACAGGCACCGTATGTGCAGGCAATTCGCCAGGATTTGGCGAATTGCCTGCTCTCCGAATAGCCGAATGGCCAGGAAAGGTAAACGAATGCTGATTTTCAGCGTTTGGTTACCTTTCTCAAGCAATTCGGATCTCTTTGAATAACCCTGATAGTCTAACAGTCAGTTCTGTAAAAAAATAATGAAACAGAAATGAATCTGTACGCTCAGGACTCTCATCTCTATTCTGTAGGTTTTATAGAGACAACATTGAAATATGTGTAATACATTGGTTTTGATAATAATATCTTTGTGATAGCTGGCATTTTGTGTGTTTGTTTTTCATTAGTGATATGTAGGAATACATTGAAAAGAACAAGGTCTGGATCCCAGTTCTGTCATTACCATTAGGGATGAGCTGTTCGGTTCGGACGGTTCGGAGTTCGACCCGAACTTAGCCTGTTCGATTAGATCGCGAACACTGAACATTTCCAGGTGTTCGCCACATGTTCGACCACAATGGACCACAATGCATTTTCCCACTGGCCTGAAGCTCGTAATTGGCTACAGCCTTGCACCTGACCACAGGTCAGGTGCAAGACAGGTTCAACACTATGCCAATCACCGCTCAGATTCCTGATTGGGCAAATTTTTCCCAATCATGGGCTCACAGAGCTAAGTCCCGCAGCACACTATATAACGTTTCCACGCACCGATTCTGCACGCATTTCAGAGGAGATTTCAGAGGAGATAGTTGTGTGTTGTTACTGCTGGTCTGCCACGCTACTGGGGGGGGGGTCTGGGGGGTCTCATTTCTACCAAATATCAGGGAATTTAGGTGATGTGTGTCTTGTCACTGTGCCAGCAAGTTTTTTTGGGGTTTACAACTTTCTTTAACACATTTGTGAATTCAGGTGATCTGTGTCTTGTCACACAACCAGTACCACGCACTATTTTGGGGCTCACTAATTTCTTTAAAACATTTGTGAATTGAGGTGATCTGTCTCTTGTCACAAAACCAGTACCACGCAGTATTTTGGGTGTCACTAATTTCTTAAAAACATTTGTGAATTGAGGTGATCTGTCTCTTGTCACACAACCAGTACCACGCAGTATTTTGGGGCTCACTAATTTCTTTAAAACAAATTGTGAATTGAGGTGATCTGTGTCTTGTCACACAACCAGTACCACGCAGTATTTTGGGTGTCACTAATTTCTTAAAAACATTTGTGAATTGAGGTGATCTGTCTCTTGTCACACAACCAGTATCACGCAGTATTTTGGGGCTCACTAATTTCTTTAAAACAAATTGTGAATTGAGGTGATCTGTCTCTTGTCACACAACCAGTACCACGCAGTATTTTGGGGCTCACTAATTTCTTTAAAACATTTGTGAATTGAGGTGATCTGTCTCTTGTCACAAAACCAGTACCACGCAGTATTTTGGGGCTCACTAATTTCTTAAAAACATTTGTGAATTGAGGTGATCTGTCTCTTGTCAAACAACCAGTACCACGCAGTATTTTGGGTGTCACTAATTTCTTAAAAACATTTGTGAATTGAGGTGATCTGTCTCTTGTCACACAACCAGTACCACGCAGTATTTTGGGGCTCACTAATTTCTTTAAAACAAATTGTGAATTGAGGTGATCTGTGTCTTGTCACACAACCAGTACCACGCAGTATTTTGGGTGTCACTAATTTCTTTAAAACATTTGTGAATTGAGGTGATCTGTGTCTTGTCACACAACCAGTACCACGCACTATTTTGGGGCTCACTAATTTCTTTAAAACATTTGTGAATTGAGGTGATCTGTCTCTTGTCACAAAACCAGTACCACGCAGTATTTTGGGTGTCACTAATTTCTTAAAAACATTTGTGAATTGAGGTGATCTGTCTCTTGTCACACAACCAGTATCACGCAGTATTTTGGGGCTCACTAATTTCTTTAAAACAAATTGTGAATTGAGGTGATCTGTGTCTTGTCACACAACCAGTACCACGCAGTATTTTGTGGCTCACTAATTTCTTTAACACATTTGTGAATTGAGGTGATCTGTCTCTTGTCACAAAACCAGTACCACGCAGTATTTTGGGTGTCACTAATTTCTTAAAACATGTGAATTGAGGTGATCTGTCTCTTGTCAAACAACCAGTACCACGCAGTATTTTGGGTGTCACTAATTTCTTAAAAACATTTGTGAATTTGAGGTTGATCTGTCTCTCTTGTCACACAACCAGTACCACGCAGTATTTTGGGGCTCACTAATTTCTTTAAAACAAATTGTGAATTGAGGTGATCTGTGTCTTGTCACACAACCAGTACCACGCAGTATTTTGGGGTGGTCACTAATTTCTTTAAAACATTTGTGAATTGAGGTGATCTGTGTTCTTGTCACACAACCAGTACCACGCAGTATTTTGGGGCTCAGGAATTTCTTTAAAACATTTGTGAATTGATGGTGATCTGTGTCTTGTCACACAACCATACCACGCAGTATTTTGGGGCTCACTAATTTCTTTAAACACATTTGTGAATTGAGGTGATCTGTGTTCTTGTCACACAACCAGTACCACACAGTATTTTGGGTGTCACTAATTTCTTAAAAACATTTGTGAATTGAGGTGATCTCTCTTCTCTTGTCACACAACCAGTACCACGCAGTAATTTTGGCTCACTAATTTCTTAAAACATTTGTGAATTGAGGTGATCTGTGTTCTTGTCACAAAAACAGTACCACGCAGTATTTTGGGGCTCACTAATTTCTTAAAAACAAAATTGTGAATTGAGGTGATCTGTGTTCTTGTCACACAACCAGTACCATGCAGTATTTTGGGTGTCACTAATTTCTTTAAAACATTTGTGAATTGAGGTGATCTGTGTCTTGTCACACAACAAGTACCACGCAGTATTTTGGGGCTCACTAATTTCTTTAACACATTTGTTGAATTGAGGTGATCTGTGTCTTGTCACACAACAAGTACCACGCAGTATTTTGGGGCTCACTAATTTCTTTAACACATTTGTGGAATTGAGGTGATCTCTCTCTTGTCACACAACCAGTACCACGCAGTATTTTGGTGTCACCTTATCTTTCTTTAAAACATTTTTGTGAATTGAGGTGATCTGTGTCTTTTCACACAACCAGTACCACGCAGTATTTTGGGGCTCACTTATTTCTACAAAACATTTGTGAATTGAGGTGATCTGTCTCTTGTCACACAACCAGTATCACGCAGTATTTTGGGTGTCACTAATTTCTTTAAAACATTTGTGAATTGAGGTGATCTCTCTCTTGTCACACAACCAGTACCACGCAGTATTTTTGGCTCACTAATTTCTTTAACACATTTGTGAATGAGGTGATCTGTCTTGTCACACAACCAGTTACCACGCAGTATTTTGGGTGTCACTAATTTCTTAAAAAAACATTGTGAATTGAAGGTGATCTGTCTCTTGTCACACAACCAGTACCACACAGTATATTGGGGCTCACTAATTTCTTTAAAACATTTTGAATTGAGGTGATCTGTCTCTTGTCACACAACACCAGTACCACGCAGTATTTTGGGGCTCACTAATTTCTTTAAAACATTTGTGAATTGAGGTGATCTGTGTCTGTCACACAACCAGTACCACGCAGTATTTTGGGGCTCACTAATTTCTTTAAAACATTTGTGAATTGAGGTGATCTGTTGTCTTGTCACACAGCCAGTACCACGCAGTATTTTGGGGCTCACTAATTTCTTTAAAACATTTGTGAATTGAGGTGATCTGTGTCTGTCACACAACCAGTACCACGCAGTATTTTGGGGCTCGCTAATTTCTTTAAAACATTTGTGAATTGAGGTGATCTGTGTCTTGTCACACAACCAGTACCACGCAGTATTTTGGGGCTCACTAAATTTTTTAAAAACATATGTGAATTGAGATGATCTGTGTCTTGTCACACAACCAGTACCACGCATTATTTTGGGGCTCACTAATTCTTTAAAATATTTCTGAATTGAGGTGATCTGTCTCTTGTCACACAACCAGTACCACGCAGTATTTTGGGGCTCACTATTTTCTTAAAAACATTTGTGAATTGAGGTGATCTGTGTCTTGTCACACAACCAGTACCACGCAGTATTTTGGGGCTCACTAATTTCTTTAAAATATTTCTGAATTGAGGTGATCTGTCTCTTGTCACACAACCAGTACCACGCAGTATTTTGGGGCTCACTAATTTCTTTAAAACATTTGTGAATTGAGGTGATCTGTGTCTTGTCACACAACCAGTACCACGCAGTATTTTGGGTGTCACTAATTTCTTTAAAACATTTGTGAATTGAGGTGATCTGTCTCTTGTCACACAACCAGTACCACGCAGTATTTTGGGGCTCGCTAATTTCTCTAAAACATTTGTGAATTGAGGTGATCTGTCTCTTGTCACACAACCAGTACCACGCAGTATTTTGGGGCCCACTAATTTCTTTAAAACATTTGTGAATTGAGGTGATCTGTGTCTTGTCACACAACCAGTACCACGCAGTATTTTGGGGCTCGCTAATTTCTCTAAAACATTTGTGAATTGAGGTGATCTGTCTCTTGTCACACAACCAGTACCACGCAGTATTTTGGGGCCACTAATTTCTTTAAAACATTTGTGAATTGAGGTGATCTGTGTCTTGTCGCACAAACCAAGTCCGCAGTATTTTGGGTGTCAACTATTTCTTTAAAACATTTGTGAATTGAGGTGATCTGTGTCTTGTCACACAACCAGTACCACACATTATTTTGGGGCTCACTAATTTCTTTTAATATTTCTGAATTGAGGTGATCTGTGTCTTGTCACACAACCAGTACCACGCAGTATTTTGGGTGTCACTAATCTTTAAAAACATTTGTGAATTCAGGTGATCTGTCTCTTGTCACACAACCAGTACCACGCAGTATTTTGGGGCTCACTAATTTCTTTAACACATTTGTGAATTGAGGTGATCTGTGTCTTGTCACACAACCAGTACCACGCAGTATTTTGGGTGTCACTAATTTCTTAAAAACATTTGTGAATTGAGGTGATCTGTCTCTTGTCACACAACCAGTACCACACAGTATATTGGGGCTCACTAATTTCTTTAAAACATTTGTGAATTGAGGTGATCTGTCTCTTGTCACACAACCAGTACCACGCAGTATTTTGGGGCTCACTAATTTCTTTAAAACATTTGTGAATTGAGGTGATCTGTGTCTTGTCACACAACCAGTACCACGCAGTATTTTGGGGCTCACTAATTTCTTTAAAACATTTGTGAATTGAGGTGATCTGTGTCTTGTCACACAGCCAGTACCACGCAGTATTTTGGCTCACTAATTTCTTTAAAACATTTGTGAATTGAGTGATCTGTGTCTTGTCACACAACCAGTACCACGCAGTATTTTGGGGCTCGCTAACTTCTTTAAAACATTTGTGAATTAGGTGATCTGTGTCTTGTCACACAACCAGTACCACGCAGTATTTTGGGGCTCACTAATTTCTTTAAAACATTTGTGAATTGAGGTGATCTGTGTCTTGTCACACAACCAGTACCACGCATTATTTTGGGGCTCTCTAATTTCTTTAAAATATTTCTGAATTGAGGTGATCTGTCTCTTGTCACACAACCAGTACCACGCAGTATTTTGGGGCTCACTAATTTCTTTAAAACATTTGTGAATTGAGGTGATCTGTGTCTTGTACACAACCAGTACCACGCAGTATTTTGGGTGTCACTAATTTCTTTAAAACATTTGTGAATTCAGGTGATCTGTCTCTTGTCACACAACCAGTACCACGCAGTATTTTGGGGCTCACTAATTTCTTTAAAACATTTGTGAATTGAGGTGATCTGTGTCTTGTCACACAACCAGTACCGCGCAGTATTTTGGGGCTCACTAAATTCTTTAAAACATTTGTGAATTGAGGTGATCTGTCTCTTGTCACACAACCAGTACCACGCAGTATTTGTGGCTCACTAATTTCTTTAAAACATTTGTGAATTGAGGTGATCTGTGTCTTGTCACACAACCAGTACCACGCAGTATTTTGGGGCTCACTAATTTCTTTAAAACATTTGTGAATTGAGGTGATTTGTGTCTTGTCACACAACCAGTACCACGCAGTATTTTGGGGCTCGCTAATTTCTTTAAAACATTTGTGAATTGAGGTGATCTGTGTCTTGTCACACAACCAGTACTACGCAGTATTTTGGGTGTCACTAATTTCTTTAAAACATTTGTGAATTGAGGTTATCTGTCTCTTGTCACACAACCAGTACCACACAGTATTTTGGGGCTCACTAATTTCTTTAAAACATTTGTGAATTGAGGTGATTTGTGTCTTGTCACACAACCAGTACCACGCAGTATTTTGGGGCTCGCTAATTTCTTTAAAACATTTGTGAATTGAGGTGATCTGTGTCTTGTCACTCAACCAGTACAACGCAGTATTTTGGGTGTCACTAATTTCTTTAAAACATTTGTGAATTGCGGTGATCTGTCTCCTGTCACACAACCAGAACCACGCAGTATTTTGGGTGCCACTAATTTCTTTAAAACATTTGTGAATTGAGGTGATCTGTCTCTTGTCACACAACCAGTACCACGCAGTATTTTGGGGCTCACTAATTTCTTTAAAACATTTGTGAATTGAGGTGATCTGTGTCTTGTCACACAACCAGTATCACGCAGTATTTTGGGTGTCACTAATTTCTTTAAAACATTTGTGAATTGAGGTGATCTGTGTCTTGTCACACAACCAGTACCACAATTTTGGGGTGTCACTAATTTCTTTAAAACATTTGTGAATTGAGGTGATCTGTCTCTTGTCACACAACCAGTACCACGCAGTATTTTGGGGCTCACTAATTTCTTTAAAACATTTGTGAATTGAGGTGATCTGTCTCTTGTCACACAACCAGTACCACGCAGTATTTTGGGGCTCACTAATTTCTTTAAAACATTTGTGAATTGAGGTGATCTGTCTCTTGTCACACAACCAGTACCACGCAGTATTTTGGGCTCACTAATTTCTTTAAAACATTTGTGAATTGAGGTGATCTGTGTCTTGTCACACAACCAGGACCACGCAGTATTTTGGGTGTCACTAATTCTTTAAAACATTTGTGAATTGAGGTGATCTGTGTCTTGTCACACAACCAGTACCACGCAAGTATTTTGGGTGGTTCACTAATATCTTTAAAACATTTGTGAATTGAGTTGATTCTGTCTTCTGTCACACAACCAGTACCACGCAGTATTTTGGGCTCACTAATTTCTTTAAAACATTTGTGAATTGGAGGTTCTGTGTCTTGTCACACGACCAGTACCATGCAGTGTTTTGGGGCTCACTAATTTCTTTAAACATTGTGAATTGAGGTGATCTGTGTCTTGTCACACAACCAGTACCATGCAGTATTTTGGGTGTCACTAATTTCTTTAAAACATTTGTGAATTCAGGTGATCTGTGTCTTGTCACACAACCAGTATCACGCAGTATTTTGGGTGCCACTAATTTCTTTAAAACATTTGTGAATTGAGGTGATCTGTCTCTTGTCAAACAACCAGTACCACGCAGTATTTTGGGGCTCACTAATTTCTTTAAAACATTTGTGAATTGAGGTGATCTGTGTCTTGTCACACAACCAGTACCACGCAGTATTTTGGGGCTCACTAATTTCTTTAAAACATTTGTGAATTGAGGTGATTGTGTCTTGTCACACAACCAGTACCACGCAGTATTTTGGGGCTCACTAATTTCTTTAAAACATTTGTGAATTGAGTGATCTTTGTCTCTTGTCACACAACCAGTATCACGCAGTATTTTGGGTGCCACTAATTTCTTTAAAACATTTGTGAATTGAGGGATCTGTCTCTTGTCACACAACCAGTACCACGCAGTATTTTGGGGCTCACTAATTTCTTTAAAACATTTTGAATTGAGGTGATTGTGTCTGTCACACAACCAGTACCACGCAGTATTTGGGGCTCACTAATTTCTTTAAAACATTTGTGAATTGAGGTGATTTGTGTCTTGTCACACAACCAGTACCACGCAGTATTTTGGGGCTCACTAATTTCTTTAAAACATTTGTGAATTGAGGTGATCTTTGTCTTGTCACACAACCAGTATCACGCAGTTTTTTGGGTGCCACTAATTTCTTTAAAAAACATTTGTGAATTGAGGTGATCTGTTCTCTGTCACACAACCAGTACCACGCAGTATTTTGGGGCTCACTAATTTCTTTAAAACATTTGTGAATTGAGGTGATCTGTGTCTTGTCACACAACCAGTACCACGCAGTATTTTGGGTGTCATAATTTCTTTAAAACATTTGTGAATTGAGGTGATCTGTCTCTTGTCACACAACCAGTACCACGCAGTATTTTGGGGCTCACTAATTTCTTTAAAACATTTTTGAATTGAGGTGATCTGTCTCTTGTAACACAACCAGTACCACGCCAGTATTTTGGGGCTCACTAATTTCTTTAAAACATTTGTAATTGAGGGTGTCTGTGTCTTGTCACACAACCAGTACCACACAGTATTTTTGGGGTGTCACTAATTTCTTTAAAACATTTGTGAATTGAGGTGATCTGTGTCTTGTCACACAACCAGTACCACGCAGTATTTTGGGTGTCACTAATATTTGTAAAACATTTGTGAATTGAGGTGATCTGTCTCTTGTCACACAACCAGTACCACGCAATATTTTGGGGCTCACTAATTTCTTTAAAACATTTGTGAATTGAGGTGATCTGTGTCTTGTCACACGGCCAGTACCGTGCAGTGTTTTGGGGCTCACTAATTTCTTTAAAACATTTGTGAATTGAGGTGATCTGTGTCTTGTCACACAACCAGTACCACGCAGTATTTTGGGTGTCACTAATTTCTTTAAAACATTTGTGAATTGAGGTGATCTGTGTCTTGTCACACAACCAGTACCACGCAGTATTTTGGGTGTCACTAATTTCTTTAAAACATTTGTGAATTGAGGTGATCTGTGTCTTGTCACACGACACACGCCAGTACCACGCAGTATTTTGGGGCTCACTAATTTCTTTAAAACATTTGTGAATTGAGGTGATCTGTGTCTTGTCACACAACCTGTACCACGCAGTATTTTGGGCTCACTAATTTCTTTAAAACATTTGTGAATTGAAGTAATCTGTCTCTTGTCACACGACCAGTATCACGCAGTATTTTGGGTGCCACTAATTTCTTTAAAACATTTGTGAATTGAGGTGATCTGTGTCTTGTCACACAACCAGTGTCACGCAGTATTTTGGGCTCACTAATTTCTTTAAAACATTTGTGAATTGAAGTAATCTGTCTCTTGTCACACGACCAGTATCACGCAGTATTTTGGGTGCCACTAATTTCTTTAAAACATTTGTGAATTGAGGTGATCTGTCTCTTGTCACACAACCAGTACCACGCAGTATTTTGGGGCTCACTAATTTCTTTAAAACATTTGTGAATTGAGGTGATCTGTGTCTTGTCACACAACCAGTATCACGCAGTATTTTGGGTGTCACTAATTTCTTTAAAACATTTGTGAATTGAGGTGATCTGTGTCTTGTCACACAACCAGTACCACGCAGTATTTTGGGTGTCACTAATTTCTTTAAAACATTTGTGAATTGAGGTGATCTGTCTCTTGTCACACAACCAGTACCACGCAGTATTTTGGGGCTCACTAATTTCTTTAAAACATTGTGAATTGAGGTGATCTGTCTCTTGTTACACAACCAGTACCACGCAGTATTTTGGGGCTCACTAATTTCTTTAAAATTTGTGAATTGAGGTGATCTGTGTCTTGTCACACAACCAGTACCACGCAGTATTTTGGGTGTCACTAATTTCTTTAAAAACATTTGTGAATTGAGGTGATCTGTGTCTTGTCACAAACAGTACCACGCAGTATTTTGGGTGTCACTAATATTTTTAAAACATTTGTGAATTGAGGTGATCTGTCTCTTGTCAAACAACCAGTACCACGCAGTATTTTGGGGCTCACTAATTTCTTTAAAACATTTGTGAATTGAGGTGATCTTGTTCTTGTCACACGACCAGTACCACGCAGTATTTTGGGCTCACTAATTTCTTTAAAACATTTGTGAATTGAGGTGATCTGTGTCTTGTCACACAACCAGTACCACGCAGTATTTTGGGCGTCACTAATTTCTTAAAACATTTGTGAATTGAGGTGATCTGTGTCTTGTCACACAACCAGTACCACGCAGTATTTTGGGTGTCACTAATTTCTTTAAAACATTTGTGAATTGAGGTGATCTGTGTCTTGTCACACAACCAGTACCACGCAGTATTTTGGGGCTCACTAATTTCTTTAAAACATTTGTGAATTGAGGTGATCTGTGTCTTGTCACACAACCAGTACCACGCATTATTTTGGGGCTCACTAATTTCTTTAAAATATTTCTGAATTGAGGTGATCTGTCTCTTGTCACACAACCAGTACCACGCAGTATTTTGGGGCTCACTAATTTCTTTAAAACATTTGTGAATTGAGGTGATCTGTGTCTTGTCACACAACCAGTACCACGCAGTATTTTGGGTGTCACTAATTTCTTTAAAACATTTGTGAATTGCGGTGATCTGTCTCTTGTCACACAACCAGAACCACGCAGTATTTTGGGGCTCACTAATTTCTTTAAAACATTTGTGAATTGAGGTGATCTTTGTCTTGTCACACAACCAGTATCACGCAGTATTTTGGGTGCCACTAATTTCTTTAAAACATTTGTGAATTGAGGTGATCTGTCTCTTGTCAAACAACCAGTACCACGCAGTATTTTGGGGCTCACTAATTTCTTTAAAACATTTGTGAATTGAGGTGATCTGTGTCTTGTCACACAACCAGTACCACGCAGTATTTTGGTGCTCACTAATTTCTTTAAAACATTTGTGAATTGAGGTGATTTGTGTCTTGTCACACAACCAGTACCACGCAGTATTTTGGGGCTCACTAATTTCTTTAAAACATTTGTGAATTGAGGTGATCTTTGTCTTGTCACACAACCAGTATCACGCAGTATTTTGGGTGCCACTAATTTCTTTAAAACATTTGTGAATTGAGGTGATCTGTCTCTTGTCACACAACCAGTACACGCAGTATTTTGGGGCTCACTAATTTCTTAAAAAATTTGTGAATTGAGGTGATCTGTGTCTTGTCACACAACCAGTATCCACGCAGTATTTTGGGTGTCACTAATTTCTTTAAAACATTTTGTGAATTGAGGTGATCTGTGTCTTGTCACACAACCAGTACCACGCAGTATTTTGGGGCTCACTA
The DNA here is from genome assembly GCA_009667805.1 of Leptobrachium leishanense. Lineage (NCBI taxonomy): Eukaryota > Metazoa > Chordata > Amphibia > Anura > Megophryidae > Leptobrachium > Leptobrachium leishanense. Next base: position 337,587,561 of record CM019067.1, on the reverse strand, counting down.
ATTTCTTTAAAACATTTGTGAATTGAGGTGATCTGTGTCTTGTCACACAACCAGTATCACGCAGTATTTTGGGCTCACTAATTTCTTTAAAACATTTGTGAATTGAAGTAATCTGTCTCTTGTCACACGACCAGTATCACGCAGTATTTTGGGTGCCACTAATTTCTTTAAAACATTTGTGAATTGAGGTGATCTGTCTCTTGTCACACAACCAGTACCACGCAGTATTTTGGGGCTCACTAATTTCTTTAAAACATTTGTGAATTGAGGTGATCTGTGTCTTGTCACACAACCAGTATCACGCAGTATTTTGGGTGTCACTAATTTCTTTAAAACATTTGTGAATTGAGGTGATCTGTGTCTTGTCACACAACCTGTACCACGCAGTATTTTGGGGCTCACTAATTTGTTTAAAACATTTGTGAATTGAGGTGATCTGTCTCTTGTCACACAACCAGTACCACGCAGTATTTTGGGGCTCACTAATTTCTTTAAAACATTTGTGAATTGAGGTGATCTGTCTCTTGTAACACAACCAGTACCACGCAGTATTTTGGGGCTCACTAATTTCTTTAAAACATTTGTGAATTGAGGTGATCTGTGTCTTGTCACACAACCAGTACCACGCAGTATTTTGGGTGTCACTAATTTCTTTAAAACATTTGTGAATTGAGGTGATCTGTGTCTTGTCACACAACCAGTACCACGCAGTATTTTGGGTGTCACTAATATTTTTAAAACATTTGTGAATTGAGGTGATCTGTCTCTTGTCACACAACCAGTACCACGCAGTATTTTGGGGCTCACTAATTTCTTTAACACATTTGTGAATTGAGGTGATCTGTGTCTTGTCACACGACCAGTACCATGCAGTGTTTTGGGGCTCACTAATTTCTTTAAAACATTTGTGAATTGAGGTGATCTGTGTCTTGTCACACAACCAGTACCACGCAGTATTTTGGGCGTCACTAATTTCTTTAAAACATTTGTGAATTGAGGTGATCTGTGTCTTGTCACACAACCAGTACCACGCAGTATTTTGGGTGTCACTAATTTCTTTAAAACATTTGTGAATTGAGGTGATCTGTGTCTTGTCACACAACCAGTACCACGCAGTATTTTGGGGCTCACTAATTTCTTTAAAACATTTGTGAATTGAGGTGATCTGTGTCTTGTCACACAACCAGTATCACGCAGTATTTTGGGCTCACTAATTTCTTTAAAACATTTGTGAATTGAAGTAATCTGTCTCTTGTCACACGACCAGTACCACGCAGTATTTTGGGTGTCACTAATTTCTTTAAAACATTTGTGAATTGAGGTAATCTGTCTCTTGTCACACAACCAGTACCACGCAGTATTTTGGGGCTCACTAATTTCTTTAAAACATTTGTGAATTGAGGTGATCTGTGTCTTGTCACACAACCAGTACCACGCAGTATTTTGGGGCTCACTAATTTCTTTAAAACATTTGTGAATTGAGGTGATCTGTCTCTTGTCACACGACCAGTACCACGCAGTATTTTGGGGCTCACTAATTTCTGTAAAACATTTGTGAATTGAGGTGATCTGTCTCTTGTCACACAACCAGTACCACGCAGTATTTTGGGGCACACTAATTTCTTTAAAACATTTGTGAATTGAGGTGATATGTCTCTTGTCATACAACCAGTACCAAGTAGTATTTTGGGGCTCTATAATTTCTTTAAAACATTTGTGAATTGAGGTGATCTGTCTCTTGTCACACAACCAGTACCACGCAGTATTTTGAGGCTCACTAATTTCTTTAAAACATTTGTGAATTGAGGTGATCTGTGTCTTGTCACTGGCTGCCAGCTATCAGGGTGTCTCACTGAGTTATATCAGAGTTCTTTAAATCTTTATACCAGAGTTGAATCAGAGTTCTGTATACATTAATCTATATATCACTCACCATGTCTGAAAGAACAAAAAGGACAGGCAGACGCTCCCAGACACAGATAAGAGGGCAAGCAGCCCCTGTGTCGGGAGGCTGTACCTCTGGTCGTGGTGGACGTGGTGCATCCTCTGCAGGGGCACGCTTGTCCTTTCTAACTGGTGCTGGCCTTCTTAAGCAGCAGCAACATACAGAGGACTTTGTGGATTGCCTAACCAGGCCATCCTCATCCTCCGAGTCTTCTGCCAGCCAGGCTTCTAGTGCTTTACAGTCCACCTCAGCTGCTAAAGCATCTAATGCAGCCTCCATGTCCACAGCTACTCCTGCCGTAGCATCGCTATCACACATGGAGGAGTCAGCTGAATTGTTTGACTACAATGAGAGTGACATGCTGCTTGAGGATGCGCATCAAGTACAGTGCTCTGATTCAATCTCTGAGGTTGAGGAAGGGAGTATAATCAACCTAGAAGAAGGGGGTGCCAGTGATGACACACAAATAACTGGCACTCATGTTGCCCCAGCAGCTGCAGCATACTGCCAAGTTGGCTCCAGTGACGAGGAGATAGGGGGTGATGATGACAATGATGATGAGGTCACTGACTCCACCTGGGTGCCTGATCGAACAGAGGAATTAAGTGAGGAAGAGCGGGAGGAGGAGGCACAGCAAACAAGAGGCACAACATCCTCTGTGACCAACCGTAGCACTAGCCAGTCCAAGGCATCACATGTCAGAGCTGCTCCGGTGCAGAGCGCTGTTGTCTCAAAGAACACATGCAGGAACTCTGTTGTCTGGGAGTTCTTTAAGAAATGTGCAGTAGAGCGCAGCATTGCTAGTTGTAATCTATGTCAGATGAGGCTTAAGCGTGGGAAAGATACCGGACACTTGGGTACCACGTGCTTGAGGCGACATATGAACAACTGCCACACATCCCGTTGGCGCAAAACTTTGCGTAGGTCCTCCTCCTCCTCATCTGTCTCTACCCCCACTGTATGTCCTGCCATGTCATTGCCTACAACCTCCACCGACAGGGATGATGCTACAGTAATGGTTGTACCAGGTCCTTCCTCACAATGTGACATCATCCCAGCAGCTGAAGATTTACGCAGTCAGATTACGTTGCCGCAGCTGCTGCAGCGAAAGAAAAAATATAGTCCCAACCATCCCCAAGCACAGCATCTAAATGCCAGCTTAGCAAAATTACTCGCATTGCAGCTGCTGCCTTTCCAGCGGTGGACTCTGCTCCCTTCCGTGAATTTGCTGAATGTGCTGTACCACAGTGGCAGGTTCCAAAATGCCATTACTTTTCACGCAAGGCCATTTCAGCACTATACCAGCACGTGGAAGACAATGTTATCCAGTAATTGGGAAAGGCAGTCAGCAACAAGGTGCATGTGACTTTAGACACGTGGTCCAGCAAGCATGGACAGGGTCGTTACATTTCCTTCACGGCACACTGGGTAACTCTGATTGCAGCTGGGAGGGATCCAAGACGGGGCTCTGTGCTGGAGCTTGTTCATCCACCACGCCTCCAGAAAGCTGCTTGTATGAGGTCTGTCTGCTCCACCACCTCTCCCTCTTCCTCCTCCTCCTCCTTCTCTGTCTCTGGCGAAGTGGCAGTTAACCTGACGCCTGACAGGGTCTACGCAATGGCTCAAGCAAAAAGATGCCATACTGTGCTTGAGCTGGTTTGTTTAGGGGACAGGAGCCACACCGGGCCAGAAATTCTGTCAGCTCTGCAGGGGCAGGTGCAGAGATGGTTAACACCCCGCCAGCTTCAGCTATATCTGGGTGCACTGACGCCTTGACCAGAATCATATCTTTTCAATATAGGACCTCATGGTCCACCCCTGCATTCTTCCACAATACTACAGAGGGGTTACTGTATGATGATACTTGCTGGCCTGGCATTAAAGGCACAATATCTGGGTGCACTGACGCCCATTACCAGATAAAAAACTTTTCAATATAGGACCACATGGTCCACCCCTGCATTCTTCCACAATACTACAGAGGGGTTACTGTATGATGATACTTGCTGGCCTGGCACCAAAGGCACAATATCTGGGTGCACTGACGCCCATTACTAGATAAAAAACTTCTTAATATAGGACCACATGGTCCACCCCTGCATTCTTCCACAATACCACAGAGGGGTTACTGTATGATGATACTTGCTGGCCTGGCATTAAAGGCACAATATCTGGGTGCACTGACGCCTTGGCCAAAATCATATCTTTTCAATATAGGACCACATGGTCCACCCCTGCACTCTTCCACAATACCACAGAGGGGTTACTGTATTATGATGGCACTTGCAGGCCTGGCACCAAAAGCACAATATCTGGGTGCACTGACGCCTTGACCAGAATGATATCTTTTCAATATAGGACCACATGATCCACCCCTGCACTCTTCCACCATAACACAGAGGGGTTACTGTATGATGATACTTGCTGGCCTGGCATTAAAGGCACAATATCTGGGTGCACTGACGCCCATTACCAGATAAAAAACTTTTCAATATAGGACCACATGGTCCACCCCTGCTAGGCTTGTGCACCAATTTTTTTTTCGGTACGATTCGGTTCGATTTGTTCGGATGTTTAAAATTTTTGATTCGGCTCGTTTCGACCGATTTCTGTTTCGGTTCGGTTCGGCTCGTTTTTCGTGTACATTTTTTTTTCGGAATATCGACCATTTTTCGTGTTTTCGGGTCACTTTGCTCGTTTTTTGTATCGACTTTTCGTGATTTCGGAAATTATCGTTTTTTTCGGAACGTCTGTTCTCCTCGTTTCAAAGTGTCTAACTCTATTTGTTTTGACGTAAACTACTATGGTTTACTTTTTTTATACTTTATATATTTTTTTATAATAAATTTTTGGTTTGTTTTTTGGATCCGATAATTCATTCTGTCGATACGATAATTCTGGCGATTCTATCGTGTTTTTTTTTTATTAAATAAAGATCCTTTTTTTCTTATGAATATATATTTCACAACTTTATTTAATCACATTAAAAAAATGGTATGAAAGCCAAGGAACAAAAAAAAATGAACAAAACGATTTAAAAAACGCTAAACTGACCCGAATGGTCTGACTTTAAAAATAAAAACCAGAACAAAAGGTTTTAAAACGGAAAAATAGTTGATCAAAATTATCTGAAACGAAAAAAAAACAACAAATAAAATGATTTAAAACAGACAAAAAAAAAATGAACCCTTTCGCTGCTGAGGCATTTCACGGCTTCCCTTCACGCCTGTGTGCGGTCTGTGCTGAGCTAATTTTTAACAGTTTCGCTCCTCTTGTTTAAACGCGTTTTGAAGCCTTATTTTATAATATGACCCAGACATGTTATATATCATTCTTTCCGGCAGACTCGGCAGATGATTCATAATATATCATTATCATATGTATGCGTCATGTCCTGTCTGTATATTATAACAAAAAATGCAATAAAATTAGAATTTTCAATGTTTGTTTTACAAGGTGTAAAGTGTTTTTTTTCACATTTTAACATGCGAGTGTTTGCGGTTATATTTTATGAGTTGCGTTTGTTAAAAAAAATTGAAATGGGGACTTGTTATATTTTTTTGGGTGAAAACTACACTATTTTTAACAAACGCACCCCATACAAAAATCCTTAGTGCAGCATCATTGTTCACATTATAATTGAAATGGGAACAATATTGCTGCATTAACAAAACAAAACAAAAAACCTGTTTATTTTTTTTTATATTTTAATTTTTTATAATTTTTAACATTGTCATGTTTGGTATTGTTGGAAAGGCCATGCTCTGGCCATTAACCGATAGCTGCCACGGATCGGGAGATAGGGGGTTCATTGGAACCCCCTATCTCCACCATTGGTCGCAGTTAGGGGTTAACTCCAGAACTGACGTCATTGTGACGAGGTCTTGGGACTGTCGGCAGCTGCCGTTCCCCTACGCTGTGGTCTTCCTGCAAAGACGTGACCATGTTGGCGGGCAGCGTCTTAGCGGGCAGCGTTGGGAGAGAGAGAGCTCATAGCTGGGAGGAGGTGTCGCGTGAAGCTGCAAACAGGGACAAATAAACGAGACCTGAGCCGCACTGAGGATCTGTGGGTTGTGTCGGAGAAGACTTCACGCAGTGCTGCCATCAATATTTTTTGATAAATTCTTGGTTATACAATGAATGTGACTGTGGACAAAAATCTGTGTTGTTGTGACATCGCCTAAGCTTAACAAAACCATGCCACGTCGGTAATCAAATCTCAAGGCAGTACAACAAGGTTGTGTTAGTGTGTGACATTTTTTGGCCAGGCAGGCAGTGTAGAATGTGCACAGTCACATTCATGGCCACAAATATGTTGACAAATTTATGACAAAGGGTCCATAGAAATGTCAATAAATTTCTGTACATATAATGTTAACAGTGTGAAAAAGATACCAAGCAATACATATTAACTTATTAAGTAAGGAAAAGCAACGCACACAAACAGGAAAATATAGAAAAAATATAAAATTTATTTACAACATGCCACATGGCAAACTGCCCAACAGGGGCACAAACAAACATAGGGGAGGAGGAGGCTGGTCTCTACTGCCGCTCCAGGATGTCAATGGCGTTATTAATATGCTGCCTGAACTCCTGAGGCAACTCCTGGATGGCATCGAAGTTGGCGCCAGCCAGGCGTAGCTCGCCGATCGCCATCCTGACGCTGGACCTGTCAGTGTCCGGTCTGGCTTCTCCTTCTATATATCCAATAAATGAAAGAAGGAAAATACAGTAAGTAAAGCAGGTTTCTATTTTTGACTGAAAGTCTTGAAAAAATATAACAGTAGTATATACCAGAGCTGGCGGCCTCCTGAGGCTCCGACTCCTCCTCCGACTCCTCCTCCGACTCCTCCTCCTCCACCACCACCGTCAGCATCTCTTCCGGTGCTATATCTAAGAAATGAAAGAAATAAAAAATACAGTAAACAACAAAACTGATTTATTTTTGAACAGAAGTCGATGCAAAATACAACAGTAAAAAAAAAACCTGGACTCGCAGCCTCCTGCTGCGGCTCCGGCTCCCTCTCTCCATCGCCCTGCTCCTCCTCTTCCTCCTCCTGCTCCTCTTGTGCTATACATAAAAAAATTAAATGAAAATACAGTAAACAAAAAATTTTCTGTTTTTGACCAAATTATTGCAATTTTATTGCAAAATAAAACAGTATATACCAGCGCTGGTGGTCGCCCGTGGCTCCTCCTCCTCCGACCACTGGGGCACTGGTGCCCGCCGGGGCAGATGCTGCCTTTGCCTTCTTCCTGTCTTCTGCCAAATCCAAAAAATAACACGTAAATAATGCAGACTGGAAAAATGGTATATCTATACAATATATTGCCGAAAGTATTGCGACACCCCTCCACTACCCCACTACCAGCTTGACCCACCACTACTCCCATCTCATAGTTCTAAAGTCACAAAATATTTATTTCCTCTGCACATAGACATATATTACCGTTTAATTATATATTTTTTTCAGAAGTAAACATTACGTTTATTCAATAAAAACTATTATTTGTGTTGTGTGCGTACAAAGCACATTGTGCTGACTGCTTTTAGTTATTTTATAGAAGGCCTCAGCCTCAGTTTCACTTTCAGTTTCTGTGAATTAAACTGTGGATATAGCAGAAACAACAGAAATCCGCCATTTTGTTTTGAAATTTGCATCTAAAGCGTTCAATGACACTGCTGTAGCAAACTGAATTGCTGCGCTGCATCAATTCAGCAGCTGCTGAGGATGTATTGAACGCGGCTCTGTTTGGATGCACTTTCAGAAGAACTACATGTCCCATCCTACCACTTAGCAGAGACGCAGAGATTTTTGTTGATATGCAGGTGGGAGCCAATATTGGGCAAGCTGCGGGTCATCTCGTATGCATCACTCAATCACAACAACCTCCCCCCCCAACACACTACAGTACACAGTGCCAAAAGAAATCCAGCATTGTTATTTCATCTACATACATCAAATATCACAATTTTCACGAATACGCAAAATCCCAAAAAATAAGAGCTATGGCAAAAATGCATGTATGACGAGTCGTGAAAACGCAAAGCTATACACAATCACATTGCATGAAAAAAGGACTAGATAAATCAACGTATTTCTGTGCACATTAGCACATGCAAGCACATTATTATTATTATACAGGATTTATATAGCGCCGCCAACAGTCTGCGCAGCGCTTTACAATATAACATGACACTTACGTTTGGCTTTGACGCGACGGATGTTCCTCAGCTGCTCCTGCTCGCGTGCCTTCAGATAGAACCAGCGTTTTCGGAGCTGGTCCTTCGTCCGGTCTTTCCCGAACAACTCCAGGATGGTGGTTCGGAGCTTGTCAAGGATACGGTCCTTGCGGGTGTTATTCTTCCTGCCGTAAGGGCCCTTACGGCAGTCGTAATCTCGTTTGTCAAAGATGCGGACCAGCTCCAACATCTCCTCAAATGCCATGTTGCTGGCCCGCTTCTTCCTGGGTGGTGTCTCTGGGGTGGAAGCAGATGAGGAGGTGTCCGAATGGGACTCTCTGTCTCGTCTTTCAGTCATGTTAAATTATAAATAATTTCAATTTTTTTGGCCTGTCAAAAAAGTTGTCAAAACTGGCTCAATAAAGTTACGACATCCGCGCGCGCGCATGGCATGTGCGACCCGCGGACGAATCGGATCCGACCCGATTACGAAGGAATTATCGTATCGACAGAATTATCGGATCATTGGAAACAAGAAACAAGTGATACGCATTTACAAATACAAAATTTACAGAATCAGCGATATAACCGATAATAGTTAAATATACGATGTCCAGAATTACCGAAATGGAACCGAAATCACGAATGGAACCGAAATCATGAATAGAGCGAAAATAAATTTCGATTTGACACATTTCAAGTCCATTCAAAAACTCCGAAAAAAATTTGTTTTGGCTCGGAAACCTTTTCGGATCTGTCGGTTTTCGGGTCCGATCCGATTCGGAAAATCGGTCGAATCCGAAGACACGAATCGGGAAATTTCGTGAAAATTCCGAAATTCCGAAACCCGAAATACACATCCCTAACCCCTGCATTCTTCCACAATACCACAGAGGGGTTACTGTATGATGATACTTGCTGGCCTGGCACCAAAGGCAGAATATCTGGGTGCACTGACGCCTTGGCCAGAATCATATCTTTTCAATATAGGACCACATGGTCCACCCCTGCATTCTTCCACAATACCACAGAGGGGTTACTGTATTATGATGGCACTTGCTGGCCTGGCACCAAAGGCACAATATCTGGGTGCACTGACGCCTTGACCAGAATCATATCTTTTCAATATAGGACCACATGGTCCACCCCTGCATTCTTCCACAATACTACAGAGGGGTTACTGTATGATGATACTTGCTGGCCTGGCATTAAAGGCACAATATCTGGGTGCACTGACGCCCATTACCAGATAAAAAACTTTTCAATATAGGACCACATGGTCCACCCCTGCATTCTTCCTCAATACCACAGAGGGGTTACTGTATGATGATACTTGCTGGCCTGGCACTAAAGGCAGAATATCTGGGTGCACTGACGCCTTGACCAGAATCATATCTTTTCAATATAGGACCACATGGTCCACCCCTGCATTCTTCCACAATACTACAGAGAGGTTACTGTATGATGATACTTGCTGGCCTGGCACCAAAGGCACAATATCTGGGTGCACTGATGCCTTAACCAGATGCATATCTTTTTACTATAGGACCGCAAGGTTCACCCCTGCATTCTTCCACAATACCACAGAGGGGTTACTGTATGATAGTACTTGCAGGCCTGGCACCAAAAGCTCAATATTTGGGTGCACTGCCACTGACGCCTGTATCAGATTCATATCCTCAGAGGGGTTACGGTGTGACGGCACTGTTGGGGACACTAAAGGACCAATTTTGAAGCACCTATTGTTACTTTCATCCAAAGCCTGCATAAGTTTCACAATAATTTAGCCCAAAAAATCAGTAAACTTTTTCTGCGTGTACGAAAATGTCTCCTCTTTTCATACAGACTGCCGCCGCAAGCAGTTGTTTATGGATAGATTAAAGGAAAAGCATTTACCGTCATATGAAACGTCATTTTTTTGTTTTTACATATTTGTATACATCCTAGAAATCCGCCACTTCACGGGCAGGTTATGGGGACCTCCTAGGCACAATATTTGAAGGAATTTTTATTTTTTATTTTTAACCCTTATTTCATGGAAAACTCACTGTCCCTTTAAAAACGTTTTTCTTTTTTAACTTTTTGTCCTTGTTTCCTGTCCCCCAGGGCACTACCCGGACCCCCATACACCTTTTATGGCAAATATCTAGCATATATGCACTCTTGGAGGGCACTCTAAAAACCGAATTTTCAGCCCCATTGACTTGCATTGAGTTCGAGTTTGGGTTCGGGTTCGGACCCGAACATATGGGAAGTTCTCGGGGGGTGTTCGGCTCATCCCTAATTACCATTTGCGATGTGTTTAATACAGAGTAAAAAAGCATCAATGATCCATGATGTCACTCAAAGCAGTACATCATCATCTTTTTTGCAAGCGATCCCATATCCCTGTTTTAGTGTGCTCCGAGAACGTCCTGTCATACCTTCGTACAGGACTCCGCTTGAAACCCTTTCTGAGAATCGGAACTGTTGTCCCCGAAATGCCTGTGGGCATGATGCTGTTAGTTTAAGCCATCCAGTGAATGTGCGCAGACACTGGTCTCTGGTGACACAATAGGAAACATGAGACATTGCAATCTATTTTCCCCCAGTTGATCAGCGAAAATGATGGGAAAATGGTGTACAATTATTAAAAATTAGAAAGTCAGATACTCCCTGAGCCATCGTTCTCTTTACTCAATAGTCCGTCCCATCGCTACGGGCTGTCTCGTTACTCCCTTAAATTGGTCCATCGAGTTTGCACGGCTTCACGCATCTGCATAGCGCGTACATGGAAAGTGACCCTTCCCTCCGTAGCGGAGGTGGTGTCGAAAGTGTGGTATGTCTATAAGATGGAACGCTTGACAGCGCAACTACACGATACCGTTCCGCAGTGTACTAAGATATGGGAACCGTGGCTTGCGACACAACCGGTGCCATGATTTATGCATTATTTATTTGACCAGGAGACCTTGATTTTTTATTTTATTTTCCCCTCCCCTTGTGTTTTTTTTTTCTCTTCTCTTAGAAAAAAATAAAAATAAAAAAAATTAGAAATTGAAAATAAAATGGCTCCAAAAAGTATTTGGTACTGGCAAAATGCTCATAAAATCAAATAATGCAGCATTGCACTGTACGTACACAAGCTTCCATTTTAACCCTAGCCTGACAATGTGCTCTTTAAATGTTGCTTGTCAAGGAATAGTCATCTTTAATGAATAAAGGGATTAAAACCAGACAGGGATCATATGATTTGCATTTAACGACAGCTTTTCAAAGACGTAAAAATTCCGAGCGCAAACGTAGTCAGTTAAAAACAGCGTGAAGAATGTAATACCATGCACACGAACGCTTTCGCGTTCACAATGTTAAGTATAGGACGCGCACATTTAATCACGCTCGCGCAGATCTATCCGCGTTAAACGTTATCGTGCATCGTTTGCGCGAACATCGTAATACGACGTTCCGCGCAAATGGTTTTGTGCTCGCACAAAAGCGCATTTGCGCGCACGCAAATGTGCTGCGCGAGGATTGTAATAGGGGCCTAGGTTTCCTAACTTATTTTAAATGTACTAACGAGGTGTGTTTTTTTCTTTGCTGAACGCATGCAGCTGTAATATTTTCTTACAGTCCGTCTGCGTTCAGCAATGAATTGGAAACATTGTGGCAGAACCATGGACAGTGCCGAGCCTTAACCAAGGTCCTGAATGTGAAATATAGTATGATAATATGTTTCACTTTCAGGAGTCAATTTACCTTCTCTGTGAATGGCCCTGTTCGGTGTCATGTTGGGGCCAATTTGTCTCTTTGTGAATAACCCTGAAGGTAAAACCCTTAACAATGAATAGTAAGTGATATGCCAATTGGCCACTCACAAGCGAAGAATTGATCAAGCGTATAGTATCTCACAAGTGAAGTATATATCAGGCGTGTGGTGTCCCAAGATCTTCATAACCTCGATAAATGACTCCAACAACGGACCCTCGCAGGAAAAACATACGAAGGAAGGACCATGATGAAGAATCCAGGATATTATTTTATTGTGCTTACAGTTTAAAAACAATCAGGCTGCATATAGAGTCATAAGTCACCCGATCCCAAGTTGTAAACGGCTCACTAGCTTTGTTTGAACCACAATGCGGCTGGACCAGACCACATCACTCAAAGTGTTTCATCTGCTCTTGAAAAATTCAGCAGATGAAACATGTTGAGTTATGGGGTCTGGACCAGCTGCATTGCGGTTCGCATGTCAACAGAAGTGGCCAGTGGCCACCAGCTGCCATTTTAGATTTTCTGGCCGGGCCCGGTCCAAAAAAGAACACGCTGCCGCCGAATACGCATGCAGAACAGCAGCACAAAATAATTTATAGTGCTGCTGCCTGCATGTGGTGTGGTGGATCCCACTGCAGGTTGGGCCAACTTGGCCCTAGACGGCAGTGCGCTCTAGGCGGCTGCCTAGCTTCCCGAGCATGAGTGCCGGCCCTGCCTGCTGGTAATCACCAGTGATTGTGATTAACCCATATGTTTAATCTGATCAAAGAAGCTGTACCGAAAACTTGAATTGTTCATACTGATAAGGACCATCAATGAACACGGCTAACCCATATTTATCGCCACACCTTAAAAAATAATAATGAGCTTAGATCCACACAGATTAGGGGTCACTAATGGAGATAGTAGATCCATCTAAAAAATCTAATTCCGGAAGCCTTATTGAAGCGCGGACATAGTGCAGTATCGGTGAATCCGTTTGTCATAGCCAGTCTATAAATGAACATTGAACACCGGAATCAGCTAATATTTGTTTTCGTAAAAGCTGTTGATTGAGCTTTATGTTTCCCATAATACTCAGACACTCATTGTCCTGACTAAGCATTGTGGGATATTTAATTCCAAAACATCTCAGATTGCAGATCCTGGCATGGACTGGTTGGTGGATATTGTGCATGGATTGGATTCTGTCTGAGGAAACTGATAGCTGGCGGCTATAAAATCATTAAAGTACATTCCGCTGAATTAATAACAGTATCATTGATTTAAACATATTTCCCATCATCCCTTAAATCTATTTGTAGTTTATCTCAATAATAATAAAGTCACAATCATGTTTTGTTACACCTTGTTTCTGCAGCGCCTGCCAAAAAGAGGGTTATTCACTAAGGTGCGAATTTGCCACAGAATTTCACTGTGTCAGCAATTTCAGGGAAATTCATCCATTCACTAAGCTGTGTTTGTGCCAAATACAGGCGAATTGATGAGAAATACAGAAATACTGTGCATTTCACCACAATTCAGTACAATTCGGTGTGATTCAGAGGCGCTGACATTCCCATAGATTTAATTTTTTAAAGGACCTTTTATATTATTTAGATACATTTTTATTGCTTTAACTTCCTATTAGGAGAATAGGAGATTTCCTATTGGCTATTTTTTTTTCTTCAGTTCAGTGGAGTCTGCCAAGGTCCAATTTGGCATTTTTGGCCAACGTTCGACAACTGCTTCAGCCACTCAGTTTTTGGCACAATATGTTGAATATTCAGTGTACAGAGAATTCACTGTATTTTTGACGAAATGGAATTGCTGAATTGTGGCAAATGCGCTGAAATAAAATTGTTCTCCGATTTGATGCTCAGTGAATAACCCTCAGTGATTAGACTTATTTTGTTACACCCATGTCCTGGAGTTTTCCTTTGATTTTCTCCAGATATTTGATTCTCTCTTTATATCCCGGCTTCTCGTTGCATTTCTCGTTCATAATCATTGCATCGATGTAGTCGTCGGTGGTTTGTTGGGTTTGTTGTAAAGCAATCAGGTGAAGTCGAGCCAGGCACTTCCTCACTCGCTTTGCGAATACTAGCCCCTCCTCTTCCGCGACCTGGATCTCCTCTTCCAGTTGTCGGCACACGTCTTGCACAGTCTTTATCTCTGACCCAGATGTTGCATATTTCTGTCTCACAGACCTATAAGTTATCTTTGATGTTTGCACATGTTGCTCCCACTTATATTTCTCTTGCTTGTGTTTGTCCTTTTCATGGTCACAAACCTTGCAAAGTGGGTCGGGAGAAAAAACGTCCGAAAAAAATGACAGTATGCGAAAGGAGATCTTACAAGGATGGTGACACGATGACTTGCACTCAGTGCAGTTGAGGGACTCTTGGCTGGAGACTCTTTTCACCTTTGTCATTTCATGTTGTTCAGACTCAAACTGCTCATTATCTTGAATATCAGCTTTATGTGCTTCCAGATAAATTTTGTTTTTTTCTAATAAGTTGGCTTTTTCCAACGCTTCCTTGATTTTTGGAATGAGACCTTCTAGCGCGTTCTCCAGAGCTTCTCTTTCCTTCAGCACTTCTCTCGTTAACGTTAAACTTTTTCTGTCTGCATGTTGCAAAAATCCAAAAAGTTTTCTCAAGCTTTCCCTCCTCATTTCCCATTGAGTCTTCTCTTCAGGGAAGCCCTCACCATCATCACCATCATCTTCATCATCAGCTGGAGAGATATCTGAATTGTTGAACTTGAAGTAGATTGGTTTGCCGTACGCATCAAGCGCACAGGGAATCGAAGCATCAGAAAGGGTTTGTAAAACCTTCGGTTTTCCTCTGGGTTCAGAAAATGTGATACAAAATATGATATTTTGTTTTATATTTTGCCCAAAAATAGCTAAAATGGAGTCAAACACATATCTCTGTTCAGGTGTCAACCGAATGTCCGAGGCTTTAACGACAAAAGCAATGGCATCGATATGTTCGATGCCCCAACGTGACGTAAAACAGTCTTTGATTTGTTGGGATATTTTTGCATCCTCCTCTCTCCCCCCGGTGTGTCCAAATCCAGGCGTGTCGATGACAGTCAGGGAAAAGGGGATATTAAAGCCCTCTATGTGATTGATTTTGTACACGTGGATTTGAGAGGTTTGGCTGTGAGCGTCGCTCTTGTTCGTGTTTTCTTCAAAGAGTTTCACTCGGACCTTGTCCGTCCATTTCACGCCCAGGATGTGGTTGATCATGGAATTGATGAGAGTTGTCTTTCCAGCTCCAGTCACTCCAACCATCATGATGACTTTATTGGTCTTTCCAACATTTGTTTTCCCGAACTCCATTTTTTTAAATGATGTGTCTCTAGTGGAAGTGCTCCGTTTTAACTGCAAACTATAAGCAGGGCGAGATGTATTTCTGGATTTCTTCATCAAACCATTTCCATTAAGATTCTGGATAAACAGCTCCGCATTGTCTGCTTTTTGCTGGTTTTTATCTACAACAAAATGATAAACACACATTATGATGCAAAATTAAACCAGTTATATACAGTTGTGTTCAAAATTATTCAACCCCCAATGCTGTAAAGGGTTTTAGGGAATTTAGTGTACATTTGTAATTGTATTCAGAATGAAATCCTACAAGGACTTTTTAAAGAACCATATGCAACTAAAATGACATCAATTGGTTTTGTAATACAGTAGTAAATGTTTCTTTTGTGAATTCTTCATTGACACAATTATTCAACCCCTTAAAGACTACCACTCTGAAGAACAGAGGTTCATTCAAGTGTTTTCAATCAGGTATTGAAAACACCTGTGGATGTCACAGAGCAGCAATAAAGCATAATAAGCTTTAAAATGACTGTGATACTCAGCTCCTTCTAGACATTTACTGGTGTGGTTACAAACATGGTGAAGTCAAGAGAATGGTCCAGGAAGACAAGAGAAGAGGTGATTACTCTTCACAGGAAGGGCAATGGCTATAAGAAGATTACAAAGATGTTAAACATACCAAGAGAGACCATAGGAAGCATCATTCGCAAATTCAAGGCAAAGGGCACTGTTGAAACGCTACCTGGTCGTGGCAGAAAGAAGATGCTGACTTTGACTGCTGTGCGCTACCTGAAGCGTAGAGTGGAGAAAAGTCCCCGTGTGACTGCTGAGGAACTGAGAAAAGATTTGTCAGATGTGGGTACTGAAGTTTCAGCTCAGACAATACGGCGCACACTGCGTAATGAAGGCCTCCATGCCAGAACTCCCAGGCGCACCCCCTTGCTGTCTCCAAAGAATAAGAAGAGTCGACTGCAGTATGCCAAAAGTCATGTGGACAAACCACAGAAGTTTTGGGATAGTGTTCTGTGGACTGATGAAACAAAATTAGAACTGTTTGGGCCCATGGATCAACGCTATGTTTGGAGGAGGAAGAACAAGGCCTATGAAGAAAAGAACACCTTGCCTACTGTGAAGCATGGCGGTGGGTCAATCATGCTTTGGGGCTGTTTTGCTTCTGCAGGTACAGGGAAGCTTCAGCGTGTGCAAGGTACCATGAATTCTCTTCAGTACCAGGAGATATTGGATGACAATGTGATGCAGTCCGTCACAAACCTGAGGCTTGGGAGACGTTGGACCTTTCAACAGGACAATGATCCCAAGCATACCTCCAAGTCCACTAGAGCATGGTTGCAGATTAAAGGCTGGAACATTTTGGAGTGGCCATCGCAGTCACCTGACTTAAATCCGATTGAGAACCTCTGGTGGGACTTAAAGAAAGCAGTTGCAGTGTGCAAGCCTAAGAATGTGACTGAACTGGAGGCTTTTGCCCATGACGAATGGGCGAAGATACCCGTAGATGGCTGCAAGACACTTGTGTCAAGCTATGCTTCACGTTTAAAAGCTGTTATAACTGTAAAAGGATGTTGTACTAAGTACTAAGATTGAATGTCACTTGGGGGTTGAATAAAACTGATAATGATGTGAGCACAGAAAAGACATTTGTGGTTATTTCATTATAAATGTTATGTTATATTTGTCTGACCTACACGTGCCTCTTTGATTTAATTGTAAGCAAGATGACTGAATGATCAAAATCAATGTCAAACTGGCCAAAACACTAAATTTCAGTGGGGGTTGAATAATTTTGAACACAACTGTAAGTTTACATGTAAAACAAAATATGAATTAAAATATGACATTTATACTGGCAGCCACCAATGCTTTTCATTACATCTTCCCCTTCAGCATCGCACATACACACACTCACATAAACAAACACAAACACACAATGTGTAAAGGCACTGTAGTAGAGGCTCACATTATTTTTCTGTCACTAATGCAGTAGCCACGTTCCTCTATCAGTCAGTAATTGTTAAAGTTACTGTTGCGGTAAATGGAAAATTCATTCACATGACAAAAATACAGATTTGTGCCACCGATCAGTGGTAAGTGTGCTTTCCAATTACACAGTTTGCCAAAAATTTGATTGCATAAGAAGTAGACATGTGCGTTTCATTCCGAATTAAAATTTGGACGAAATTTTACCAATTCATTTTTCAGACGCACTTCCGAAATACGAATCTGATCCGTTCCAAACAGACAAAAACAATCCAAAAATGAATCGAAACAAAATACAACAAAATTACTATAATTCAGTTCTTCGAAAATTATTAGTTGTGTTTCATTTGTGCGCTTCAAAATTGTTTCAGCACCATGTATAAGCTCCTCGGGGCTCCAGAGCCCTGCGGGGCTGCTTTCCTTGCTACTGAATAGGTTTCAGCACCATGGATAACAGCTCCGCGCGGCCGATACTACAAGAAAAATACTAGACAAATAGACATGTGTGTTTCATTTAGTTCCAAATTGTTCAGCAGTGAAATAACCCATAGAGAAGTAACGGTTAGTCTATTCAGAGAACGCTGAGCGAACACCACCAGAATGTCAGTGAAATGCCCTGATTCTTGGTGGTTCAGTTCGACAGGTTTACATTAAACAGCTGAATCCCAAAGGTTTCAATGTAAAAAAAATCCTCGTTTTTTAAAAATATTTATTAAATTTTGTGTCTTTATTCTATATCTGCCCCATCGAGAGAGCTATGAGTAACAGCGTATAAAAGGAGTGGGTTTCCTGAGAATATCTTCAGAAAAACAACCCAAAGGCACCTTCCACTCAGAGCCAGTGTTGGGGCTCTAGATTTGTGAGTGGAAATTTTCTCCAAATACATCTTGTCACATTTTGGCTAAAGCATACTGCACCAATGTAGTATTTTTTCTCTTCCTATTCTTTCATATGTTGAACCTCTACGGACGTAACCACAACAAGATTACCCATATATCCCTAGCGTCCTACCATTTCGCGCTGACCAGATACGTATTTTATTGTAGTATTTGTTCTTGGTTTGGGGGAAACCACTAATTTCTGGTCTAGCTGGGTATTGGGTATATCACTCTGTTCTGGGCGCTTACCATCTCTTTTTTAACTATTTTCATTTATTCAACCGTTTATTCTTTTCACTTGCAGCAAAAAGTCTCTATATTTATTATTTTTTTTTAGGATTTTTAAAAAAATTTTGGTGACATGTTTTGATTCCTAATTTATTTTAAAACAACCACAATACAAAAAGAAAGTGTCTCCGTCATCATTTTCCTACAGAGCACCACAATTATGGAATAACCTCCCAGACGCCATCAAATCTTCCCCCAGTCTTAAGTCACTCAAGAGCTCCTTACTAACATACCTCAATACAGAATGCACCTGTAAACATGTAACACAGTGACTATATTACTTACATATTTATTTTCTGTTAATCTGTATATTTGTGTTGCTTTTTTAATATCTTGCATTGTATTACTTTGTATTTCTGTAACTGTAACACTTCAATGTTCTTGAACCCAGGACATACTTGAAAACGAGAGCAATCTCAATGTATCCTTCCTGGTAAAATCCTTTATAAATAAATAAACCAGACTTTTTTTTTTCTTTGCCGAGCGCAGCATTTTTTTCTTTCCTTCAGTCTGACTCCGTTTGTGTGGAGGCCTGTGCGTGGGTAAATGTGGTGTCTGGCCATACATTTCAATATTAACATAAATTAGACAGGCTTTCAGCAAAGTCCTAAATTATATTTTGTTAAGCGGTCACATGACTTTAAATAAAAGTATTGGTACTCGGCATCATAGTTACACAGACTGATATAGAGGAGCGTCCATCAAGTTCAACCTTTCACACATCACCTACTGCTGTTGATCCAAAAGAGGAAAAAAAAATCCAGTCTGAAGCGTTCACCAATATGCAACATGCTGGGAAAACATTCCTTCCTGGCCCCAGATGGCGTCAGATTTCTCCTTGGATCAAGAAACGTATACCCACATATTAAATATTCTAACCCTTAATATTCTGTGTCTGCAGGAAGTCATCCAGTCGTTGTTTAAAAGTCTGTACAGTCTCTGTACTCGGCGAGTACCTGGAAAAAAAGTATCAGTACTCGTACTCTGTCGTAAAAAAGTGGTAGTGGTAATTTTAATCCTACGTTACGATTTGTCCACGTTTTCGTTTTTTTCTTTCCCTTTTTTTGAGAGCTGCAGATCATTTTCAACCTGGGCATATATATTAGCTCTGATCTAAAAAAAGTCACCTTTTAATAACTTGACCTTTTGATCGGTGTGTCTACGCTATATATGTTACATAGTTTATTAAAATGATGTGTAGGAATTACCGATACTAGTTTTATATCGACATTGTATTATTTGTTTATTTGCCTTGGTAATCAACTTCACTATTCTTGTGGCTGATTGTACTTATTGCCTGGTTTTGGGCTGAACATAATTACACTATCTGACAGATTTAGCCATCACTGGGGCAGTTGGAGGAGCCTGGGGGCAGCCTCCTTCCTACTGATTATGGACTAAGATAGCTACCTGGGGTTTGCCAACTGGATTGCCCAGTGAATCCAGGATTTATGTTGATTATTGTCACGAACGCGCGCCGTGGAAAAAAAAAAACAGGCTTACGCATATCACTATCTGTCTACACTAGACCCAAAATAATGACTATGCAGCCCACAATCCCCCGCACACACTTGCCTAACTGTCACGGCAAAGCCTTTGCTCCAGAAGGGCACGCCACGTGATGAAATGGTCACAGGATTGTAATGCCATATCCGTCTACAATCGACCCGGAGTACTGACTACGTTGCCCACAATCCCTGTGCCAACTTTCCTTATACTATTCGTCACACTGCCACCACAGACCAATACTTTTACCCATGATGCCTAATACCTGAATCAGAGCTGGCCTGAGATTCTGACTATGCACCCCAAAATAAGAAACAGTCCAACGACTGACTTCACAACTCACTGTTTAGTAGACTCGAGCTTAAACAAAGGCAAAGCTCTATGATAATCCAGTCCTCCAGTTAGCGTGAATCGAATATCAGGCAGAAGCAGATCTTAATAAGTTTTATATTTATTATGCTAAAAAAAAAAAGATTTATCACCGTGCATTTGGTTATAGAAAAATAGATATGAGAATTAACAATTACACACACAAAGCAGCAAAAATAAAAAAAAGGATGAAAACACAGAACCTTACTCACACGTCAGCAAGCTAACAGGACATCTGTGACTCCTGGGGCTGGAGATTGGAAACACGGGAAATCCTCACTTCTTACGTGAACCCCATTTGAAAAAGCCCTAAGCCCTTGCTGGACTCAGAATATATAGATTTTACAGTTCATTCAAAGTTAAGTACAGCCTACCCCGTACATTTCCCAGAATCCCCCCTCCTATTAATTTGTGGGCATGCTCAGTGCACTTCTTCATTAATTTGATTCCCAGATATAATATCAATTATCCGAAGATCGTCTCTGGCGATCAAAGGATGTGCCCGCTTCTTTGATCTACGTGATCACTTACAAGGTGCTGCCGCTGGATCTGGGATGTGCTTTTTCCATTTGCCCAATGTGTGAAAGGCTTGTGGACTCATGTGGGGTGGGACACAGGACATTCCATTAGAGCAAATGGATAATTTCCCCCTTATCAGGCTGATCAAAGAAAACCTATTCTGCAAGAGCCTGTGAAATCCCTTCTGTAGTGTTCTGGATAATACGAGACGTCTTGGGTTTTCATTAATAGGTTTATTAACAACTAAGCATACAGGTTTCCTATAACTGCAACTGGCTGCGTCACTAGTCAGCCTCAACCGGCAGACAAAATGGACGACCAACTGTCAACAGCCAACTGCCAAAAGAAACACCCAACTCCCCCCCATTGGCAGCCAGCGCAACTACACCACACCTCCTCCCTTTTCTTAAAAAAAAAACCACACAAAACAAAGCAAAGCAAAGCAAAAAAAAAAAATGTCCAGTACAAGTCTATGTATCTTCCAGACCCTCCTGACTTCCATTCTGTAATCTGTGCTTTCGGTTCACATAGTATCTGTGGTTCCGCAATCTTTTACTCCTCCGATGGAAATCCCTCAATGGGTCTGGAGCTTGCCAGCGTTCTGGAGGATGCCAGACTCTTTGATTCCGAGCTAAACTGACATTTCCAGCCAGATCATGTGAAGTGGAATCTGCTTCACTGAGACGATCACCATCTATTTCTTCCCTCGAAAGGGCACAATCCTCTTCTTCTTGTGAAAGTACATCTCCATTATCATGCCAGACCCCATCCATATATCCGTGTCTGTCGACTCTTCAGCCTGGTCATTCAGTTGTTTGTCAAAAACAGATCTGGGCCGTAACTGGGCTGAATGTCTCTTGGTGTGCAGACCATTGGACGTGCTAACCTCATAGGTGAGGAATCACAAAACCTTGGAAATAACTGCCG
The DNA here is from genome assembly GCA_009667805.1 of Leptobrachium leishanense. Taxonomy (NCBI): domain Eukaryota; kingdom Metazoa; phylum Chordata; class Amphibia; order Anura; family Megophryidae; genus Leptobrachium; species Leptobrachium leishanense. The sequence continues at coordinate 337,565,875 of CM019067.1, read as the reverse complement.
GAGACCAACGGTTTGGCCCTCTATACATCCGCATCCAGACTGGATCACCTATATTGTATGTGCGTGAACTCTTTCCATGCTTCATCTTTTCCTGCTGTTTCTGTACATGACGTTGTTCCTGTGAGATGACCGTTTGACCCTTCTTGTCCAGTTGCAATAAGTCTAACTTTGTCCTGAGTGGTCTGCCAAACATCAGAACTGCTGGTAGCTGGCGGGTGGTTGGGTGTGTTGTGTTCCTGTACTGCAATAAGAATTGCTGGAGTTGTTGAGGTAAGCTTTTGTGGTCTGTCACAATACTCCTTAAAAATCCTTTCAGAGTCTGGACAAATCTTTCAGCTAGACCATTGGTAGCCTGTTGATACGGAGCTGTACGGAGATGTTGAATACCATGATCCTTAATGAAACTTTGAAATTTCTGAGCTAATAACTGTGGCCCATTATCAGATACGGGTATTTTAGGCAATCCGAATGTCGCAAACAGCTTCTCCAGGGCATCAATGGTGGCATCAGTTGTGGTCTGAGGCAGTAATATCACTTCAGGCCATTTGGAATGTGCATCCACCACCACTAAAAACATCTGTCCATTCACTGGTCCTGCAAAGTCAATATGAATTCTCTCCCATGGGTTAAGAGGCCAAAGCCAGGGCTGAACTGCACCTCTACGATAGCATCTCTGAGCCTGGGCAAATCCTGAACAGGCTGCAACGTAGTTGCCTATATCCTCATCCAAAGTTGGCCACCATACATGACCCCTGGCATTTTGTTTCATCCGGACTATTCCTGGATGCCCTTCATTCAAAATTTGTAACGTGGGTTTCTGCAAGGCTGGAGGAACAATTACCCGCTCTCCCCATAGCAAGCATCCCTCTCTGACTGACAGCTCAAGATTCCTGCAGTGAAAAGGTCGGAGACGTGGAGAGGTTTGAAATGGCCAACCATGTTGTACATAAGACAAAACTTCTTGAAGATCAGCAAAAAGGGAAATTAGTGGCCACCAAAGAGACAAACCTCATTAACATTTTAATTACTTTCTAGAACACGCTAGAAACTTAGGCTTTGCGGGCAAGCTGTGCAGCCCTGGCCACTTGTAAATATATAGATATATAGATAGATATAGAGACCGATATATAGATCTATAGATACATATGGGACATCGACACAATTCTAATTATTATTATTATTATTATTCTTTATTTATAAAGCGCCAGCATATTCCGCAGCGCTGTACAATAAGCACAGTATAGACAGGGTTACAATGCATTGAACAACATTTGACAAACAGTACAGGAGGAGATGAGGGCCCTATTCCCGTAGGAACTCACAATCTAGGAGGGTTGGGGTTGGAAACAGGAGGAGAGGACTGTAAGGTGAGAGTGATTGATGGTTGCGTCAGTGAGTTGGGTGGTAGGCTTCCCTAAATAGGAACGTCTTAAGGGAGCGTTTGAAGGAAGAGAAGTTAGGGGAAAGTCTGACAGTACGAGGGAGAGCGTTCCAGAGAGTGGGGGCTGCGCGTGAGAAATACTGCAGTCTATCATGGGAAGAGGTGATGCGGGGAGAAGCTAGGCGCAGGTCACTGTTAGACCTTAGGGAGCAGGCTGGGGTGTATTTGGTGATTAGTGAGGACAGGTAGTGGGGAGCTGAGTTAGTGAGGGTTTTGTAGGTAAGGATAAGGATTTTGAACTTAATTCTGCAGTGGATGGGGAGCCAGTGAAGGGACTCGCAGAGGGGAGCGGCAGAGACAGAGCGGCGGGTGAGGTGAATTAGCCTGGCGGACGCGTTCAGGATGGATTGTAGGGGGGAGAGGCGGGACAGATAAGAGATTATTGCAATAGTCGAGTCGGGAGATTACCAGGGCGTGTATGAGTTGTTTTGTGGTGGCAGCGGTAAGAAATGGCCGAATTCTGGAAATATTACGCAGTTGGTATTGGCAGGAGGAGGAAAGAGACTTGATGTGGGGGGTGAAGGAAAGAGCAGAGTCAAGTGTAACTCCAAGACAGCGAACTTGGTTTGATGGGGAGATGGTGATACCCTCCACCGTGATAGAGAAGTCAAGAGGTGGGGAGGCATTGGACGGAGGAATAAGTCGGAGTTCAGTCTTTGACATGTTGATCTTTAGGTGGTGGGAAGCCATCCAGGAGGAGATGCCAGATAAACAGTCACTGACTTTTGAAAGGACAGGGGGAGAGAGATCAGGGGTAGAGAGGTAGATCTGAGTGTCATCAGCGTAGAGGTGGTAATTAAAGCCAAAGCTGTTGATGATTTTGCCCAGGGAGGAGGTGTAGATAGAAAAGAGCAGAGGACCAAGGACAGAGCCTTGAGGTACACCAACAGATAGAGGCAATGAGGAGGAGGAGTTACCAGCAAAGGACACACAGAAGGACCTGTTGGATAAATAGGAGTCAACCCAAGCAAGTGCAGTGTCACCGAGACCCAGAGAGTTGAGGGTCTGTAGAAGGAGGGGATGGTAAACAGTGTCAAAAGCAGCCGAGAGGTCAAGCAGGATGAGAATAGAATAGTGGCCGTGTTTTTTAGCAGTTAGGAGGTCGCTGGTGACTTTGGTGAGGGCAGTTTCAGTTGAGTGTAGGGGACGGAAGCCAGATTGCAGAGGGTCAAGTAGGGAATTGGAGGACAGGAAGAGGGAGAGGCGGATGAAGACTAGTTTTTCTAAGAGCTTTGATGTGAAGGGAAGCAGGGATACAGGGCGGTAGTTGGATGGAGAGTTGGGATCTAGGGATGGTTTCTTTAGTAAAGGGGTAACTAGCGCGTGTTTGAAGGCGGATGGATAGGAGCCAGTGGAGAGAGATAGGTTGAAGATGTGTGTGAGAGCAGGGGTGAGGGAGGAGGAGAGGGGAGGAATTAGATGTGAGGGAATGGGGTCGAGCGGGCACGTGGTGAGATGTGAGGAGGACAATAAGGAATTGACTTCCTCCTCAGTGGCTGGGAGGAAGCGGCAGAGGGTGGCAGAGGGGACCTCTGGGAGTGGAGGTGGCAGATTCTAACATCTTTGGCTCTATACACCACCACAATGGAGATGGAATGAAACAAACACAATGTGCTTTAACTGCAGACTGTCAGCTTTAATTTGAGGGTATGTACATCCAACTCAGGTGACCGGTGTAGGACTTACAGCAGTCTGCAGATGTGCCTCCCACTTGTTAAAGGACCAAAGGTAATGGGACAATTGGCTTCTCAGCTGTTCCATGGCCAGGTGTGTGATATTCCCTCACTACCCCAATTACAATGTGCAGATAAAAGGCCCAGAGTTAATTTCAAGTGTGCTATTTGCATTTGGAATCTGTTGCTGTCAACTCTCAAGATGAGATCCAAAGAGCTGTCACTATCAGTGAAGCAAACCATCATTAGGCTGAAGAAACAAAACAAACCCATCAGAGAGATAGCAAGAACATTAAGCGTGGCCAAAACAACTGTTTGGAACATTCTCAAAAAGAAGGAACGCACCGGTGAGCTCAGCAACACCAAAAGACCCGGGAGACCATGGAAAACAACTGTGGTGGATGACCAAAGAATTCTTTCCCTGGTGAAGAAAACACCCTTCACAACAGTTGGCCAGATCAAGAACACTCTCCAGGAGGTAGGTGTATGTGTGTCAAAGTCAACAATCAAGAGAAGACTTCACCAGAGTTAATACAGAGGGTTCACCACAAGATGTAAACCATTGGTGAGCCTCAAAAACAGGAAGGCCAGATTAGAGTTTGCCAAACAACACCTAACAAAGCCTTCACAGTTCTGGAACAAGATCCTATGGACAGATGAGACCAAGCTCAACTTGTACCAGAGTGATGGGAAGAGAAGAGTATGGAGAAGGAAAGGAACTGCTCATGATCCTAAGCATACCACCTCATCAGTGAAGCATGGTGGTGGTAGTGTCATGGCGTGGGCATGTATGGCTGCCAATGGAATTGGTTCTCTTGTATTTATTGATGATGTGACTGCTGACAAAAGCAGCAAGATGAATTCTGAAGTGTTTCAGGCAATATTATCTGCTCACATTCAGCCACATCCTGCAGAACTCATTGGACGACGCTTCACAGTGCAGATGGACAATGACCCAAAGCATACTGCAAAAGCAACCAAAGAGTTTTTGAAGGGACAGAAGTGGAATGTTATGCAATGACCAAGTCAGTCACCTGACCTGAATCCCATTGAACATGCATTTCACTTGCTGAAGACAAAACTGAAGGGAAAATGCTAGGCTTGTGCACCGATTTTTTTTTTCGGTTCGATTTTTCGGATTTTTAAACTTTTCGATTCGGCTCGTTTCGACCGATTTCTGCTTCGATTCGGTTCGGCTCGATTAGTTTTTCGTGTACTTTTTTTTTTCTGAATATCGACCATTTTTCGTGTTTTCGTGTCACTTAGCTCGTTTTTTGTATCGACTTTTCGTAAGTTCGGAAATTTTCGTTTTTTCGGAAAGTCTGTTCTCCTCATTTCAAAGCAATAAATTTAGATTTGACACATTTCAGGTCCATTCGAAAAATCCGAAAATATGTCGTTTCGGCTCGGAAAACTTTTCGGATCTGCCATTTTCGGATCTAAAAATTTTCGGAAATTCGGCCGCATCCGAAAACACGAATCGGGAAATTTCGTGAAAATTCCGAAATTCCGAAACCCGAAACTCACATCCCTAGAAAATGCCCCAAGAACAAGCAGAAACTGAGGACAGTTGCATTAGAAGCCTGGCAGAGCATCACCAGGGATGATGCACCGGAGGGGGCCCTCCGTGATGTCCTGCTGGTAGCCAGGGATGTGGACGTCCACGCTAGGATCCTGGCTGCATCTGGACCTTCGTTCTGGGTTACCTACACCTCCAGCTGCCTTGTATTTTTTCACAATCTGCCATTCTTGGTTATGGTGGCCTGTTGACACTTCAGGGACTTCACTGCCGTGCTCTGTGCCCATGTGGTCTGATACAGATGAGGCTCCACGGGTTCCCTGACTGTCACTCATGAGGGCAAGACCTGCACTGCAACCTCCTTGGAAGAGGCGGACTTGATCCTTGCAAGTTGAATATCGCTCTGGAGCCGAGGGGTTTAGTGGTCCCGTGCCTTGAACCTGTCTAGCTGACTTTCCCCCCCCCCATTTTATGTTTTTGTTTTCCCTTGGGTGTTACTCTTTGCGGACTGGCTTATTGTTGCCGTGGGGACCTGGGATTTTCTCGCTTCTCCCCCTCTCATTTTTTTGTTTGTTTTGTTTCGGACATTGGATGTACTGGACGCTGTGATATGGCAGCAACCATGGCTCTGGCTGCCTTTTTGGCCCCAAGATTCCCGGCCCTCTGGCCCACGGCCTCCGGTCTCCCTTGAGGTTTGGCAGGGGTGAACCAAGAATGCCTTTTCTCTCAGGCAGTCCGTCACCCCCTTTCCCTTCCCCTTTTGGGATCTTCCCTGGCAACACCATTGTGGACTCTGTCAGGGTTATTCAGAGAGAGGTAAAAACCAGGAGAATGACTGGAGAAGGGAAAATTCTAGACCAAATAACCAATCCAGAAAAATTCTCCCATTTATCTCACTTTCCAAATTGGCTATTTGGTCTAGATTGTTCATTCTCCAGGAATTCTCCTGATTTTCACCTTTCTCTGAATAACCCTGTTAGTGTTCTTTCTCTTCTGTCACCCACCCTGTTTTGCCGCAATACCCCGCAGATTTATCCTGCTGTACCTTTATTCTTCACTGCCACTTGCGGTGGTTTACTTCTGAGCTTTTAGATCTACACCCTGTATTTTTTTTTTTTTAGAAAGGATTTTACCAGGAAGGATACATTGAGATTTCTCGTGTTTTCAAGTATGTCCTGGGTGGCGAGTATGTACTGTTACGTGTCTCGCCCAAGGACACTTACTGGAGAGGTGCTCATCGGGATTGAACCCATGACTCCACGCAGAGCAGTAATGTTACCTCTACTCCACCCAGCCGGTTCTTCTTAATAAAAATTTTCATTTGAAAAAAAAAGAAAGTTGAGATCAGCAGTTGGCAGGAAATAACTCGCCAGTAAGACCGCACCTCCAATCCACAGATCATTTTAAGGGAGTGTTTTGTTTTTTTTTGGAGAAAGGATTTTACCAGGAAGGATACATTGAGATTTCTCTTGTTTTCAGTATGTCCTGGGTGGCGAGTATGTACCGTTAGGTGTCTCGCCCAAGGACACTTACTGGAGAGGTGCTCGTCGGGATTTTAAATGAAAATATAACAGATTTTGAATGATTGTAAAGATGACAATGAGATTAATGCAGAAAGAGGGAATCTCAGCGAGCGCGGAGGGAAAGACTCTTCAGTAAATTCAGTAAGAATAATAAAGTTTTCTGATTTGATACATTGTTTAACCACGTGGCTGCTATGGACGTGCTCAGCGTGTCCAAATGTCACGGTTCCCGGATCCCACCACGCAGTCCTTAAAGCCCAACACTCCACAGAGCCCAAAAGCTACCAACAGGGTAGCCGTAGAAGAATCCCTAACTGTCTGGTCCTTAGAATTGACCAGGTATACTAGCTAGACAGAAAGGGTTAATCAAAGACAATGTCGTAATACAAAACCAGGTCAGCAACACGGGGGTAGTCAGACGAGCCAGAATCAGGAATACAGAGTATAGAATAGTCAAATGGAATATCCGGGTCGATATCAGTGCAGAAGCATAGTACAAGAAAAATAGTCTAGGGCAACGGAAGGCAGAATAGTCAGAAGACAAGCAGAGGTCAATAACAGGTTAAATCACGAGAGAATTCAGGTACAAGGAGCTCAGGTATGGATAACCACGATCTGGCACTGCTTAGAAGTAACCGAGGGTTTTTAAAGACCTTCACCAGACCACGCCCCCCTCTCAAGCCGCGTCTCATGCAGCCACCTCCCTGCCTGTCTCTATTTAAACCGGGTGTTGGTCAGCGAGCAGCATCAGACATGCTGCCTTCAAGCACACTGGAGAGGCTGGAAGCCCCCAACGTTACACCAGCCAAGTGGTTCTCCTGTGCTATGGACGTGCTGAGCGCGTCCATGCACAGGAGGCAGCAATCGGACAGATTCCGGCCGATTACTGCGCCCCCCGTGCAGGCTGACATCTTGGATGTCAGCCCAGAACTCTGGGACCCCGGCGGGGCTATTATATGTCATCGCGGTGGTGTGATGACATCTAATTCAGGTGCACCCCGCATGTGCGGAGGAGGTGCCTGAAAGGGAGGGGGGAGGTCCGTCGGATCTCTCCCTCCCGATCGCCGGGGGCCACAGGGTTAAGGCAGGCACTGTTTGGAAGGGCACAGCCTGCCCTTCCAAACGGTGGCTGACATTAACCCCTGGGGAGCCGGATGACGATTCGGCACTGAAAAGCGCCGGATCATGATCCTCTCCCGGAGCTGGCCGACATCTTGGATGTCGGCCAAGCCTCTGGGAACTCCCCCTGAGGACTGGCGTCATCCTGCATAGCACGATGACGCCAGTCCTGGAGTTAACCCCTAGCTGCCAGCAATGGTGGAGATCCCTGGCAGCTAGTGGTTAATGTTTGATATTGTTGGATTGGCCAGAGCATGGCCTTTCCAACGATACCAAACATGACCATGTGAATAGTTTTTAAAAATAATTAAAATTAAAAAATATTTTAAAAAATTCTAAAAAAAATAAGTTTTTTTTGTTTTTGTTTTGTTAATGCAGAAATATTGTTCCCATTTCAATTATAATGTGAACAATGATGCTGCACTAACAATTTTTGTATGCGGTGCGTTTGTTAAAAATAGCGAAATTTTCCAAAAAAAATGCAACGAGACCCCATCTCTAATCTTTTTAACAAGCGCACCCCATAGAAAATATAACCGCAAATGCTCGCATGTTAAAATGTGAAAAAAAACACTTTACACGTTATAAATTATTGAAAATTCTAATTTTATTGCATTTGTTATAATATACAGACAGGACATAACGTATACATATAATAATGACATATTATGAATCTGCCGGAAAGAACGATATATAATATGTCTGGGTCATATATCAAAATATGGCTACAAAACGCGGTTAAACATGATGAGCGAAAGTGGTAAAAATGACCTCAGCACAGAGGTGTGAAAAGCCTCAGCAGCGAAAGGGTTAAAATAAATAAAAAATATGAATATTTCAGAAATAATAATTATTATGTAAACACAGCCTGTGGATCCCAGGAGAAATGAGGATTGTCGATATGAAATCAGGGATATTTGTGTTTATCTTTGGGAAATCAATTCAAATTGTGGGATTTCTTCACATTTTTTGAGCGTTTACAAAACACCACAAGTGTATGTCACCCCCCCCCCGCGTCCCACGTGACGGAGAAGCACTGATTAATCATATGCTATAAATACCCTTCATGCTGCGTGTATGAGGAAAATATATCGAACATAAATCAATGTCCTGTTTAGACTTGGATCCCGTCTGCAAGATATCACATTATTATATGGAAATATTCCAAATTCCCCAAAAATCCCAAATCCAGACACTTCTGGCCCCCAGCGATCCGGATAAGGGACACTCAGCCCGTGATCCCTGCGTGCAGATCACATGAACATTAAGCCAAGAGCACGCCGGAACTGCGACCACATGTGCACGTAACAAAGAGGAACCGTGACGCCATTTACCCAAATCTATCAGATTATTTATGGGGAGATTATTTGATAAACATCTATTTTAATAATTGATGGAGCGTTTATTTTATTTCGGCATTTTGAGCCGTGTGATTACTGTGTATAAAACACGTCCCCATTCAATGAGTCGCCACATGGGGATTTATAATAGATTACCTTGAGTCCACTTGGAAAATGTACTAGTGGCCATCACTGCTTTCTATCAGCCGCCTGATACAGACTCTCTCGCGTTCTCTTTCTCCTGGTCTGGTCTCTCTCCCGTCTCTTGCTCTGGACACCCTGTCTGCGTCTTCTCTCTCCTGTCTCTTGCTCTGGACACCCTGTCTGCGTCTTCTCTCTCCTGTCTCTTGCTCTGGACTCCCTGTCTGCGTCTTCTCTCTCCTGTCTCTTGCTCTGGACACCCTGTCTGCGTCTTCTCTCTCCTGTCTCTTGCTCTGGACACCCTGTCTGCGTCTTCTCTCTCCCGTCTCTTGCTCTGGACACCCTGTCTGCGTCTTCTCTCTCCTGTCTCTTGCTCTGGACACCCTGTCTGCGTCTTCTCTCTCCCGTCTCTTGCTCTGGACTCCCTGTCTGCGTCTTCTCTCTCCTGTCTCTTGCTCTGGACACCCTGTCTGCGTCTTCTCTCTCCTGTGCCTCGTTTTGCTGCAGAGCTTTAGTTTTTGGTTTTCAGATTGGTTAATTCCTGCGGATATGACATCATGTAAAGAGTTAAAAAGTAACTTATGTCACCGCGTAAAAGTAATGGTAAAACAGAAAAAAATAAAAACTATATGACTCTGGAACCTTCTAAAGTGAAATGTTAACGAGCTCTGAGGAAGCTTATCTTAAAGGATACGTTTCAGAGTTCCCTAATTCCAGCTCTGAGGTCCATCCTCTTCAGCTCGGAGAGGTCTGCTTCTTCCATTGAATCAGACAGACGGACAGATGGAGGAAAATACTGTTAGACAGACAGACAGGTAGATATACAGACAGACAAACAGGTAAATATACAGACAGACAGGTAGATAGACAGGTAGATATACAGACAGACAGACAGGTAGATATACAGACAGACAGGTAGATAGACAGACAGACAGGTAGATAGACAGACAGGTAGATAGACAGACAGACAGGTAGATATACAGACAGACAGGTAGATAGACAGACAGACAGGTAGATAGACAGACAGGTAGATAGACAGACAGACGGGTAGATATACAGACAGACAGGTAGATATACAGACAGGTAGATAGACAGACAGACAGGTAGATATACAGACAGGTAGATATACAGACAGGTAGATATACAGACAGGTAGATAGACAGACAGACAGGTAGATATACAGACAGGTAGATAGACAGACAGACAGGTAGATATACAGACATAGATATACAGACAGGTAGATATACCGACAGACAGGTAGATATACAGACAGGTAGATAGACAGACAGGTAGATATACAGACATAGATATACAGACAGGTAGATATACAGTCAAACAGGTAGATATACAGACAGACAGGTAGATAGACAGGTAGATAGACAGACAGACGGGTAGATATACAGACAGACAGGTAGATATACAGACAGGTAGATATACAGACAGGTAGATAGACAGACAGACAGGTAGATATACAGACAGACAGACAGGTAGATAGACAGACAGGTAGATAGACAGACAGACGGATAGATATACAGACAGACAGGTAGATATACAGACAGGTAGATATACAGACAGGTAGATAGACAGACAGGTAGATATACAGACAGACAGACAGGTAGATAGAAAGACAGACAGGTAGATAGACAGACAGACAGGTAGATAGACAGACAGGTAGATAGACAGACAGACAGGTAGATATACAGACAGACAGGTAGATAGACAGACAGACAGGTAGATAGACAGACAGGTAGATAGACAGACAGACGGGTAGATATACAGACAGACAGGTAGATATACAGACAGGTAGATAGACAGACAGACAGGTAGATATACAGACAGGTAGATATACAGACAGGTAGATATACAGACAGGTAGATAGACAGACAGACAGGTAGATATACAGACAGGTAGATAGACAGACAGACAGGTAGATATACAGACATAGATATACAGACAGGTAGATATACAGTCAAACAGGTAGATATACAGACAGACAGGTAGATAGACAGGTAGATAGACAGACAGACGGGTAGATATACAGACAGACAGGTAGATATACAGACAGGTAGATATACAGACAGGTAGATAGACAGACAGACAGGTAGATATACAGACAGACAGACAGGTAGATAGACAGACAGGTAGATAGACAGACAGACGGATAGATATACAGACAGACAGGTAGATATACAGACAGGTAGATATACAGACAGGTAGATATACAGACAGACAGACAGGTAGATAGAAAGACAGACAGGTAGATAGACAGACAGACAGGTAGATAGACAGACAGACAGGTAGATAGACAGACAGGTAGATAGACAGACAGACGGGTAGATATACATACAGACAGGTAGATATACAGACAGGTAGATAGACAGACAGACAGGTAGATATACAGACAGGTAGATAGACAGACAGACAGACAGGTAGATATACAGACATAGATATACAGACAGACAGGTAGATAGACAGACAGGTAGATAGACAGACAGACGGGTAGATATACAGACAGACAGGTAGATAGACAGACAGGTAGATAGACAGACAGACGGGTAGATATACAGACAGACAGGTAGATAGACAGACAGGTAGATAGACAGACAGACGGGTAGATATACAGACATAGATATACAGACAGGTAGATATACAGACAGACAGGTAGATATACAGACAGACAGGTAGATAGACAGACAGGTAGATAGACAGACAGACAGGTAGATAGACAGACAGGTAGATAGACAGACAGGTAGATAGACAGACAGATGGATAGATATACAGACAGACAGGTAGATAGACAGATAGACGGGTAGATATACATACAGACAGGTAGATATACAGACAGGTAGATAGACAGACAGACAGACAGGTAGATATACAGACATAGATATACAGACAGTTAGATATACAGACAGTCAGGTAGATATACAGACAGACAGGTAGATAGACAGACAGGTAGATAGACAGACAGACGGGTAGATATACAGACAGACAGGTAGATATACAGACAGGTAGATAGACAGACAGGTAGATATACAGACAGACGGATAGATATACAGACAGACAGGTAGATATACAGACAGGTAGATATACAGACAGACAGGTAGATATTCAGACAGACAGGTAGATAGACAGACAGACAGGTAGATATACAGACAGGTAGATATACAGACAGACAGACAGGTAGATAGACAGACAGGTAGATATACAGACAGACAGGTAGATAGACAGACAGGTAGATATACAGACAGACAGGTAGATAGACAGACAGACAGGTAGATATACAGACAGGTGAATATACAGACTGGTAGACATACAGACAGACAGGTAGATAGACAGACAGGTAGGTAGACAGACAGACAGGTAGGTAGACAGACAGACAGACAGGTAGGCAGACAGACAGACAGGTAGATATACAGACAGACAGGTAGGTAGACAGACAGACAGACAGGTAGGCAGACAGACAGACAGGTAGGCAGACAGACAGACAGGTAGATATACAGACAGACAGGTAGATAGACAGACAGACAGACAGATATACAGACAGGTAGATATACATACAGGTAGGTAGGCAGACAGACAGACAGGTAGATATACAGACAGACAGACAGGTAGATAGAAAGACAGACAGGTAGATAGACAGACAGACAGGTAGATATACAGACAGACAGACAGGTAGATATACTGACAGACAGCAGAATAGTTATATATGTGCAGCCTGATTTAATTTATTTGGTTTAATTAGAAATAGGATTATTTTTATTGGAAATGCATTTAGGGCATAAGTAGAGGTGAAGAGTTAAAGAGTAACATATATCACTGCATAAAAGTAATAGTAAAACGGCAAAACTGTAAACTATATGACCCCGAAACCTAAGTGAAATGAGACGGGGCTTGGAGGAAGAAGAAATCACAGAATCTGAATGCGGAGGCGGCTCTGGTCTTGGGGAGGCTTCAGGTGGACCTCACGCATGACCCCCCCCTGCTAAAACCTGGACATAAGTTAATCAGCTACTATAAGGTAAAACCAGGGGTCCCCCTCAACCCAAGGGGGTCCCCCTCCCATTTTTACCTTAAATAATAACTTAAGAATTCCAGCACTGAGGTCCATCCTCTTCCGCTCTGAGAGGTCTGCTTCTTCTGTTGAACCAGACAGACGGATGGAGGAAAATAGACAGACGGGTAGATATGCAGAATAGGCAGCCGTGTGCGGCCTGATTTCATTTGTCTGTTTTAATTTGTTTTAGATGAATATAAAGTTATTTTTTTGAAAATTATTTTTGGGCATGTGGCCAACAGCCTCTGTTACAGTAAAAAAATCCTATGTGGCTCACAGTGACCCCATTACACATTATACCCCCCCCCACATTATTTGACAGACTGGGCATAGTGTGTTATGGGGTGTGGGAGGGGGTCATTGTGACCCGCATAGATTCATGGATTTAGTGACAGTTTTACTCTGATCTCTGAAGATTATATATATATTTTAACACAAATAAGGAGTTATTCAAAGGGGTGCTCTTTCATTCGGCGCACTTTGGCGACCTAAATTCTCGACCCTGTGGTGAATACACTATTCACCGCAGTGCCCCCGAAGTGCGCCAAATCGACCCGCTGAACGACGTCGATAAACCTGCCGAATCGATACGAAAAACCTCTGATCTCAGCCACAATCCCGCGGCGAAAAAAGCAGACGATCCGCCGAACAGACCACTGAACAACTCCAACCAGCCGCTGAACGCCGCTGGAAAAATCCAACCAGCCGCCTAATGGGATGAAAAAGAAAAAACACTTAATTTTTAAAGGGCTTTTTTTTTTAAAAAAAAAAACTAGGAATATATGTATAGTCAGGTGCCACCTGCTGGTCTAGTTGTATTATGAATAGAAACAGTTACTATACAGAATGGATGTAGATACAAAACTTAGAAAGTGCTTCAAGGCAGACAATATAGCCGCCAAAAAGTGCAGAATCTGCAATACTTTTATTAAATACAGTGTGTAGGCTCCTCTAGACTGTGTAAAATACATATATAGTTAAAATATGACTGGTTATAACCCCCGTACAGCTGGGGACATGAATTGTGCAATTCAACAGTTAGTTGAATTAGACAAAGCAGTTTTTTGGTTGAAACCTTGAAAGAGCAGATGAGCTAAATACAGAATAAATAAGTCTCTTATCCAGCTTGATAAAAAATAATGTGCAAACCAACAAATAGGTATAAAATTTGTGCAAAACAGCATATATATATATTAAAATAGAGAATTTGTACAAAATGTGCAAACTAATAAACAGTTCAATAGTGGCAATCTTGTAAATTCATGTATATGTATGTAAATTCATGTATATTCATATATATATAATCTTCTTATAAAATGTGTTGAACACTTCGTGATTTTATGGGACGCATTAAAATAGAGAACTCTCTATGTTGGTGGTGACCTCTAGTGGTCAAGAATAAAACTGTTGGTTCGTAGTGAATTTAGGGTAGGGGCTCTGTGACACTCCGTTCTGGTGTGACACCCACTGATGAAGCTCTGGTGAGCGAAACGCGTTTGCAGTGTTATTGTTTATTATTTATCTTACTCCTTGCCTTTATTTATTTATTTTAACCCTTGTTTTACTACTTTTCTGTTGCCCAATAAATTATTTTTTTATTATAACCAACGGTACCTGTCTTAATTTGGAGGAGCCATTACCACACATACCGGTCCTGAGGACAGATAAAGAGAGAGGAGATCTGGTGCCGCTTTGATCCACCAGCTGATTTATGTTTGGTGCCTCTTGGATTAAAAGGCACCACAAAATGTGAGTAGTCCCACATACCATTCTGTGTATTACTCCAAGCGTCTACATATTGCATGCATTTGTTTTTTCTGAGGATCTCCTCATGAATAGGGATGAGCTGTTTGGTTCAATCAGTTGGAGTTCGACTCGAACATTGGCAGTTCGAAAGTTCGCGAACTTCGAACTTTTTGGCGTGTTCGGCTCGAGTTCAAAAAAAATTATTTTAAAAAAGTATAAAAAATGCTTAATAAACACTAAAAAATCTAAAAATAAAGAGACTCTTTACTGCAGAATATTATAGATATTGAATTTAAAAACTAATGTCTAGGTGCAAAGATTCTCACCTCTAAATGACATGTGCTCTCAAACGCCGTAAACAACAGGTGTTAATTAGTGTTGGGAAATAACATGTGCTTTTAATTAGTCTGGTCTAATGAATTTGATACATTGTCTGTAGACTGAGGGTGTCTGGAGGTGTCTCCTGAACATGTATCAAATAGGGATGTGCACCGATTTTTTTTCGATTCGATTCGATTCGATTTTTCGAATTATTAAACTTTTCGATTCGGCTCGTTTCGACTGCTTTCTGTTTCGATTCGGTTCGGCTCGATTCGGTTTTCGGGTACATTTATTTTTCGGAATATCGACCATTTTTCGTATTTTCGGGTCACTTCACTAGGTTTCTGTATCGACTTTTCGTTATTTCGGAAATGTTCGTTTTTCGGAATTGTACATGGTTTTCGGCATATCGCCCATTTTTCGTTTTTCGGAACTTTTCGTTTTTCGGAATTGTACATGGTTTTCGGCATATCGCCCATTTTTCGTTTTTCGGAACTTTTCGTTTTTTCGGAACGTCTGTTCTCGTTTCAAAGCTGTCTAACTCTATTCGTTTTGATGAAAACTACTATGGTTTACTTTTTTAATACTACTTTATATATTTTTTATAATAAATTTTTGGTTTGTTTTTCGGATCCGATAATTCATTCTGTCGATACGATAATTCTGGCGATTCTATCGTGTTTTTTTAATTAACCCTTTCGCTGCTGAGGCTTTTCACACCTCTGTGCTGAGGTCATTTTTTACCGGTTTTGCTCATCATGTTTAAACGCGTTTTGAAGGCTTATTTTATTATATGACCCAGACATGTTATATATCGTTCTTTCCGTCAGACTCGGCAGATTCATAATATGTCATTATTATATGTATACGTCATGACCTGTCTGTATATTATAACAAAAAATGCAATAAAATATGATTTTTCAATAATTTACAGCGTGTAAAGTGTTTTTTTCACATTTTAACACGCGAGCAATTGCGGTTATATTTTGTATGGGGTGCGCTTGTTAAAAAAATTAGAGATGGGGTCTCGTTACATTTTTTTTTGGGGAAAATTACAAAATTTTTAAGAAACGCACCGCATACAAAAATCGTTAGTGCAGCATCATTGTTCACATTATAATTGAAATGGGAACAATATTGCTGCATTAACAAACCAAAAAAAATAAAAAAAAATTGTTTATTTTTTTTTTATAATTTTTTTAAAATATTTTTTTATTTTTAATTTTTTTACAAACGTTTTTCACATTCGTGTTTGGTATCGTTGGAACGGCCATGCTCTGGCCGATCCAACAATACCAAACTTTAACCCCTAGCTGCCACGGATCGGGAGATAGGGGGTTCATTTTGGAACCCCCTATCTCCACCATTGGTGGCAGCTAGGGGTTAACTCCAGGACTGGCGTCATCGTGCTATGCACGATGACGCCAGTCCTCAGGGGGAGTTCCCGGAAGCTTGGACGACATCCGACATCCTCATGGATATGCCCCAGCACCTCGTGGATATGCCCCAGCACCTCGTGGATATGCCCCAGCTCCTCGTGGACATGCCCCAGCTCCTCGTGGACATGCCCCAGCTCCTCGTGGACATGCCCCAGCTCCTCGTGGATATGCCCCAGCTCACACATGGATTTGCCCCAGCTCCTCGTGCATATGCCCCAGCTCCTCCTGGATATGCCCCAGCACATGGAATGCCCCAGCTCCTCATGGATTTGCCCCAGCACATGGAATGCCCCAGCACCTCATGATAATGGCCCCAGCTCACCTCCGCCGCCTTTTTCGCTCCCTCAGAGCGTCCGGCGGCGCGCAGCTTGGGCGCTCGCCAGGGGGAGCCACGTGACCAGCTGCGATTGGCTGGTGACGTGTTTCCTCCAGGCGAGCGCCGAAGCTGCATGCTTCGGACGCTCGCAGGGAGCGAAAAACGCGGCGGAGGGTGAGACACCCGCCCTTAGGGTGACGGTGTCACCCTAAAGGCGGGTGTCACCTGGTGCGGGCCGTACCCCCGCCCCCACGTAGCGATGCCACTGGTATATACATTTAACGGCCGCACGCCCACGGACTTACTCTATCCAAACAAAGTTCAGAATGATGTGAAACATTGGGACTTTTTGGATAGATTTCGATTTTCGACTATCCAGAAGATAAAAAAATAAAAATGGTCGAAATCTAATGCAAAAGTCCTGATGTTTCACATCGGGATGTCAGATATTAACCACTTCGATGCTGAGGACGTGCTCAGCGCGTCCTCAGCATTCCCGCTGGTATGCGGAGGACGCGCTGAGCGCGTCCTCCCATTGGGGTCAGCGTTCGGCCGGATTCCGGCCGATCGCTGGCCCCCCCGGTGCGGGCTGTCATCCTCGATGTCAGCCGCGCATCCGGGACCGCAGCCGCCGGAATTAGGTGTCATCGCGGCAGCGCGATGACACCTAATTCAGGCACCCCCCCCCCGCATGTGCGGAGGAGGCGCCTGAAAGGGAGGGGGGGAGGTACTTCGGACCTCTCTCCCTCCCGATCGGCGGCTCTGCGGGGGTTAACCCAGGCATCATTTGGAAGGGCACAGCCTGCCCTTCCAAATGGTGCCTGGCATTAACCCCTGGGGAGCTGGATCGCGAATCGGCACTGAAAAGCGCCGGTTCGCGATCCTTTCCCGGAGCGGGCCGACATCTTGGATGTTGGCCAAGCCTCCGGGAACTCCCCCTGAGGACTGGCGTCATCGTGCGTAGCACGATGACGCCAGTCCTGGACTTAACCCCTAACTGCCACCAACTGTGGAGATAGGGAGTTCCAATGAACTCCCTATCTCCCGATCCGTGGCAGTTGGGGTTAATGTTTGGTATGGTTGGATCGGCCAGAGCATGGCCGTTCCAACGATACCAAACACTACTGTGAAAAATGTTGTAAAAAAAAAATGAAAAATAAAAATAAAAAAAATTATAAAAAAAAAATAAACACTTTTTTTTCTTTTTTTGTTTTGTTAATGCAGCAATATTGTTCCCATTTCAATTATAATGTGAACAATGATGCTGCACTAACGATTTTTGTATGCGGTGCGTTTGTTAAAAATAGTGTAATTTTCCCCAAAAAAAAATGTAACGAGACCCCATCTCTAATTTTTTTAACAAGCGCACCCCATACAAAATATAACCGCAATTGCTCGCATGTTAAAATGTGAAAAAAAACACTTTACACGTTGTAAATTATTGAAAATACATATTTTATTGCATTTTTTGTTATAATATACAGACATGACATAACGTATACATATAATAATGACATATTATTAATCTGCCAGTAAAACCAGCGAAACCAGTAAAAATGACCTCAGCACAGGGGCGGGAAAAGCCTCAGCAGCGAAAGGGTTAATAGGCTTGTGCACCGATTTTTTTTTCAGTTCGATTTGTTCTGATGTTTAAAATTTTCGATTGTGTACATTTTTTTGGAATATCGACCATTTTTCGTATTTTCGGGTCACTTTGCTCGTTTTTTGGATCGACTTTTCGTGATTTCGGATTTTTTTTTTTTTTCGGAACGTCTGTTCTCCTCGTTTCAAAGTGTCTAACTCTATTCGTTTTGATGTAAACTACTATGGTTTACTTTTTTATACTTTATATATTTTTTTATAATAAATTTTTGGTTTGTTTTTCGGATCCGATAATTCATTCTGTCGATACGATAATTCTGGCGATTCTATCGTGTTTTTTTTATTTTTTATTAAATAAAGATCCTTTTTTTCTTATGAATATACATTTCACAACTTTATTTATTTAATCACATTAAAAATATGGTATGAAAGCCAAGGAACAAAAAAAAAAAGAACAAAACGATTTAAAAAACGGTAAACTGACCCGAATGGTCTGACTTTAAAAATAAAAACCAGAACAAAAATGTTTTAAAATGGAAAAATAGTTGATCAAAATGATCTGAAATGAAAAAAAATAATAAAATAAAATGATTTAAAACAGACAAAAATATAAATTAACCCTTTCGCTGCTGAGGCATTTCACGGCTTCCCTTCACGCCTGTGTGCGGCACTGCGGTCTGCTGCTGAGCTAATTTTTAACAGTTTCGCTCCTCTTGTTTAAACGCGTTTTGAAGCCTTCTTTTATAATATGACCCAGACATGTTATATATCGTTCTTTCCGGCAGACTCGGCAGATGATTCATAATATATCATTATCATATGTATGCGTCATGTCCTGTCTGTATATTATAACAAAAAATGCAATAAAATTAGAATTTTCAATGTTTGTTTTACAAGGTGTAAAGTATTTTTTTCACATTTTAACATGCGAGTGTTTGCGGTTATATTTTATGACTTGCGTTTGTTAAAAAAAATTGAAAAGGGGACTTGTTATATTTTTTTGGGTGACAATTACACTATTTTTAACAAACGCACCCCATACAAAAATCCTTAGTGCAGCATCATTGTTCACATTATAATTGAAATGGCAACAATATTGCTGCATTAACAAAACAAAACAAAAAACCTGTATTTTTTTTTTTTTTATTTGAATTTTTTAAAATTTTTAACATTGCCATGTTTGGTATTGTTGGAAAGACCATGCTCTGGTCGATCCAAAGATACCAAACATTAACCAACCGATAGCTGCCGCGGATCGGGAGATAGGGGTTCCAATGAACCCCCTATCTCCACCATTGGTCACAGTTAGGGGTTAACTCCAAAACTGACGTCATTGTGACGAGGTCTTGGGACTGTCAGCAGCTGCTGTTCCCCCACGCTGTTGTCTTCCTGCAAAGACGTGACCATGTTGGCAGGCAGCGTCTTAGCGGGCAGTGGTGGGAGAGAGAGAGCTCATAGCTGGGAGGAGGTGTTGCGTGAAGCTGCAAACAGGGACAAATAAACTAGACCTGAGCCGCACTAAGGATCTTTGGGTTGTGTCGGAGAAGACTTCACGCAGTGCTGCCATCAATATTTTTTGATAAATTCTTGGTTATACAATGAATGTGACTGTGGACAAAAATCCGTGTTGTTGTGACATCGCCTAAGCTTAACAAAAAACCTGGCCACGTCGGTAATCAAATCTCAAGGCCGTACAACAAGGTTGTGTTAGTGTGACAATTTTTGACCAGGCAGGAAGTGTAGAATGTGCAGTCACATTCATGGCCACAAATATGTTGACAAATTTATGACAAAGGGTCCATAGAAATGTCAATACATTTATGTACATATAATTTTAACAGTGTGGAAACCAAGCAATACATATTAACTTATTAAGTAAGGAAAAGCAACGCACACAAACAGGAAAATAGTGAAAAAATAGAAAATTTATTTACAACATATGAACATAGGGAAGGGAACATGCCAAGGATGGCAAACTGCCCAACAAGTAACTGGCATTTGAGGAGATGTTGGAGCTGGTCCGCATCTTGGATTGCAAAGATTACGATTGCTGTAAGGGCCCTTACGGCAGGAAGAATAACACCCGCAAGGATCGTATCCTTGAAAAGCTACGCACCACCATCCTGGAGCTGTTCGGGAAGGACTGGACGAAGGACCATCTCCGAAAATGCTGGTCCGACCTCAAGGCACGCGAGCAGGAGCAGCTGAGGCACATTCTGGAGGAGGCTGCCACTGGTCTCACTGCTGCTCCAGGAGGTCTGCGGCATTGTTTATGTGCTCCCGCAGTTCCTGAGCAGTTCCTGTAGGGCGTTGATGGAGGTAGCTGCCAGGCGAAGCTCACCGATCGCCTCCCGTCGGCGTCTGGCTTCTCCTTCTATATATCCAATAAATGAAAGAAGGAAAATACAGTAAGTAAAGCAGGTTTCTATTTTTGACTGAAAGTCTTGAAAAAATATAACAGTAGTATATACCAGAGCTGGCGGCCTCCTGAGGCTCCGACTCCTCCGACTCCTCCCCCACCACCACCGTCAGCATATCCAGTGCTATATGTAAGAAATTAAAGAAATAAAAAATACAGTAAACAACAAAACTGATTTATTTTTGAACAAAAGTCGATGCAAAATACAACAGTAAAAAAAAAAAACCTGGACTGGCGGCCTCCTGCTGCACCGGCTCCCTCTCTCCATCATCGCCATCCTCCTCTTCCTCCTCCTGCTCCTCTTGTGCTATACATAAAAAAATTAAATTAAAATACAGTAAACAAAAATGTTTCTGTTTTTGACCAAAAGTCGTTGCAAAATAAAACAGTATATACCAGCGCTGGTGGACGCCCGTGGCTCCTCCTCCTCCTCCACTGGGGCACTGGTCCCTGCCCGGGCAGATTCTGCGGCCTTCTTCTTCCTGTCTTCTGCCAAATCCAAAAAATAACACGTAAATAATGAAGACTGGAAAAAATGGCATATCTATACAATATATTGCCGAAAGTATTGCGACACCCCTCCACTACCCCACTACCAGCTTAACCCACCACTACTCCCATCTCATAGGTCTAAAGTCACAAAATATTTATTTATTTCCCTGCACAGACATATATTACCGTTCATTTATATATTTTTTTCAGAAGTAAACATTACGTTTATTCAATAAAAACTATTATTTGTGTTGTGTGCGTACAAAGCGCATTGTGTGACTGCTTTTAGTTATTTTATAGAAGGCCTCAGCCTCAGTTTCACTTTCAGTTTCTGCGAATAAAACTGCGGATATTGCAGAAACAACAGAAATCCACCATTTTGTTTTGAAATTTGCATCTAAAGCGTTCAATAAACACACTGCTGCAGCAGCTGCTGAGGCTGTATTGAACGCAGCTCTGTTTGGATGCACTTTCAGAAGAACTACATGTCCCATCCTATCACTTAGCAGAGACGCAGAGATTTTTATTGATGCGCAGGTGGGAGCCAATATTGGGCAAGCTGCGGGTCATCTCGTATGCATCACTCAATCACAACAACCTCCCCCCCAACACACTACAGACTATACACAGTGCCAAAAGAAATCCAGCATTGTAACTTCACCTACATACATCAAATGTCACAATTTTCACGAATACGTAAAATCACAAAAAAGAAGAGCTATGGCAAAAATGCATGTATGACGAGTCGTGAAAACGCAAAGCTATACACAATCACATTGCATGAAAAAAGGACTAGATAAATCAACGTATTTCTGTGCACATTAGCACATGCAAACACATTATTATTATTATACAGGATTTATATAGCACCAACAGTTTGTGCAGCGCTTTACAATATAACATGACACTTACGTTTCGCTATGACGCGGCGGATGCGTCTCAGCTGCTCCTCCTCGCGTACTTTCAAATCAGACCAGCGTTTCCTGAGCTGGTCCTTCGTCCTGTCCTTCCCGAATAACTCCAAAATGGTGGTGCGTAGCTTGTCTAAGATACGATCCTTCCTGGCGTTAGACTTCCTGCGGTAAGGGCCCTTACTGCAATCATAATCTTTACTATCAAAGATCCGGACCAGCTCCAACATCTCTTCAAACGCCATATTGCTGGCCCGTTTCTTCCTGGGTGGTGGTTCATCATGGAGAGATGATGAGGTGCTTGAATGGCACTCATCTCTTGCAGCGGCCATTATGATGAATAATAAAAACAATATTTTGTTCAAAAAGTTGTCAATAAAACTGGCTCAATAAAGTTACGACATCCGCGCGTGCGCGCATGCGCGACCCGCGGACGAATCGGATCTGACCCAAATACGAAAATTCTTATCGGATCATTGGAAACAATAAAAAATTTTACAGAATCAGCGATATAACCGATACTAGTTAAATATACGATGTCCAGACTTACCGAAATGGAGCCGAAATCTCGAATGGAACTGAAATCATGAATAGAGGGAAAATAAATTTTGATTTGACACATTTCAAGTCCATTCGAAAATTCCGAAAAATTTTCGATTTGCCAAATTTTTAGTTTTTTTCGGAAAGTCTGTTCTCGTTTCAAAGCAATAGATTTCGATTTGACACATTTCAAGTCCATTCGAAAATTCCGAAAAATTTTCGATTCGGCTCGGAAAACAGTTCGGATTCGACTTTTTCGGATCTAAAAAATTTCGGAATTTCGGCCGCATCGAAAGACCCGAATCGGGAAATTTCGTGAAAATTCCGAAACCTGAAACGCACATCCCTAGTATCAAACAACGCCTGTGCTTCTGAGAAGTGTTCATTTCTCTACTAAATGTTCCTCTGATATGTTGTTTAACCCCTTAACCCTGCATTTCACTGCTGTGTGCTCAGCTCATTTTTACTGCTTTCGCTCATCATGTTTAAACTTGATTTGAAGCCACATTTTATTAAATGACCAAGACATATTAGATATCGTTCTTTCCGGCAGACTCCGCAAATTCATAATATATCATTTTTATATGTATACATCATGTCCTGCCTGTATATTATGACAAAAAATGCAATAAAAATTGAATTTTTAATCATCTGCAGTGTAAAGTGTTTTTTTTTCACATTTTAGCACATGAGCGTTTGCGGTTATGTTTTCTATGGGGTGCGCTTGTACAAAAATTTGAAATGGGGACTTGTTACATTTTGTGGGGGGAATTACGTGATTTTTAGCAAACGCACCCCATAGAAAAAAATCATTAGTGCAGCATCATTGTTCACATTATAATTGAAATGTGAACAATATTGCTGCATTAATAAAAATAACACACAAAAAAATTACATGTTTTTTATTTTTTGTTTACTTTATACCTGGTCATGTTGGGTATCATTCGAAAGGCCATGCTCAGGCCGCAAGGCGCTGAAGTGCGACCCAGTGCCTAAGGGGTTAAAGCCAGGCACCGCTTAAAAGGGGAGACTCTCCCCTTTTAAGCGGTGCCTGGCTTTTTTTTGTGGGACCTCCCTATCAGGAGGGAGAGGGATCCGAACGGATCTCCCCCCTCCCTTCCAGGCGATCTCCTGGCATTGCCGGGGGGTCGCCTGGAATTGACGTCATCGCGCATGGCACGACGACGTCATTTACGTCGGGAGGAGCTTGACTTCAGCGTCTGAGGACGCTGAAGTCAGAACGCTGCGGGACCCCGGACAGAGAGGTGAGTATCTCCGCCGGGGGTCGCGCAAAGCTGATGACGTGTGGGACACGTCCTCCTCAGCATACAGCGGGAGTAACTGAGGACGTGTCCCACACGTCGTCAGCAGTGAAGGGGTTAAAAACGTCTGTTTTTAACTTTTTGTCCTTGTTTCCTGTCCCCCAGGGCACTACCCGGACCCGGACATTGTTTTTAAGTGTTTCTATACATCCTAGAAATCCGCCACTTCACGGGCAGGTTATGGGGACCTCCTAGGCACGATATTTGAAGGAATTTTTCGTTTTTATTTTTAACCCTTATTTAATGGAAAACTCACGGTCCCTTTAAAAACTTTTTTTTTTACTTTTTGTCCTTGTTTCCTGTTCCCCAGGGCACTACCTGGACCCCCATACACCTTTTATGGCAAATATCTAGCATATATGCCCTCGCTCTTGGAGGGCACTCTAAAAAACCGAACTTTGAGTCCCATTGACTTGTATTGAGTTTGAGTTCAAATTCGAACTTTTGAAAAGTTCGAGTTCGAATGCGAACCGAACTCGGGGGTGTTCGGCTCATCCCTACTCATGAGAAAAAAAAATTGGATAACATATGTATATATTCCCAATGGAACTTGACCGATAGTGCCCGCGCTGGTATCCACATTTTCTTGTAAACTATTAAAAAAAAACGAATGCAGGAAAATGCCTGGAAATAATATAGAAGGTCCTATGAAAAAACAATGAAAAGGGCTGTTACAGAATAAAAAAAACAGAATGTAAAATATATCGGAATCAAAAATTTTGATGAAACCCCCCCGAAAAATGCCTAAACAATTAATAAAAATAAATAGACTTTTTGCTGCAAATGAAAGGAATAAACTATTGAATAAATAGTTAAGAAAAATGGGAATTTTTTTGCATTGAAACCTATGGAATTCGCTTGATTAAACCTGTCGAACGAAACCTCTGAAAATCTGGACATTTCGCCAACTTTTCCATGCTGTTCAGCGTTCTCTGACTAGATTATCCATTTCTTCTCTACAGGGAATTTCACTATCGCCGAAGCTTGCTGAATTGCACCGTATTTTGCTGGCAATTCGCCAATATTGTTGAATCGCCAGCTTTTGAATAGCCGAGTACAGCTCTCTTTGAATAACCCTTATAATAAAGTTTATGACAATCGCATTTTACTGAGTGTGCGTATATATATATATATAATTAATATTCAATCAATACGCTGTATCTCTCCTCATTCTATTTTGCTTTCCATAGTTGTCATGCTATTAATTCTGCATCCCATTCCCTTTTTAGTTAGTTATTTATTTTTCTCTGTTTGTTTTGGGCCCGCTGTCTGACCCCCTTCATGATTCACTGATTTAGAGGATTTACGACACCTCCATCCTCTATGATTCTCAGTAACCTTAAATTATTTTCCTGTACACGCCTTAAGTTTAGTTCTGCATGGTCCACGCTACAAACAGCTTGCTCCTTCCCCAGCTGGATGTAGCTCCCACCCTCCCTCCATCTCCTCGTCCACCCTCCCTCCCTCCCTCCCTCCCCTCCCCTCATCCACCCTCCCTTCCCTCCCCTCATCCACCCTCCCTTCCCTCCCCTCATCCACCCTCCCGTCCCTCATCCACCCTCCCTCCCTCCCCAGTCATGTTGGAAGAGGAAGGGGCCAGCTCCAAACTGTTCCCACAAAGTTGGGAGCATAGAATTGTCCAAAATGTCTTGTTATGCTGAAGCATTCAGAGTTCCTTACACTGGAACTAAGGGGCCAAGCCCAGCTCCTGAAAAACAACCCCACATCATAATCCCCCCTCCTCCACCAAACTTTACACTTGGCACAATGCAGTCAGACAAGTACCGTTCTCCTGGCAACCGCCAAACCCAGACTCGTCCATCACATTGCCAGATGGAGAAGCACGATTTGTCACTCCAGAGAACGCGTCTCCACTGCTCTAGAGTCCAGTGGCGGCGTGCTTTACACCACTGCATCCGACGCTTTACATTGCACTTGGTGATGTATGGATGCAGCTGCTCGGCCATGGAAACCCATTCCATGAAGCTCTCTGAGCACTGTTCTTGAGCTAATCTGAAGGCCACATGAAGCTTGGAGGTCTGTAGCGATTGACTCTGCAGAAAGTTGGTGACCTCTTCGCACTATGCGCCTCAGCATCCGCTGACCCCGTTCTGTCAGTTTACGTGGCTACCACTTCGTGGCTGAGATGCTGTCATTCCCAAACACTTCCACGTTCTTATAATACAGCTGACAGGTGACTGTGGAATATTTAGGAGCGAGGAAATGTCACGACAGGATTTGTTGCACAGGTGGCATCCTATCACAGCTCCACGCTGGAATTCACTGAGCTCCTGAGAGTGACCCATTCTTTCACAAATGGTTGTAAAAACAGTCTGCATGTCTAGGTGCTTGCTTTTATACACCTGTGGCCATGGAAGTGATTGGAACACCTGATTCTGATTATTTGGATGGGTGAGCCAATACTTTTGGCAATATAGTGTATTTCTGTTTGGTCTTATGTCCGTCTGAGTCTCCCTGGTGTTGTTTATCAGGTAGTACATTGAGTTCCAGCACTTCATGCAACCTTACGTACAATCTTTCCGGTGCACTTGGCACCTTCTGCACTATTTTCTTTTTTAATATCTGGCAGATTGATTTCCTTCTATTATTAATACAAATAAAAGTTAAGTTTTATATATGTTCCTTTCTTTCAACTCAGCCTTCTCGTTGTGACTGTATATTTCTTAGGGGTTACCCCCCAATCTGATTAGAAGGCTGAGACTTCTTTTCCCACCTTTGTCAAAACTTTCCAGAAGCTTGGTTGCATTATCATCTCTATCACCACCAACCCCCTGAACCTGATTCTTTAGAATCCGTTAGGCTGAGGCTAACACAGGGTCATACACATAGGGATGAGCCGAACGGCCCCGTGTTCGATTCGACTTCGAACTCGAACAATTTCAAAAGTTCGAGTTCGGAATCGAATACGATCCGAACTCAATGTAAGTCAATCGGATCTGAATGTTCGATTTTTCAAGTGCCCTCCAAGAGGGCATATATGCTAGATATTTGCCATAAAAGGTGTATGGGGGTCCGGGTAGTGCCCTGGGGGACAGGAAACAAGGACAAAAAGTTAAACAAAAAAAGTTTTTAAAGGAACAGTGAGTTTTCCATGAAATAAAGGTTAAGAATAAAAACAAAAATTCCTTCAAATATCGTGCCTAGGAGGGGGGCGTGGCCGGCTGCGAGCAGGGAAGGTAGCGTTTAATGGAGCTACAACCCGTTCTTCCTTCCTTGGGATTTTTTGGAGATTTTTAACCCGCTGTGCTTAGGCCCCTGAGGTCTCTCAGTGGCCGGCCAACAGGGAAGAGCTGCCTGGGGCCTGTTCCCCCCCCCGGGCCTGAGACTACCTTTAGCTGACTGTTTTGTTGTTTCCGAGCACTGCCGGTGGCCATATTGCGGCCTTATCCCTGGCTCCAGACGGCTCTTAGCAGTACCTCCTTGGGGGTCCTGGCCTGGGAAGGTTCCGTGTTGTGGACTGGGGAGACGGAGGGCCCCCGTCTTATCGCCGCTGCGGAGGCTAGACCAGAGCTGACCGAAACAGGCATTGAGAAACACCCCCCAGGAAATGGCCACGATAGCAGGCCTCAAGGCATGTCTGGCGTTGTTAGAGGGAGATGATGAGGCCCCTCTCACAAAGGGGACCTGGTGCCAACTGATGAGCGTACTGAGGGGCTGCAGAGGAGAGGCGGATCCCTGCCTGAGTGCGCTGGAGGGAGCCTCTCCATCTGGAGGACTTACCTGCGCGGAGGACCAGGTGGACGACGAGGAGGGGGTCCAAGCAGATGCGGGGACAGGCCCGGATTAAGATCTCTATTGGCCTGGAGCTGAAGATTTTGGTGGGCTCTTTTTGTAATTTAGTGAAATGAAAACATATCTAACAGGCAGATACTGTGTGATTAATTTTTCATTCAGATTTCAATCATTTAAAGAGTGTAAAAAATAATTTCCCCTCATTTTATCATCCAAACCTTTGTGGTTATATATTCTATAGGGCACTCATGATAAAAAAAAAGTGAAATGGGAACCTGTTACTGCATTTTCTGAGAAAACATACAATTTTAATCAAAGAAATGGAAAAAAAGAAAAAGAAAATATTTCCCTTGTGTTTTGGAACATGTTTTTTAAAGAATAATATGACTATTGGTATGTATAAAACACTGACCTTGCTCCAGCGTGGGAAATTAGAAGGGGAGTAATGGCAGTGGTATTGCTCATTTTATACGTGACAAATGGACAATGCCATTGCTTTGGAACTAAAAAAAAATAAATAAAAAAAAATATATTTTCTTTTAGATTTTACATGGGCAGGTTTGGTATTAATGCAAAGGCCAGACTCTGCCCTGTCCAATGACACCTCACTTGACCTTGTGAGGTGCAAAGATTAGTGACACAGGGGTCCAAAGTTCTCCACAGTGCTCTTCGCCCCAGTGCGGCGGTTTAGGTTTTTGTTCTAACAATTCGTAACAATGGATTGTACCATCACCCATCACCTCCACACTTGTTGGTGACATGAGAAATGTGATGGTTAGTTAGTGCAGCATCATTATTTACTTTAGAATTGAAAAGTGAAAAAATATTACTGTTGGAAAGAAAAAGAAAAAGTAAATATTTATTATTTTATTTTTGTTACATAAAACCTGGTCATGTTTGGTATCATTGGAAAGGCCGTGCTCTGGCCTTTCCAGTGATACCTCACTTGACCCTGAGCTATGGAGTTGGAGATAGAGGGGTCCAAATGCAGACATAGTTATCATTTCTTTGGGCCTATTCTGAGGCATGGGCCTGGAGCTGCTGCTCCATCTGCCCCTATGTTAATCCGGCCCTGTGCGGGGAGACTGTCCCTGTTGCTGAAGGTCGATCTTCTACCTCTGGCGAGTAGCGATGGGAGGATGCTACAGCCCGATGAGGTGGTTGTTGAAGAGGAGGTTCAGGGACCGCCTGCAGTCTGCTTCTTAGAAGGATCTACGCTGAAGGTGTTGATGGGTGTCGGGAGGATGTCTGCTGGTGGGCTGGGATACCGACCTTCTTCTCCTTCTCCTCCAAACGAGGCATCTACAGTTGCACTGGAGGCCGAGTTCTCTCCCCCCATGCTGCAGGGAATACCGGGGGAGCCATGTTCGGATGAGATGCCAGGTGTGGCAACAGCACCCAGCCAGATAACCCATTTGCTGAGTGAGGAGACGGAGGTGGAGAAATGGAAGCCGAGCGCCCGACGGGACCAGCGCGAGGCTAAACGCTTGGGTGGAAAGGCTCGATCGATCCTATGGCTGGATACAGCGTGAAATGATGTGCCTTCCTGTACTTATTGCCCCTGTATTGTTTTTTGACCCGATCTACCCTCAGATGACTCTCTCCCCCCCACTTTTTTTTTCTCTTTAACTTTTTGAGGACTTTGTCTATACCTTTTCATATTTTTTCTGCTGACACTTGCCGAGGACTCACTGTTTCTTTTCTAGCGAGTGATTATTAGCTGTGCATATTGCAAAACTGCTGATTCTCTCCGGGACTTCTCCCCCAGATGAGACCTCTGTTTTTGATGTTTATCCCCCGCTCTCCTTACTTTTATGACATTTAGTTTCCCATTTTTATATACAGTATATATATTTTTTTCTCTTTCTTCCGCTGCGGATTCTTTCTGAGGACTTTATTTTGTTGTTGTTTATTTTATATATTAGCAGTGCTATGATGTTGCCCCCCCTGCTTCTGTACCCCCTTTTACTTTCTTTCCTTTGGCTACACCGGGTAGTCCCAGGAGCTAAGGTGCGGCCTGGAGCACAGCTTTGCCCCGGGTGCCCGGGCCTGGTGCCAGTTACCCCCCATGTCCTCTAGTGATGAGCCGAACACCCCCGTGTTTGGTTTGCATTCGAATTTGAACAATTTCAAAAGTTTGAGTTCGAACTCGAACACGAACCGAACTCAATGCAAGTCAATGGTACTCAAAAGTTCGATTTTTCGAGTGCCCTGCAAGAGGGCATATATGCAAGATATTTGCCATAAAAGGTGTATGGGGGTCCGGGTAGTTCCCTGGGGGACAGGAAACAAGGAAAAAAAGTTTAAAAATTAAAACGTTTTTAAAGGGACAGTGTGTTTTCCAAAGGTTAAAAATAAAAACCCCATAACCTGCCCGTGAAGTGGCGGATTTGTAGGATGTATAGAAACAAAAAAATTTTAAAAACAAAAAATATGACATTTCAAATGACGGTAAACGCTTTTTCTTTTAATCTATTCATAAACAACTGCTTGGGGCGGCAGTCTGTATTAATGAGGAGAAATTTTAGGTCACGCAGAACAAGTTTAGTTATTTTTTGGCTAAATTATGGTGAAACTTATGCAGGCTTTGGATGAAAGTAACAATAGGTGCTTTAAAATTGGGCCTTTAGTGTCGGCAACAGTGCCATCACACCGTAACCCCTCTGTGGTATTGTGGAAGAGTGCAGGGTTTGACCCTGTGGTCCAAAAAATTAAAATGATATAAATCTGGTAATATAGGTGTCAGTGGCAGTGCACCCAAATATTGTGCCTTTGGTGGCAGCAAGTGCCTTCACACCGTAACCCTTTTGTGGTATTGTGGAAGAGGGTTGGACCCTGCGGTCCAATATTAAAATGATATGAATATGGTACAGGCGTCAGTGCACCCAAATATGGTGCCTTTGGTGGCAGCAAGTGCCTTCACACCATAAGTAACCCCTCTGTAGTATTTGTGGAAAAGTGCAGGGTTGGACTCTGCAGTCCAATATTAAAATGATATGAATCTGGTACAGGCGTCAGTGCACCCAAATATTGTGCCTTTGATGGCAGCAAGTGCCTTCACACCGTAACCCTTTTGTGGTAATGTGGAAGAGTGCAGGGTTGGACCCTGCGGTCTAAAAAATTAAAATGATATAAATATGGTAATATAGGCGTCAGTGTCAGTGCACCCAAATATTGTGCCTTTGGTGGCAGCAAGTGCCTTCACACCGTAACCCCTTTGTGGAATTGTGGAAGAGTGCAGTGGTGGAGGTTTTGTGAATGCAGAAGAGATCCCTGATCTATTCCGTTACGTCAGCTTCAGGGGATTGATAGCTGCAGATCAAGGACCGATTCATTTTTATAAATGTCAGCCGGTCTACAGAGTCGGTGGACAGACGCACTCTTTTGTCTCTGCAAGCAGAGTTACTCAGTGTGCCGTGAAGGAAATGTAATGGCCCTGTCCATGCTTGTTGGACCACGTGTCTAAAGTCATATGCACCATGCTGCTGACTGCCTTTCCCAATGACTCCATAACATTGTGTTCCACATGCTGTTATAGTGCTGGAATGGCCTTGCGTGAAAAGAAATGCCGTTTTGGAACCTGCCACTGTGGTACAGCACATTCAACAAATTCACGGAAGTTAGCAGAGTCCACCAGCTGGAAAGGCAGCAGCTGCAATTCGAGTAATTTTGCTAAGCTGGCATTTAGATGCTGTGCTTGGGGATGGTTGGGACTATATTTTTTCTTACGCTGCAGCAGCTGCGGCAACGTAATCTGACTGGGTAAATCTTCAGCTGATGGGATACTGTCACATTGCAAGGAAGGACCTGGTACATTCATTACTGTAGCATCATCCCTGTCAGTGGAGGTTGTAGTCAATGACATGGCAGGACATATAGTGGGGTAGAGACATGTGAGGAGGACCTACGCAAAGTTTTGCGAGACGGGATGCGTGGCAGGTGGTCATATGTCGCCTCAAGCACGTGGTACCCAAGCATCCGGTGTCTTTCCCACGCTTGATCCTCATCTGACATAGATTACAAATAGCAACGGTGCGGTCTGCTGCACAATTCTTAAAGAACTCCCAGACATCAGAGTTCCTGGATGTGTGCTTTGAAACAACAGTGCTCTGCACTTGAGCAGCCCTGACATCTGATGCCTTCGACTGGCTACGGTTGGTCACAGAGGACGTTGTGCCTCGTGTTTGTTGTGCCTTCTCCTCACTTGACTCCTCTGTTCGATCAGGCACCCAGTTGGAGTCAGTGACCTCATCATTATTGTCATCATCACCCCCTATCTCCTCATCACTGGAGCCAACTTGGCAGTATGCTGCAGCTGCTGGGGCAACATGAGTGCCAGTTATTTGTGTGTCACTGGCACCCCCTTCCTCTAGGTTGATTATAGTCCCTTCCTCAACCTCAGAGATTGAATCAGAGCACTGTAGTTGCTGCGCATCCTCAAACAGCATGTCACTGTCATTGTAATGAAATAATTCAGCTGACTCCTCCGTGTGTGATAGTGAGGCTAAGGCAGGAGTAGCTGTGGACATGGAGGCTGCATTAGATGCTTTGGCTGGCAGAGGACTGGGAGGATAAGGATGGCCTGGTTAGCCAATCCACCAAATCCTCTGTATGTTGCTGCTGCTTAAGACGGCCAGCACCAGTTAGAAAGGACAAGCGTGCCCCTGCAGAGGATGCACCATGTCCACGACGACCAGAGGCACAGCCTCCCGACACAGAGGCTGCTTGCCCTCTTATCTGTGTCTGGGAGCGTCTGCCTGTCCTTTTTGGTCTTTCTGACATGGTGAGTGATATATAGATTAAAGAAATACAGAACTCTGATTCAACTCTGTTATTAAAATTGGAGATATGCAGAACTCTGATTCAACTGTGTTATCTAGATTAAAGATTTCAGGAACTCTGGTATAACTCAGTGAGACACCCTGATAGCTGGCAGCCAGTGACTAGGGATGAGCCGAACCCCCCCCCCCGAGTTCGGTTCGGGCCCGAACCCGAACTTCCCATGTGTTCGGGTCCGAACCCGAACCCGAACTCGAACTCAATGCAAGTCAATGGGGCTGAAAATTCGGTTTTTAGAGTGCCCTCCAAGAGGGCATATATGCTAGATATTTGCCATAAAAGGTGTATGGGGGTCCGGGTAGTGCCCTGGGGGACAGGAAACAAGGACAAAAAGTTAAAAAAAAACGTTTTTAAAGGGACAGTGAGTTTTCCATGAAATAAGGGTTAAAAATAAAAACGAAAAATTCCTTCAAATATCGTGCCTAGGAAGTCCCCATAACCTGCCCGTGAAGTGGCAGGTTTCTAGGATGTATAGAAACACTTAAAAACAAAAAAATTACGTTTCATATGACGGTAAATGCTTTTCCTTTAATCTATCCATAAACAACTGCTTGGGGCGGCAGTCTGTATGAAAAGAGGAGACATTTTCGTACACGCAGAAAAAGTTTACTGATTTTTTTGGCTAAATTATTGTGAAACTTATGCAGGCTTTGGATGAAAGTAACAATAGGTGCTTCAAAATTGGTCCTTTAGCATCTCCAACAGTGCCGTCACACCGTAACCCCTCTGAGGATATGAATCTGATACAGGCGTCAGTGGCAGTGCACCCAAATATTGTGCTTTTGGTGCCAGGCCTGCAAGTACTATCATACAGTAACCCCTCTGTGGTATTGTGGAAGAATGCAGGGTTGAACCTTGCGGTCCTATATTAAAAAGATATGCATCTGGTTAAGGTGTCAGGGCACCCAGACATTCTGCCTTTGGTGCAAGACTGCCAGGCAGGGCTCGAGTCGAGCGGGAACGCGCGGAACGCGCGGGAACAGCGTTCCCGCACTTCTCCCACAGCGGGAACGCAGCGTTCCCGCTGTGGCCCGAGCCCGAATGCTTTAGAAGACGGCCGCCGCACATTGCCGGCGGCCGCGTGCTTCCTATTAGAACGGCCGGTGACTGGAATTGGAGCTGCTCGCCTGGCTGTTTCTAGGGATGTGCGTTTCGGGTTTCGTAATTTTCGCGAAATTTCCCGATTCGTGTCTTCGGATTCGGCCGAATTTCTGAATCGGATCGGACCCGAAAACCGACAGATCCGAAAAGTTTTCCGAGCCGAAAAGAAAAATTTTCGGATTTTTCGAATGGACTTGAAATGTGTCAAATCGAAATTTATTTTTGCTCTATTCATGATTTCGGTTCCATTTCGGTAATTCTGGACATCGTATATTTAACTATTATCGGTTATATCGCTGATTCTGTAAATTTTGTATTTGTAAATGTATATCACTTGTTTCTTGTGGCATTCGGGTCAGTTTAGCGTTTTTTTAAATCGTTTTGTTAATTTTTTTTGTTCCTTGGCTTTCATACCATTTTAATATGATTAAATAAAGTTGTGAAATGTATATTCATAAGAAAAAAAGGATCTTTATTTAATAAAAAAAAAAACACGATAGAATCGCCAGAATTATCGTATCGACAGAATGAATTGTCGGATCCGAAAAACAAACCACAAATTAATTATAAAAAAAAATATAAAGTATAAAAAAAGTAAACCATAGTAGTTTACGTCAAAACGAATAGAGTTAGACACTTTGAAACGAGGAGAACAGACGTTCCGAAAAAAACGAAAATTTCAGAAATCACAAAAAGTCGATACAAAAAACGAGCAGAGTGACCCGAAAACACGAAAAATGGTCGATATTCCGAAAAAAAAATGTATATGAAAAACGAGCCGAACCGAATCGAAACAGAAATCGACCGAAACGAGCCGAATTGAAATTTTAAACATCTGAACGAATCGAACCGAATCGAACGGAAAAAAAAATCGGTGCACAAGTGTCGCTGTTTCATAGATCCCAGGCGAGCGGCTGCACTTCCTGTCAGCGGCCGCTGAAGCAGGAAGCACGTGGCCGCCGGCAATGTGCGGCAGGAGCAGCACAGGTGAGCTGGGCTGGGGGCAGATTCTATGAGACCAGGGGGTAATATCCATGAGACCAGGGGGTAATATCCATGAGACCTGGGGGCAGTATCTATGAGACCAGGGGGTAATATCCATGAGACCAGGGGGTAATATCCATGAGACCAGGGGGCAGTATCTATGAGACCAGGGGGTAATATCCATGAGACCAGGGGGTATATACATGAGACCTGGGGGCAGTATCTATGAGACCAGGGGTAATATCCATGAGACCAGGGGGTAATATCCATGAGACCTGGGGCAGTATCTATGAGACCAGGGGGTAATATCCATGAGACCTGGGGGCAGTATCCATGAGACCAGGGGGAAATATCCATGAGACCAGGGGGTAATATCCATGAGACCAGGGGGTAATATCCATGAGACCTGGGGGCAGTATCCATGAGACCAGGGGGTAATATCCATGAGACATGGGGGCAGTATCCATGAGACCAGGGGGCAATATCCATGAGACCAGGGGGTAATATCCATGAGAGCTGGGGGCAGTATCCATGAGACCAGGGGGCAATATCCATGAGACCAGGGGGCAATATCCATGAGACCAGGGGGTAATATCCATGAGACCAGGGGGTAATATCCATGAGACCAGGGGGTAATATCCATGAGACCTGGGGGCAGTATCCATGAGACCTGGGGGCAGTATCCATGAGACCTGGGGCATATCCATGAGAGCTGGGGCATATCCATGAGAGCTGGGGGCATTATCCATGAGAGTTGGGGCATTATCCATGAGAGCTGGGGGCATTATCCATGAGAGCTGTGTCATTATCCATGAGAGCTGGGGGCATTATCCATGAGAGCTGGGGGCAGTATCCATGAGAGCCGGGGGCATTATTCATGAGACCTGGGGGCATATCCATGAGACCTGGGGCATTATCCATGAGACCTGGGGGCATATCCATGAGACCTGGGGCATATCCATGAGACCTGGGGCATTATCCATGAGAGCTGGGGGGCACTATCCATGAGAGCTGGGGCAATATATACCCATATGAGCTGGGGGCAATTATATCCATGTGAACTGGGGAAAATATATCCATATAACCAGTCAGTGCTGTGCATATTATTCTTGGGGTTCAGTGCTGTGTATATTATTATGGGGGCTCTGTGCTGTGCATGTTATTATGTTATTCTTGGGGCTCAGTGCTGTGTATATTATCCTGGAGGCTCAGTGCTGTGTATATTATCCTGGAGGCTCAGTGCTGTGTATATTATTCTGGGGGCTCAGTGCTGTGTATGTTATTCTGGGGGCTCAGTGTTGTGTATGTTATTCTGGGGGTTCAGTGTTGTGTATATTATTCTGGGGCACAGTGCTGTGTATATTATTCGGGGGGCTCAGTGCTGTGTATATTATTCGGGGGGCTCAGTGCTGTGTATGTTATTCTGGGGGCTCAGTGCTGTGTATGTTATTCTGGGGGCACAGTGCTGTGTATATTATTCTGGGGGCTCAGCGCTGTGTATATTATTCTGGGGGCTCAGTGCTGTGTATGTTATTCTGGGGGCTCAGTGCTGTGTATATTATTCTGGGGGCTCAGTGCTGTGTATATTATTCTGGGGGCACAGTGCTGTGTATATTATTCTGGGGGTCAGTGCTGTGTATATTATTCTGGGGGCACAGTGCTGTGTATATTATTCTGGGGGGCCTGTGCCTGGATATATATAGATTATATATAAAATGCGTTAGTCCAGTTGCCACAATCACGAGTATACCTGTACGGGGTGGACCATGTGGTCCTATATTGAAAAGATATGATTCTGGTCAAGGCGTCAGTGCACCCAGATATTGTGCCTTTGGTGCCAGGCCAGCAAGTATCATCATACAGTAACCCCTCTGTGGTATTGTGGAAGAATGCAGGTATTCTGACTCCGATTGTTGTATAGCGATTTATCCCTTGCAGAGACCTCTATGCCTGGCCTGTATAAGTAGATGCAATCACCGAGGACAATCCTTATCAGATAGCTGAACTCACCAAAACACTGTTTCTTTCCACTACTTGCTTTATTCCGAACATCAGGTTACAGCAGATCACAGGATACAGCAGATGATGGAATGATAGGTTTTATATGCGGTCAAAAGATGATACTGTCCTAGCTTGCAGATGAATAGACATGTGCTGCTAGATATCTACACCATGCTCTTACAAGAAAGAAGGGTGGAACTTCACACACACAGGAAGTGCATCATCATAAAGCGAGGGAAAAAAGAGAAAACATGTACAATACAGAAAGACCACTAGGTGGCAGCATAAGGCAGCATAAGGATTATCTATACAATATAAATCCCCATCTAAATGAATATAACTGTAACAGCACAGCAGGGTTGACCATGTGGTCCTATATTGAAAAGTTTTTTATCTGGTAATGGGCGTCAGTGCACCCAGATATTGTGCCTTTAATGCCAGGCCAGCAAGTATCATCATACAGTAACCCCTCTGTGGTATTGTGGAAGAATGCAGGGGTGAACCTTGCGGTCCTATATTAAAAAGATATGCATCTGGTTAAGGCGTCAGTGCACCCAGATATTCTGCCTTTGGTGCAAGACTGCCAGGCCAGCAAGTATCATCATACATTAACCCCTCTGTAGTATTGTAGAAGAATGTAGGGGTGGACCATGTGGTCCTATATTGAAAAGATATGATTCTGGTCAAGGCGTCAGTGCACCCAGATATTGTGCTTTTGGTGCCAGGCCTGCAAGTGCCATCATTATACAGTAACCCCTCTGTGGTATTGTGGAAGAGTGCAGGGTTGAAAAATTAAAATGATATAATTCTGACACAGGCGTCAGTGCAGCCAAATATTGTGCCTTTCATGGCAGCAAGTGCCTTCACACCGTAACCCTTTTGTGGTATTGTGGAAGAGTTCAGTGCTGGAGGTTTTGTGAATGCAGAAGAGGACATCCCCGATTTTTTCCATTACTTCAGCATCAGGGGATTGATAGCTGCTGATCCAGGACTGATTCATTTTTATAAATGTCAGCCGGTCTACAGAGTCGGTGGACAGACGCACTCTTTTGTCTGACAAAACCTCCAGCGGCACTGAACGTCCTTTCAGAAAGCACGCTGGATGAAGGGCAACCTAGTAGCTCCATAGCATATTGACTAAATTCTGGCCAGTGATCCAATCTCAACACCCAGTAAGCCAGAGGATCATCTGCTGGAAAGTTATCCAGGTCTGCCCTTGCCCCTAGGTAGTCCTGCACCATATGGTGAAGACGCTGGCAATGGGTGCCTACATTTGACGTCCCTGGGCGTCGAGGACTAAAAAAATTTAAAAATGCATCAGTCAAGCGGCCCTGGCCTTCACCACTATTCCTCTGATCATCCGCACCCTCAGAAGCACGTGTGTCAGCACTTGGTAATCTACCAGTGCCTGGAAAGGTGTTACACAAGTGTCGCTTTAGAGCGTCCTCAAGTTTTTTCATCCTGTGCTCCCTCTGTGCGGGCAGGATGAGCTCTGCAACTTTACCCTTGTATCGTGGATCAAGAAGGGTTGCCAACCAGTAATGATCCCTCTCCTTGATAGCACGAATCCTGGAGTCCTTTAGCAGGCTTTGCATCATTAGGGAGCCCATGCAGCGTAGGTTGAGGTGGCATTAGCTTCCGAGTCTTCCTGGTCAATGAGGATGACCGTATCGTGCACTTCCTCCTCCCAGCCACGCACTAGCCCTTGTGTTTCTGGGCACACGAAACCCTGCCTTGAGGAATCCCCACCTTCAATGCCCCCACTACTTAAATATTCTGCCTCCTCCTCCTCGTCATTCTCCTCCTGTCTGATCTGAGTAGGACCCGCTGGAATGCTGTCTGCGGAAAGACTGGGGCCTTGAGAGCTAGGGAAGGCCTCCTCTTCCTCCCGCTGCTCTGCCTCTAGAGACACATCTATAATTCCCCGCAGAGTGTGCTCCAGCAGGAACACTAAAGGAATTGTGTCACTGATGCATGCACTGTCCCTGCTCACCATCCTCGTTGCCTCCTCAAATGGTGACAGTACAGTGCATGCATCCTTGATCATCGGCCACTGCGGGGGGGGAAACCAAGTTGACCTGAACCTGTCCTTGTGCCATACTCACACAGGTACTCGTTGATGGCCCTCTGCTGCTTGTGCAGACGCTGCAGCACTGCTAATGTCGAGTTCCACCTGGTGGGCATGTCACAGATCAGACGGTTTGTGGGAAGGTGGAATTCTCTTTGAATTTCTGCCAGGCGAACACTTGCGTGGAATGACCGTCTGAAGTGATTGCAGACTTTTTTGGCCTGGATGAGAAGCTGTGGCAGCCCTGGGTACTTGGTTAGGAAACGCTGTACCACCAGATTTAGGACGTGTTCTAGGCATGGTACATGCATCAACTTACCCTTGCGTAGGGCGGAGAGAAGGTTTCTGGCATTATCGCAGACGATCATTCCCAGCTGAAGCTGGCGTGGTGTTAACCATCTCTGCAGCTGCCCCTGCAGAGCTGACAGAATTTCGGGCCCGGTGTGGCACCTGTCCCCTAAACAAACCAGCTCAAGCACAGTATGGTATCTTTCTGCTTGAGCCATTGCGTAGACCCTGTCAGGCGTCAGTTTAACTGCCACTTTGCCAGAGACAGAGGAGGAGGAGGAAGAGGGAGAGGTGGTGGTGGTGAGCAGACAGACCTCATACAAGCAGCTTTCTGGAGGCGTGGTGGATGAACCAGCTCCAGCACAGAGCCCCGTCTTGGATCCCTCCCAGCTGCAATCAG
Organism: Leptobrachium leishanense; assembly: GCA_009667805.1. Lineage (NCBI taxonomy): Eukaryota > Metazoa > Chordata > Amphibia > Anura > Megophryidae > Leptobrachium > Leptobrachium leishanense. Next base: position 337,526,520 of record CM019067.1, on the reverse strand, counting down.
AGTTACCCAGTGTGCCGTGAAGGAAATGTAATGACCCTGTCCATGCTTGCTGGACCACGTGTCTAAAGTCACATGCACCTTGCTGCTGACTGCCTTTCCCAATGACTGGATAACATTGTCTTCCACGTGCTGGTGTGACGAGGGGCCTGACCTGACATGGCACAGAAGGGGTGTGAGCTACTTGAGCAGTTAACAGACATGACCCATGGATGTATAAACAAAACAAGGGATTTATTTACAACAGTACTATATACAGCAAGGAACCATAACACCACAATGAAACAAAAGACCTGAGCACTAGAATTAAACCATAGACCTGAACTAAATATACAATAGATAAACAAACAGATGAACAACCAAGGACCTGGGAAACTATAGGCAGAAAGACATAAGAGAACTAAACACTAGAGTAACATGAGTGAAAACATAAACCTGTTTAAACCTAGAGAAGAAACATGAAATGCAAACAAAAATACCAAACATGAACCATATGAACAAAACAGTATGAATAACCAAGGACCTGGGAAACTATAGGCAGAAAGACATAAGAGAACTAAACACTAGAGTAACATGAGTGAAAACATAAACCTGTTTAAACCTAGAGAAGAAACATGAAATGCAAACATAAATACCAAACATGAACCATATGAACAAAACAGTATGAATAACCAAGGACCTGGGAGACTATAAACAGATGTAAATACAGAGCTGGCGGAGGAGTAAACCCAAAACCTGAAAGTAAAGTAATAAAGGGTAACTAGAACACATACAGGAGAACCTGAGCAAAAGATCCCTACCAGAACTGCAAGGTAAGTGAGTAAGGATCAAGGAGATCAAGGCTTGGAACAAAGCAGACTGAAACATCAGAATGAGGCAGCGCCCTTCTTAGGGCGATGCCTGTCTATATAGGCCATGACTGAGTGAGAACAATTAGAGTCCAGGTGAAGTCCAGGCTTGGACGTGAACCAAATGTCCAGAACTAAATGCAACGTCCATAGAAGCCAGAGAGGGCGCCAGAGACCCAGGACGTCACAGCTGGTATAGTACTGGAATGGCCTTGCATGAAAAGTAATGGCGTTTTGGAACCTGCCACTGTGGTATAGCACATTCATCAAATTCACGGAAGGAAGCAGAGTCCACCAGCTAGAAAGGCAGCAGCTGCAATGCGAGTAATTTTGCTAAGCTGGCATTTAGACGCTTGACTTGGGGATGGTTGGGACTATATTTTTTCTTTCGATGCAGCAGCTGGGGCAATGTAATCTGACTGCGTAAATCTTCAGCTGCTGGGATGATGTCACATTGTGAGGAAGGACCTGGTACATCCATTACTGTAGCATCATCCCTGTCGGTGGAGGTTGTAGGCAATGACATGGCAGGACATACAGTGGGGGTAGAGACAGATGAGGAGGAGGAGGACCTACGCAAAGTTTTGCGCCAATGGGATTTGTGGCAGTTGTTCATATGTCGCCTCAAGCACGTGGTACACAAGTGTCCGGTATCTTTCCCACGCTTAAGCCTCATCTGACATAGATTACAAATAGCAACGCTGCGCTCTACTGCACATTTCTTAAAGAACTCCCAGACAACAGAGTTCCTGCATGTGTTCTTTGAGACAACAGCGCTCTGCACCGGAGCAGCTCTGACATCTGATGCCTTGGACTGGATAGTGCTACGGTTGGTCACAGAGGATGTTGTGCCTCGTGTTTGCTGTTGCCTCCTCCTCCCCCTCACTTAATTCCTCTGTTCGATCAGGCACCCAGGTGGAGTCAGTGACCTCATCATCATTGTCATCATCACCCCCTATCTCCTCGTCACTGGAGCCAACTTGGCAGTATCCTGCAGCTGCTGGGGCAACATGAGTGCCAGTTATTTGTGTGTCATCACTGGCACCCCCTTCCTCTAGGTTGATTATACTCCCTTGCTCAACCTCAGAGATTGAATCAGAGCACTGTACTTGCTGCGCATCCTCAAGCAGCATGTCACTCTCATTGTAGTCAAACAATTCAGCTGACTCCTCCGTGTGTGATAGCGAGGCTACGGCAGGAGTAGCTGTGCACATGGAGGCTGCATTAGATGCTTTGGCAGCTGAGGTGGACTGTAAAGCACTAGAAGCCTGGCTGGCAGAGGACTCGGAGGATGAGGATGGCCTGGTTAGCCAATCCACCAAGTCCTCTGTATGTTGTTGCTACTTAAGACGGCCAGCACCAGTTAGAAAGGACAAGCGTGCCCCTGCAGAGGATGCACCACGTCCACCATGACCAGAGGCACAGCCTCCCGACACAGGGGCTGCTTGCCCTCTTATCTGTGTCTGGGAGCATCTGCCTGTCCTTTTTGTTCTTTCAGACATGGTGAGTGATATTTAGATTAATATATACAGAACTCTGATATAAAGATTTAAAGAACTATAACTCAGTGAGACACCCTGATAGCTGGCAGCCAGTGACAAGAGACAGATCACCTCAATTCACAAATGTTTTAAAGAAATTAGTGAGCCCCAAAATACTGCGTGGTACTGGTTGTGTGACAAGAGACAGATCACCTCAATTCACAAATGTTATAAAGAAATTAGTGACACCCAAAATACTGCGTGGTACTGGTTGTGTGACAAGACACAGATCACCTCAATTTACAAATGTTTTGTAGAAATTAGTGAGCCCCAAAATACTGCGTGATACTGGTTGTGTGACAAGACACAGATCACCTCAATTCACAAATGTTTTAAAGGAATTTGTAACCCCCAAAAAGACTTGCTGGCTGTGTGACAAGACACACATCACCTAAATTCCCTGATTTTTGGTAGAAATGAGACCCCCCCAGACCCCCCCAGTAGCGTGGCAGACTGGCAGTAACAACACACAACTATCTCCTCTGAAATCTCCTCTGAAATGCGTGGAGAATCGGCGCGTGGAAACGTTATATAGTGTGCTGCGGGATTTAGCTCTGTGAGCCCATGATTGGGCAAAATTTGCCCAATCAGGACTCTGAGCCGTGATTGGCATACTGTTGAACCTGTCTTGCACCAGACCTGTGGTCAGGTGGAAGGCTGTAGCCAATTACGAGCTTCAGGCCAGTGGGAAAATCCATTGAGGTCCATTGTGGTCGAACATGCGGCGAACACCCGGAAATGTTCGGTGTTCGCGATCTAATCGAACAGGCTAAGTTCGGGTCGAACTCCGAACCGTCCGAACCGAACAGCTCATCCCTACCAGTGACAGACACAGATTAAAATGCACAGAAATCTGCTACAAGTTTGTGAAACCCCCTGATAGGACCCCCTGATAGCTGGCAACAGTGACAAGACACAGATTACAATTCCCAGAAACCTCCTCTAAATCAGTGAGACCCCCTGATGGGTGGCATTGACAAGACACAAATTTCAACTCCCTGTAACCTCCTATAAATCAGTGAGACCCCCTGATGGCTGGCAGTGACAACACACAAATTTAAATTCCCAGGAACCTTCTATAAATTAGTGAGACCCCCTGATGGGTGGCAGTGACAAGACACAAATTATAATTCCCAGGAACCTCCTATAAATCAACGAGACCCCCTGATGGCTGGCACTGACAAGATACAATTTACAATTTATTATTATTATTATTATTCTTTATTTATAAAGCGCCAGCATATTCCGCAGCGCTGTACAATAAGCACAGTATAGACAGGGTTACAATACATTGAACAACATTTGACAAACAGTACAGGAGGAGATGAGGGCCCTATTCCCGTAGGAACTCACAATCTAGGAGGGTTGGGGTTGGAAACAGGAGGAGAGGACTGTAAGGTGAGAGTGATTGATGGTTGCGTCAGTGAGTTGGGTGGTAGGCTTCCCTAAATAGGAACGTTTTAAGGGAGCGTTTGAAGGAAGAGAAGTTAGGGGAAAGTCTGACAGTACGAGGGAGAGCGTTCCAGAGAGTGGGGGCTGCGCGTGTGAAGTCCTGCAGTCTATCATGGGAAGAGGTGATGCGGGGAGAAGCTAGGCGCAGGTCACTGTTTGACCTTAGGGAGTGGGCCGGGGTGTATTTGGTGATTAGTGAGGACAGGTAGTGGGGAGCTGAGCTAGTGAGGGTTTTGTAGGTAAGGATAAGGATTTTGAACTTAATTCTGCAGTGGATGGGGAGCCAGTGAAGGGACTCGCAGAGGGGAGCGGCAGAGACAGAGCGGCGGGTGTGGTGAATTAGCCTGGCGGAGGCGTTCAGGATGGATTGTAGGGGGGAGGTCAGGTGCAAGACTATACCCAGATATCTGCTAGAAGTGAGACCCCCCCAATAGCTGCTGCCACTGACAAGACACACTAACAGAACAATCTCCTCTCAAAAAACACGTGCTGGGGCTGCGAGGGACGCCTCATATAGTGTGCTGCGGGACTTAGCTCTGTGAGCCCATGATTGGGCAAAATTTGCCCAATCAGGACTCTGAGCCGATTGGTATAGTCTTGCACCTGTCTTGCACCTGACCTGTGGGTAGGTGCAAGGCTGTAGCCAATTACAAGTTTCAGGCCAGTGGAAAAGTGCATTGTGGTCCATTGTGGTGCATTGTGGGTGAACTCGAACCGAACACGCGGAAATGTTCGGAGTTCGATGAACAGCCGAACGGGCATGTTCGAATCGAACTCCGACTGATCCGGACCGAATGCTTATCCCTAGTCACACATTATCAGGGTTTTTTACAAGGATCCGAACTTCCCCCGAAAATGTACTGAACAGTGAATTTCCCCGTACGGTGCAATTTCTTGGCCATTCTGCCATTTACAAAGCGTTCGCCAAGTATTGCCAAACTGCCAGCAAAATACGGTGCCTGTTAGGCGGCAGCCAAATACGATGCCGAAGGCAGTGAAATCCCCCATAGAGAAGCAATAGTTAATCTATTGACATTGAACAGCAGAGAAATGTTAGTGAAATGCCCTGATGTTCAGTGTTTTCATTCGGCTGGTTTAATCAAGTGAATCCCATAGGTTCCAATGCAAAAAATATTCCCATTTTTATTCAATACCTATTAAACCATTTATTCTTTTAATCATCAGCAAAAAGTATTTTTTAAATAGCGTTTTTCTTTTTTCTTTAACCTTTTTATTATCATTCATAAGATCTTATATGTTAATTCCAGACATTTTCGTTCAGTACTTTTTTTTGCAAACAGTGGTTAAATTTTGGCATTTTTTTTTTTTTTTTTTTTCATCCCACTTCTCAGCTTTTTCCAGCAGCTGGTCGGCGCTGTGTTCGGTGGATCGTCAACTGCTTTTGGACGTGTTCGACATGATTTTTCCCCCGGTTCAAAGTGATCTGATATTTCGGATCGTATTTGCTGCGTTTTTCTCCTTTATTTATGGTAATAGTTCTTCTGCTCAGTTCAGCACCCCATGGCACTCCAAGGTAGTGTCCTCTCCCCCTTGTTCTAACCCAGGTATACCCAATAAATGTGTACGTTTATGGCAATGGATGAATAAAACCTTCCCTGTAAGTGTTGGCTACGCCAAGTCTGCTGATTTCATGTTTGGGTGTATTAATGCATCCCAACTTAATGCTACCCATATCTTGTATAAAGATACCGTGTGGAATGTAGCTTCTTTTGGAAAATTTAACATGCGTAATTTGAACAGTCCACAAGAATGGACCTTGCAATTGGAAGATAACACATACTCTAGTATGATAATGGTTGCAACATATTATATCAACGCTTATGCTACCTTGCCCCTTAACCCCCCCTTTTATTGGTTATGTAGTAAATCGGCATATCTGGTAATACCTAGCACCTATATTGGTGAATGTGTTTTGGGTCTTGTTGGCCAATCCCATACCATTCACCCTTATGTTCCTTCTGGTATGTAGGGATGAGCCGAACACCCCCAAGTTCGGTTCGCATTCGGACTCGAACTTTCCAAATGTTTGAATTCGAACTCAAACTCAAACTCAATACAAGTCAATGGGACTCAAAATTTGATTTTTAGAGTGCCCTTCAAAAGGGCATATATGCTAGATATTTGCCGTAAAAGGTGTATGGGGGTCCGGATAGTGCCCTGGGGGACAGGAAACAAGGACAAAAAGTTAAAAAAATAAAGTTCTTAAAGGGACAGTGAGTTTTCCATGAAATAAGGGTTAAAAATAAAAACGAAAAGTTCCTTCAAATATCGTGCCTAGGAGGTCCCCATAACCTGCCCGTGAAGTGGCGTATTTCTAGGATGTATAGAAACATTTAAAAACAAAAAAAATGACGTTTCAAATGACAGTAAATGCTTTTCCTTTAATCTATTCATAAACAACTGCTTGGGGCGGCAGCCTGTATGAAAAGACATTTTAGGATGCGCAGAAAACGTTTAGTGAATTTTTGGCTAAATTATGGTGAAACTTATGCAGGCTTTGGATGAAAGTAACAATAGGTGCTTTAAAATTGGGCCTTTAGTGTCGGCAACAGTACCGTCACACAGTAACCCCTCTGAGGATATGATTCTGGTACAGGCGTCAGTGGCAGTGCACCCAAATATTGTGCCTTTGGTGCCAGGCCAGCAAGTGCATTCATACAGTAACTAGACATGTGCACAGCACAAAATTTTGTTTTGAACTAATGGATTAGTCCTAAAATGCAATTTATTTAGTTACTAAAGAAATTCTTTTTCAGTTCTTTAGTATGAAAACTAATTTCATTCATCTGAAAACCAGCGGATACAATTACTATTGTAGTGGCTCCTCAGAGGGCTGAGATCGCTGCTTGTTACAGTATCTCTCACTCTCAGCACAATGTGGGCCATATTACATAGTTGGTGCTAACTTAACCAGAGCTGTTGTAAACTTCCCAGAGCCATTATAGCCTATGGAGGTTTTCAGTTTACAACAGCTCTGGTTAAGTTAGCACCAACATTGTAATACTGCCCCATGTCAGGCAAAGCTGTTACAGTAACTGACTGCTGCTCACCACAGCGCTCAGAGTTTCAGTAAAACTAGTAAATAATATTTTTATATATAAGAGGTTAGAACAATATTATTTCCTTGTTTTACTGAAACGCTGAGCGCTGTTACAGTCAGTTACTGTAACAGCTGAGACTGATACATTGTACCGAGAGATAATGTAACAAGCAGCCAATCTCAGTGCTCACAGTCACTGGATTTAAAGGGCTGAAAAAAAAGGATCCTCTCTGTATAATGTTTAGAACATCCTCCTGCATTAATTAACACCCCTCTCTGTATAATATATAGAACATCCTCCTGAATTAATTAATGCCCCTCTCTGTATAGAACATCCTCCTCAATTTATACCTTTCTCTGTATAATGTATATAACATCCTCCTGCATTAATACCCCTCTCTGTATAATGTATAGAACATCCTCCTGCATTAATTAATGCCCCTCTCTGTATAGAACATCCTACTGCATTGGCATGTGGAGGGTGCAGAACTTTGGATGTTGCGCTCTTCATTGCTGGTCTCCTTCACTCAATGTAACATCACAAAAAGGACTGAAACTAAGGCTAGGGTCAGACTAACGCATTTTTCACGTTGTCCGTGAAAATGTGCGTTCGAAGAATGGACGTATTTTTTCACGGAATACGCAATAGCGGTCATACTATGCGCAGTTTCATCCGTGATTTTGTACGGATCATCAATAAAACCCTTTTTGCTTCTGGACGTTATGTTAGCCGGACATTAGCAGCGTCTGATGTCTCCTAATCACGCACACACGCCTCTAGCGGACGCAGCGCACTCTGTACGTCAGTACTAGTGGTTTAACGTTCTCGAAAAAATGCGTTCATTTTCCACTTGCGTTGCGCAGCCGGACTTTTGTGCGACCGTACTTCGTATATTGGCCGTCATTGCCCGGCATCTGCTGCTAGCACGGCCGTGATTAAGTGCGCCAGAACGCGCGTTCGCACTGCCTCAGTCTGACCCTAGCCTAAAATGTAGTGCATTTTATTTTAGTCTCTTTCGTTTTTTGTACTGAGCAGTTTCGTTTCTCTTGAGTCATACTAAAACTAAATTATCCCAAAATTCTGACTAAATCGTTTTAGTACTAAAACGAATGCACATGTCTAACAGTAACCCCTCTGTGGTATTTTGGAAGAGTGCAGGGGTGGACCATGCGGTCCTATATTAAAAAGATATGAATCTGGTAAAGGCGTCAGTGCACCCAGATATTGTGCTTTTGGTGCAAGGCCAACAAGTGCATTCATACAGTAACCCCTCTGTAATTTTGTGGAAGAGTGCAGGGGTGGACCATGCGGTCCTATATTAAAAAGATATGAATCTGGTAAAGGCGTCAGTGCACCCAGATATTGTGCTTTTGGTGCAAGGCCAACAAGTGCATTCATACAGTAACCCCTCTGTAAAATTGTGGAAGAGTGCAGGGGTGGACCATGTGGTCCTATATTAAGAAGATATGAATCTGGTAAAGGCGTCAGTGCACCCAGATATTGCGCTTTTGGTGCCAGGCCAGCAAGTGCATTCATACAGTAGCCCCTCTGTGGTATTGTGGAAGAGTGCAGGGGTGGACCATGCGGTCCTATATTAAAAAGATATGAATCTGGTAAAGGCGTCAGTGCACCCAGATATTGTGCTTTTGGTGCAAGGCCAGCAAGTGCATTCATACAGTAACCCCTCTGTGGTATTGTGGAAGAGTGCAGGGGTGGACCATGCGGTCCTATATAAAAAAGATATGAATCTGGTAAAGGCGTCAGTGCACCCATATATTGTGCTTTTGGTGCAAGGCCAGCAAGTGCATTCATACAGTAACCCCTCTGTGGTATTGTGGAAGAGTGCAGGGGTGGACCATGCTGTCCTATATTAAAAAGATATGAATCTGGTAAAGGCGCAGTGCACCCAGATATTGTGCTTTTGGTGCAAGGCCAGCAAGTGCATTCATACAGTAACCCCTGTGTGGTATTGTGGAAGAGTGCAGGGGTAGACCATGCTGTCCTATATTAAAAAGATATGAATCTGGTAAAGACGTCAGTGCAGCCATATATTGTGCCTTGCATGGCAGCAAGTGCCTTCACACCGTAACCCTTTTGTGGTATTGTGGTAGAGTTCAGTGCTAGAGGTTTTGTGAATGCAGAAGACTAAAGGAATTGTGTCACTGATGCTTGCACTGTCCCTGCTCACCATCCTCGTTGCCTCCTCAAATGGTGACAGTACAGTGCATGCATCCTTGATCATCAGCCACTGCGGGGGGGGGGAGAAAAACCAAGTTGACCTGAACCTGTCCTCGTGCCATACTCACACAGGTACTCGTTGATGGCCCGCTGCTGCTTGTGCAGACGCTGCAGCATTGCTAATGTCGAGTTCCACCTGGTGGGCATGTCACAGATCAGACGGTTTGTGGGAAGGTGGAATTCTCTTTGAATTTCTGATAGGCGAACGCTTGCGTGGAATGACCGTCTGAAGTGGCTGCAGACTTTTATGGCCTGGCTGAGAAGCTCTGCCAGCCCTGGGTACCTGGTTAGGAAACGCTGTACCACCAGATTTAGGACGTGTGCTAGGCATGGTACATGCGTCAACTTACCCTGGCATAGGGCGGAGAGAAGGTTGCTGCCATTATCACAGATGACCATTCCCAGCTGAAGCTGGCGTGGTGTTAACCATCTCTGCACCTGCCCCTGCAGAGCTGACAGAATTTCTCGCCCGGTGTGGCTCCTGTCCCCTAAACAAATCAGCTCAAGCACAGTATGGCATCTTTTTGCTTGATCCATTGTGTAGCCCCTGCCATGCGTCGGTTTAACTGCCACTTCGCCAGAGACACAGAAGGAGGAGGAAGAGGGAGAGGTGGTGGTGGAGCAGACAGACCTCATACAAGCAGCTTTCTGGAGGCGTGGTGGATGAACAAGCTCCAGCACAGAGACCCGTCTTGGATCCCTCCCAGCTGCAATCAGAGTTACCCAGTGTGCCGTGAAGGAAATGTAACGACCCTGTCCATGCTTGCTGGACCACGTGTCTAAAGTCATATGCACCTTGTTGCTGACTGCCTTTCCCAATGACTCGATAAAATTGTCTTCCACGTGCTGGTATAGTGCTGGAATGGCCTTCCGTGAAAAATAATGGCGTTTTGGAACATGCCACTGTGGTACAGCACATTCAGCAAAATTCATGGAAGGGAGCTGAGTCCACCAGCTGGAAAGGCAGCAGCTGCAATGTGAGTAATTTTGCTAAACTGGCATTTAGACGCTGTGCTTGGGGATGATTGGGACTATATTTTTTATTACGCTGCAGCAGCTGGGGCAACTTAATCTGACTGCGTAAATCTTCAGCTGATGGGATGTTGTCACATTGTGAGAAAGGAGCTGGTACATCCATTACTGTAGCATCATCCCTGTCAGTGGAGGTTGTAGGCAATGACATGGCAGGACATACAGTGGGGGTAGAGACAGATGAGGAGGAGGAGGACCTATGCAAAGTTTTGCGCCAACGGGATGTGTGGCAGGTGGTCATATGTCGCCTCAAGCATGTGGTACCCAAGCGTCCAGTGTCTTTCCCACGCTTGAGCCTCATCTGACATAGATTACAAATAGCAACAGTGGGGTCTGCTGCACATTTCTTAAACAACTCCAAGACAGCAGAGTTCCTGGATGTGTGCTTTGAGACAACAGCGCTCTGCACCTGAGCAGCTCTGACATCTGATGCCTTGGACTGGCTAGCGCTACGGTTGGTCATAGAGGTAGTTGTGCCTCGTGTTTGTTGTGCCTCCTCCTCACTTGACTCATCTGTTCGATCAGGCACCCAGGTGGAGTCAGTGACCTCATCATCATTGTCATCATCACCCCCTATCTCCTCGTCACTGAAGCCAATTTGGCAGTATGCTGCAGCTGCTGGGGCAACATGAGTGCCAGTTATTTGTGTGTCATCACTGGCATCACCCTTCCTCTAGGTTAATTATACTCCCTTCCTCAACCTCAGAGATTGAATCAGAGCACTGTACTTGCTGCGCATCCTCAAGCAGCATGTCAATGTCACTGTAGTCAAACAATTCAGCTGACTCCTCCATGTGTGATAGCGAGGCTACGGCAGGAGTAGCTGTGGACATGGAGGCTGCATTAGATGCTTTGGCAGCTGAGGTGGACTGTAAAGCAGTACAAGCCTGGCTGGCAGAGGACTCGGAGGATGAGGATGGCCTGGTTAGGCAATCCACCAAATCCTCTGTATGTTGCTGCTGCTTAAGACGGCCAGCACCAGTTAGAAAGGACAAACGTGCCCCTGCAGAGGATGCACCACATCCACCATGACCAGAGGCACAGCCTCCCGACACAGGGGCTGCTTGCCCTCGTATTTGTGTCTGGGAGCGTCTGACTGTCCTTTTTTTTCTTTCTGACATGCTGAGTGATATATAGATTAAATATATACAGAACTCTGATTCATCTCTAGTATAAAGATTAAAGATTTCCAGAAACCTCCTATAAGTCAGTGAGACCCCCTGATGGGTGCCAGTGACAAGACACAAAATACAATTCGCAGAAATCTGCTACAAGTGAGTGAGACCCCCTGATAGCTGGCAACAGTGACAAGACTCAGATTACAATTCGCAGAAATCTGCTAGAAGTATTTGGGACCCCCTGTTAGCTGACAGTGAGAAGACACAGATTACAAGTCTCAGAAACCTCCTATAAATCAGTGAGACCCCCTGATGGGTGGCAGTGACAAGACACAGATTAGAACAATTCCAAAATATTTTGTAGCAATTACTGATCCCCAAAATACTTGCTGGCAGTGACCAGACACAGATCACCTCAATTCCCAAATATTTTGTAGAAGTTACTGACGCCCAAAATACTGCGTGGCACTGGCTGTGACAAGACTCCGATCACCTCAATTTACAAATATTTTGTAGCAATTACTGACCCCAAAATACTTGCTGGCAGTGACAAGACACAGATCACCTCAATTCCCAAATATTTTGTAGAAATTACTGACGTCCAAAATACTGCGTGGCACTGGCTGTGACAAGACACAGATCACCTCAATTCACAATTTTTTTTTAGCAATTACTGACCCCCAAAATACTTGCTGGCAGTGACAAGACACAGATTAGAACAATTCCCAAATATTATGTAGAAATGAGACCCCCCCCGAGTAGCTGGTGGCAGACTGACAGTGAGAACACACACTAACACAATAACAATCTCCTCTCAAATCTCCTCTCAAACGCATGCTGAATCGCTGTGTGAAACCTTATATAGTGTGCTGCGGGACTTAGCTCTGTGAGCCCACGATTGGGCAAAATTTTCCCAATCAGGACTCTGAGCCATTATTGGCATAGTCTTGAACCTGTTTTGCACCTAAACTGTGGTCAGGTGCAAGGCTGTAGCCAATTACAAGCTTCAGGCCAGTGGAAAAGTGCATTGTGGTCCATTGTGGTGCATTGTGGGTGAACACGCGGAGAACACGTGGAAATGTTCGTAGTTCGCGAACATGCGAACAGGCTATGTTCGATGCGAACTCCGAACCGATCGAACCAAACAGCTCATCCCTACTGGCATGCGCATTAACCACCATGACACTGTACATCGCTCTCGCCGTTCCTCTATAAGTGTCAAAACCTCTGAGGCAGAGTGATTTAGCGGGATCATGTTACCCGCTTATGGTGTTGCTTGTTTGTAATCTAAAATGAACCTTTTTGTAGACCTAGTTGATGACATGTTTAATCATACCACACATGCTCTAGCAATTTTTTCTGCTGAGCTACGTCAAATCAGAGATGCAGTAATCTAGACTCGTATGGCCCTTGACTATCTTTTAATGAAGAAGGGTGGTGTATGCGGTCTTCTTAATTTGACCCATTTTTGTTTTCACATTGCTGATATTTCAGGTGACGTTTCTCAGGACATACACTATATTGCCAAAAGTATTCGCTCACCCATCCATATGCGAGGCAGGTGAGTGAATACTTTTGGCAATATAGTGTACATGACATTGAGGAAATTCAGACCCAATTCAGGAAAGTATCAAGTCCCTTAGATGGATTTGATTGGACCTTTGGCCTTAGTTCTATTTTTGATAGCCTAGGTTCAACCATTTTACATGGTTTAATGTATCGCGTTATGTTCATTATTACCATTTTTTACAAATTGTTGATGCTGTGTCTTGAGAAATGCTGCGTTTCTAAATAACCTATGATGACAGCCTACCCTGCACTTCCACCCCCACCTCCCTCGATTCCTTTCCACCGTTCCCCTCTAAGGCTGGGGTCAGACGAGCGTGATTTCTACGGACTGTACGTCCGTGCAGTACGGACATCGTCAGTACGGATGACGCAGTAGTGGTCACACAGTCCGTTTTTTCACTGAAGTTATTTTTTGACGGATGTAGGAGGGGAAAATAAATTACAATGAAAAAACATTCTGTCCGTCAAAAATGCTGGACGTATAAATGCAGTCCATCTGACCATGCTCCATCACTCACACACAAAGCTATGCAGACGTTGTGGACGTGGCGCACTCCGCACGTCCGTTCTAGCAGTATTACGTTCTTGCCTAACCTGCGTCCGTTTGCCGCGGCCGTTGTGCGTCCGCAGTTCAGTGCGGACGTACTTCATGTGTCAGGCTCCAATGGACTTACTTTCATGCTATCACGGACGTACTTTTAGGCGCAATCACGGACGTGAACACTACGCTCGTCTGACCCCAGCCTTACAAGTAGTTACTAACCTCTCCTTCGTCTCTTCTGAGCATCTAGAATGAATTATAGATATAACACGATGACACTGTGACCCCAGCTGTAACAGGTGCACTAGTCTAGTTTAGTTTTACCCCTTAATTAGTGATCACAGGTGATATATGATCAAAGGAGGAAATTGATAGATATTTTTAATTTCCTGTATGAATATATATATATATATAAATATACTGTGATACCAATACATATCTTAGGCATTATACCTCCTTCAAGCTTTCAATACTGTGCACACATATTCTCTAACTAGTCCCATTTCCTATCGAAGCCAAAGAATTTTAATTAGAAGCAGACTTCCTTTGTAAGCTCTCATTACTAAGCGTAGTAGAAAAGCGCATGAAAATATCTATATAGCAGTCAGTTTTAGAAAGAAATTTCTTTTGTACTGTCAGAATTCATTACATTTGATGTATGTATGGGCTGAACTTTTCTTGAAATTGTCTGATGTTGAAAGTGTTTATTGGTCTGTAATCCATGATTCTATGTCCCTCCCATTGTGACAAACATTGGGAATGCTTTCCTTGCAGACCTCAGAATAGAGAATCTTTTGAAACAGCAACTTGTGTCTTTCTCTGTTCTCACTCAATTATAGCTTTTTTTATGCTCACTGGATCAGGTGAAAAAGCAACATATCTCCACCCACATCACAGAGCTCGGCCAGTCCTGTTGGTGATTTTGCAGAAAACATTTCAGCATTCTTCTGTGTTTTCGTAAGAGGGGGGGCAATGAAGGGAGGCTGACTAGGAGGGAGTGGGGGCTTTTTTTTTCATTTCAAACAATCACTTGTAACTCGTCTGCAATTACTAACTGCCTTCACTCACATCACTCACATCCAAACACATACAGGGTTATTCGGAGAGAGGTGAAAACCAAGAGAATGACTGGAGAAGTGAAAATTCGAGGTCAAAATAGCTAAACCAGAAAAATTCTCCCATTTATCTCACTTTCCAAATCAGCTATTTGGTCTAAATTGTTCTCTTCTCCTGACAGTTCTCCTGGTTTTCACCTCTTTCTGAATAACCCTGATAATGTAATTCACTAGCATGCCATATAGCACACGATCAAAAACACACAATAGTAACTTGGTTTCTGTCTTTTCTTCAAATTAAAGGTTATCAAGCTTTATCCATGCCTTATCAGCTACATACAAAACAAGTCAAATAAAACAAAAATATACAATCAATTACATTTCAAACTTCCTCATCTTTCCATGCTTTCAACACTTATAACTTCTTCATTCATATTTTCCATTATATTTAATAGGTGATTCTGGCATATAATAACATAATGGTGATAAAGAAATCAATAGAAATTGTCTTTTATTCAGTAACAAAGAACTGCACAGCCGACCACGCCCTCATTTGTGCAAAACACACACTAAGCTCATATTAAGGTGTTGCCAATTCTTTGTCCCAGACGGCACTAACAATAACAGCTAATATAAATATTCTGCACAAAATTATTGTAGCAGATTTACAAGGAAGCAGCTCATATATATATACATATATATATATATATTATATATATATATATATATATATAAAACTTATCGATAGACCGGGCACTCGTTTCCCCGGGCGGCTGACTCCAAGGAGGCCCCCTATGAATAGTAGGTTCTTACTTGCCTCGGTGCTTAGCTCCCCTGGTCTGGATGTATAGAAAAAATATGGGTGGAGGGAGGCACTCGAGGACTTGATCCATAAAACTTAGAGTTTATTGAAGTAACATGTAAAATCCGACGTTTCGGCTCCTAAAGGCCTTTTTCAAGATAAAAAAACAACATACAGTAAAATGCGTTAAATAGACAAAGAGCAGATAACTCACCCAATCCCGCCCGTCCCGGTGCTCTGCCGCGTGAAAGAAAAACCTGGAAGTGCCGGGTGCGTGAGCATGATGATGCAAGGGGGCGTGGCCAACGGGTCCATTGCCATGGCGATCCTAGATGCCGGGAGGGGAGGGAAGAGGCGACAGGCCAGCGTGCAGTCAATGCACATAAACCTGGAGGAATCCCTAAAAAGGAATGACAGGGAAACATAATCTATTGTGAAATGAAAGGGAGGAGGTTGTAACAGTTTAAAAGCCGGCATGATCAAGTTATGGAGGGTGAGTATAATTGTACACCCATAACATACATTAAACTGTCACAACCTCCTTCCTTTCATTTCACAATAGATTATGTTTCCCCGTCATTCCCTTTTTAGGGATTCCTCCAGGTTTATGTGCATTGACTGCACGCTGGCCTGTCGCCTCTTCCCTCCCCTTCCAAAGAGGAAAGTGTTTTTTTTTAAAAAAACAAGCAAGACTATAAATTGTGTGTACTAATTAGGGATGAGCTGTGCAGTTCGATCTGTTCGGAGTTTGATTCGAACATCGCCAGTTCGGCTGTTCATCGAACTCCGAACATTTCCGCGTGTTCGCAGCATGTTTATCCACAATGCACCACAATGGACCACAATGCACTTTTCCACTGGCCTGAAGCTTGTAATTGGCTACAGCCTGCACCTGACCACAGTTTAGGTGCAAAACGGGTGCAAGACTATGCCAATCACGGCTCAGAGTCCTGATTAGGCAAATTTTGCCCAATCATGGGCTCACAGAGCTAAGTCCTCTATACAAGGCTTCACTCAGCCACAGCGCGTGTTTTTTGAGAGGCGATTGTTGTTTTAGTGTGTGTTCTCACTGCCAGCAGCTATTGTGGGGGTCTCACTTCTACAAGATATCTGGGAATTGTTGTAATCTGTGGGTTCTCACTGCCAGCAGCTATTGTGGGGGTCTCACTTCTACAAAATATATGGGAATTGTTTTAATCTTTGTGTTCTCACTGCCAGCAGCTATTGTGGGGGTCTCATTTCTACAAAATATCTGGGAATTGCTGTAATCTTTGTGTTCTCACTGCCAGCAGCAATTGTGGGGGTCTCACTTCTAGAAGATATCTGGGAATTGTGGTAATCTGTGTGTTCTCACTGCCAGCAACTATTTTGGGGGTCTGATTTCTACAAAATATCTGGGAATTGTTCTAATCTTTGTGTTCTCACTGCCAGCAGCTATTGTGGGGGTCTCACTTCTAGAAGATATCTGGGAATTGTTGTAATCTGTGTGTTCTCACTGCCACCTATCAGGGGGTCTCACTGATTTATAGGAGTTTCCTGGGAATTGCAATCTGTGTCTTGTCACTGCCACCCATCAGGGGGTCTCACTGATTTATAGGAGGTTCCTGGGAATTGCAATCTGTGCCTTGTCACTGCCACCCATCAGGAGTCTCACTGATTTATAGGTGGTTTCTGGGAATTTTAATCTGTGTCTTGTCACTGACTGCCAGCTATCAGGGTGTCTCACTGAGTTAATCCAGAGTTCTGGAAATCTTTACTCTAGATAACACAGTTGAATCAGAGTTCTGTATATCTAATAATGATAATTATTAGTAATAATAATAATAAAATAATAATCTATATATCACTCACTATGTCA
Source organism: Leptobrachium leishanense (assembly GCA_009667805.1). Classification (NCBI taxonomy): domain Eukaryota; kingdom Metazoa; phylum Chordata; class Amphibia; order Anura; family Megophryidae; genus Leptobrachium; species Leptobrachium leishanense. Next base: position 337,509,407 of record CM019067.1, on the reverse strand, counting down.
GAAAGACCAAAAAGGACAGGCAGATGCTCCCAGACACAGATAAGAGGGCAAGCAGCCTCTGTGTCGGGAGGCTGTGCCTCTGGTCGTATTGGACGTGGTGCATCCTCTGCAGGGGCACGCTTGTCCTTTCTAACTGGTGCTGGTCGTCTTAAGCAGCAGCAACATACAGAGGATTTGGTGGATTGGCTAACCAGGCCATCCTCATCTTCAGCCAGGCTTGTAGTGTTTTTTTTTTTTTTTAAATTCTTTATTTAAAGCGTCATGTATCCAATAGCATATGAAATACAGCAAGAATATGTACATAATAACAGCTGGGTACAATAACGCTAATTTTCATTATACAGAAAGTAAGAAACTCACGAAGTATGGGGAGAACCCCACGCCGTGAAAAAAAAACCACACAGAAAAAACAAAAAACAAGTCAAAAACAAAAAGTAACACAAAGAGGAAAAAGAAAAAGGGGGGAACCTTCCAAACAGTTGTAGAGGATGTGTCGCCTGGCGGGACTTCCGGGGCATCGAAACATGTAGGGGCTGGGCAAAACGGCTGGAGTATAATTGAGATTAATGTCAGATTTAATTAATTTAAAATCTAATTACCATTAGGGGCTGAGGAATACTCCTCCCAAAGGGACCATGTCTTAGAAAAGGAACTCATAGTGTCCCTGACCTTAGCCGTTAACTCGTCCATAAGACAGGCGTCGACAATCTTCGCTGTCACCACAGACCAGGAAGGGAGAATACTCTGGCGCCACGATGCCGCCAAGGCCCGTCGAACAGCAAGGGCCAGTCTATTAAATAAGAGTTGCTCAGGACGAGATAGGACTGACAAGGGACGAGAAAGAAGGAAAGCCCAGGGATCCATAGGCAGTTGTCGGTGGAATATTTTCTGGAATTCAGTGTGAACTAGAGACCAAAAGCGGCGTACTACCGGGCAGTCCCACCACATGTGAATATAAGTGCCCTTTTCCCCACAGTCCCGCCAACAGAAATCACTGGATGTGACAACCATGCGATAAAGGGAAACCGGGGTAACGTACCAACGGAGTAGTGTTTTGTAAGATTGTTCCTGGTGTGTGACACATATGGAGGACCTGGACGTTTGTTCCCATATATCCTCCCACTCATCACCCGGCAAAGGATCGCACAAATCGACCTCCCACTTATCACAGTATGTGAGGGGGCCCCATTGACCTGGACTGGAGCTAAGGAGTAGGTATAACCGGGATATAAGCCCTTTCAGTGGGCCATCAGCCATACAAACGTGCTCTAAAGTGGAGAGAGGGGCCGTTGAGATCCTCTCTAACATCTGGGTCGTAGCAAAATGACGAATCTGTAAGAATCGAAAAAAAGAGGAGGGAGATAGATCACCACGCTCCTGGAGCTCTGAAAAAGTAATAAGTCGTCCATTACGGTAAAGATCACGGTACCTCAGAAGCCCCACTCCCGCCAGACCCCTAAAATCTGAGGCCCTCAGGCCCGGTGGAAATTCTCTGTTACGAAGTAAGGGGGTGAGGGGAGAGGGAGCCCCCATCAGCTCAAATTTCGTCCTAGCTAGGTCAAATAGCCGAAGAGATGTCAAAATCGAAGGGCATGTCGTGCGTAAAATGGGTCTAGAGGCTCTGGGAAGCCATATGTAGAGGTCAGGGCGGTCAGGGAACATAAAAGCATTTTCTAATGCAACCCACCTTCTAGTAGAAGCGGAGGAGTGCCAGGCCACCACCTGAGTCAACTGAGCTGCGCAATAATAAAGGTATAGGTTAGGGAGCCCCAGCCCTCCACGGGTCTTAGGGCGATACAGAATGCGGCGCGCAACCCTATGTCTCTTATTTTGCCAAATAAAGGAGTCGATCGCCTGTTGTAGCCCGGCTAGGTCCCGCCGAGTCAGTAGTAAGGGTAGAGTCTGGAACAGAAATAAAATACGTGGGAGTATGTTCATCTTTACACTATGAATGCGTCCTATCCACGATATGGGTTTATCACACCAATGCTCCAGATCACACTTGATCTGACGAACCATGGCCGTAAAGTTCTTGCTATAAAGGGCTGTTGGATTTGCCGTCAGTAGAATACCCAAGTATGACAATTCAGAGGGAGCAAGACGGAACCCAAACCCTGATTCAATCGAGGCGGTATCTGTGTGTGGCATGTAGAGGGGCATCGCACAGGATTTAGTGTAGTTTATGCGAAACCCTGCGATTTCACCAAAGTCGGATAGTACCGGTCTGAGATGGGAGAGAGAGGAGATGGGATCCGTTAAAGTGAGAAGGATGTCGTCGGCGTAAGCAGAGACAGTGAAAGATTCTCCTCCGACCTGAACCCCCCTGATCTCAGGATGATCTCGTATCGCAGCCAATAGGGGCTCAAGAGAGAGGAGAAAAAGAAGGGGGGAAAGGGGACAGCCCTGGCGAGTGCCATTACAGATGGGGAATCGAATGGGGCTACTGCCCGGGACACGAACCTGCGCAGACATTCCCGAGTAAAGAGCCCTCACCATATTAATATAAAAATCCGGGAGGCCTAGACGAGAGAGGGTAGCGAAGAGGAACGGCCACTCCACCCTGTCAAAAGCCTTCTCCGCGTCTAACGACAGGATCAGAGAAGGCGTTGCCCGAGAGGATAGCCACCAGATCAGGTCGGCATTACGTCTGGTGTTGTCGAAGAGTTGACGATTAGGGACGAAACCGACCTGGTCCGGGTGAACCAGATCTTGGAGGAGCGGACTAAGGCGGTTCGCTAGGACCTTAGCAAAAATCTTGGCATCAAAATTGATAAGGGAGATAGGGCGGTAGCTCTCAACCGCCGCTGGGTCCCTACCCTCCTTAGGTATAAGGGCAATGTTAGCCACAAGCAAATCAGGGTGAAGAGACCCCCCCTCCGCGCAGTCGTTAAAAACCGCCGTCAAAAAAGGGACGAGCTCCGGACGTAATACTTTATAGTAACCCCCTGAAAACCCATCCGGGCCTGGGGCCTTCGTACCTCCCAGGGCAGAAATGGCGCAATTAACCTCTTCTTCTAAGATAGTAGCACTAAGGTTCGTTATATGTGAGTCTTCTAAATGTGGCAAAGAAAGGGAATCTAAAAAGGAGGAGATGGCGTCTAAATGGGATTTGTCAGCGAGGTTATGATGGGGAGAGTGGTTGTATAGGTCTGAATAATATGCTGTGAAAGCTGCGCAGATCTCCTGTGGGGAATTGACCAATACCTCATCTACTGTTTTAACTGCTGAGATAGAGGAGAATTTACTCCGGGGTTTGAGAGAGCGGGCCAGTAGAGTATCTAGTTTATTGGCCTTCTCGAAAAACATTCGGCGGGACCAGAGTAATTGTTTGGCTACATCATCAAGTAACAACCTTTTCAGAGAAGAGCGAGTGCGTAATAGGTCAGAGAGGAGTTCAGGGGAGGGGGAGGACTTATGGCTCATCTCCAGACGACGGAGAGACTGTTGTAAGGTTACAAGAGAAAGTAATTTGGTGCGTTTTCTATGAGTGGCAATCTTAATGAGGTGACCCCTCATAACCGCTTTATGAGCAGCCCATATCGTGGATAGAGACGTCTCACCTGGCGGGTTGTCTTGAAAATATTGTATCGATAAAGTACGTAGTTGACTCACTACTTCTGGATCTCGCAGGAGAGACGAGTTCAACCTCCAAGACCAAGAGGCCGCCAGCTTCGGGGTATGGAGGTAAAGTGCTATGTCGGCGTGGTCAGACCACGAGATGGAGTTAATCTCCGCTCGGATTACATTGGACATAGCCAGACCATTAACCAGAAACATATCTATGCGCGAGTAAGTCCCATGGGGAGCAGAGTAAAAGGAATAATCCTTTACACTTGGATATAACACCCGCCATACATCAATAAGCCCTACTTGGCGTAAAAAGCGGGCAAATAATTTATCTTGTCTACCCAAGGTTGGTGTAATTGTGGAAGCTTGACGACCGCCTCGATCCACTGCCGGGCACGCCACTGCATTCATATCACCTCCTAATATCACCGCCCCTTGAGGAAGGGCTGAAACCAGGTTGCATATGGAATCCCAGAAGTCAACAGAAGGGGTAGTAGGAGCATAGACATTCAAAAAATGGTAGGTCATAGAGTATAGAGTACCCGTAAGCAATACATATCGACCCTCGGTATCAATCTTTTGCGATATAAGTTGAAATGGACATGTTTTCCGAATCAATATGGCAACTCCGTTGCGCTTACTCAAGGCACCAGATACATACGCCCGTGTATAGACGTGATCAGTTAACTTAATTTTAACAGATTTAGTCAGGTGAGTTTCCTGAAGAAAGGCGATATCAATTTTGTCAGATTTCAGAGTGCGGAAGAGTAATCTACGCTTTGTAGGGGAATTGAGGCCCTTAACATTAAGAGAGGTCAGTTTCAGTGCCATGAGAAGCGCAACAGATCACCTCGTACCATGAGCAGCAGGCCCGACACCCAATCACCGACCCCTCCAGCAATACAATCCCCCGAGCGATGAACCTCCAATGCCCCACCACCCCCACCCAGCAACAAGAACCGAATACTTTGATGGAAGGAGAAGGTGAAAAAAAAAGGGGGGAAAAAAAACAATAAAAACAAAATGTACATAACCAACGGAAAGTAAAAAAAAGGGAAAACAGAGTCCAAAAAGCCCGGACTTACCCACTGCCGGGACCTGTGGGGAAAAAAGGGAACAAACCCTCCAGGCCATGGAGATCAAAGATGGCCTAGTCAAGAGCCCCCACCCACAAGAAGAAACATTTTGGCCCCCGGGAAGACCTGATCGATGGACTGTAGAAATAGAGATGATCACTGTGTTTCAGTAGCGTGAAACAAGGAGAGAAACGTTCCAGCCGGAGTAGCTTTCGTGGAACTAAAAATTCCGGAGGAGAAGAAGAACCAGAGGCAGTCCAGTAACAAACTACCGAAGAGGCCACAGAGAGAAAAACCAAGGAGCCTATGTCTTGGTGGTAGTAAACGAACCATGTAGAATCGGGAATCTTTGTTCAACGGTGAGGATGGTTTACTGTACTCCATTCCCTGGAGAGACGCGGGAGCGGTGGCGTAGGACCCTCCGGAGATGCGAAGTCCTCTGGGGGTTGGATATCCAAGGCCCGAAAGAACTTCATGGGATCCGAATGCGGAAGCAGAACATATGTTCTTTTGTTGCGAAATGCCAGGATCTTAAAAGGATGGCCCCATGCAAACGCGACATTGTGCGAACGAAGTAGATCCGCTACAGGCTTCCATGAGCGGCGTCGACGAAGTGTGTCTGGAGAAATATCCTGAAAAAGCTGTAGGGGAGATCCGTCGTATAATATCGGTTTAGTACGGTTTTTTTTGAGGATAAGTTCTTTTGTGGAGAAGTGTAGGAAGCGGACAATAATGTCTCGAGGGCGTTCGTCGGTAGCGCTGCGGGCGCGAAGAGCTCTGTGGGCACGGTCGAGTTCCCAAGCGTGGTCTGGGAGCTCTGGAGCCAACGGTCTGAGCATGGCGACGATAAAGTCTCCCAAGGGGTCATCCTCTGCCCGTTCAGGCAAACCCCGGATCCTTAAGTTATTCCTTCTGGACCTGTTGGTCAAATCTTCCAATTGGGTCTCTAAGTAATCCACCTTATGGGACATAGCGTTAGAGTGGTCAATAAGAGAATTATAGGCCCCCGAAAGTTCATCAGTACGACCCTCCAAATCTGAGGTGCGCTGTCCCAAGGCCAGGATGTCAGCCTGTAAGGCCTTTGTATTACGGTCCATCTCCCCCGCCAAAAAAGTTCTCATTTCGGCCATCTGACTCATAATAGTAACCGCATCTGCCCGGCTTACCCCTGCATCTGATTCACCTCCATCCTCATCTCCTGATCCGCCGGCGGAGGTAGGCCGCGATTTCGGGCGGCCGCCATCTTGGGAAGCTGTGGTCCGGCGCGGGGTAAACAACGGCGCGACGGCCGCATCTCTAGTTTTCGCCGATTTGGAGGGTCCAGGCATGGTGTGGATCCCTTGCAGCGTCCTGTGGTGAGTATTAAAATCCCGGGGGAGAAGATATTTGCAGGTTACAGCGCGGGTGCAGCGGAGCTCAGACGCTAGGCGGCCATCTTAGCTGACGTCCAAACCACCCTTGTAGTGGTTTACAGTCCACCTCAGCTGACAAAACATCTAATGCAGCCTCCATGTCCACAGCTACTCCTGCTGTAGCCTCACTATCACACACGGAGGAGTCAGCTGATTTGTTTGATTACATTGACAATAACATGATGCTTGAGGATGCGCAGCAACTACAGTGCTCTGATTCAATCTCTGAGGTTGAGGAAGGGAGTATAATCAACCTAGAGGAAGGGGGTGCCAGTGACACACAAATAACTGGCACTCATGTTCCCCCAGCAGCTGCAGCATATTGTGAGGGTGGCTCCAGTGACGGAGGAGGAGGAAGGAGATAGGGGTGATGACGATGATGAGGTCACTGACTCCACCTGGGTGCCTGATCGAACAGAGGAGTCAAGTGAGGAGGAGGAGGCACAACACACACAAGGTACAACGTCCTCTATGACCAACCGTAGCCAGTCCAAGGCATCAGATGTCAGAGCTGCTCAGGTGCAGAGCGCTGTTGTCTCAAAGCACACATCCAGGAACTCTGCTGTCTGGGAGTTCTTTATGAAATGTGCAACAGACCACACCGTTGCTATTTGTAATCTATGTCAGATGAGGATAAAGCGTGGGAAAGACATCCCACGCTTGGGTACCACATGCTTCAGGCGACATATGACCACCTGCTACGCATCCTGTTGGCACAACACTTTGCATAGGTCCTCCTCATCTGTCTCTACCCCCACTTTATGTCTTGTCATGTCATTGCCTACAACCTCCACTGACAGGAATGATGCTACAGTAATGGGTGTACCAGGTCCTTCCTCACAATGTGACAGCATCCCATCAGCTGAAGATTTACGCAGTCAGATTACGTTGCCCCAGCTGCTGCAGCGTAAGAAAAAATATAGTCCCAACCATCCCCAAGCACAGCATCTAAATGCCAGCTTAGCAATATTACTTGCATTACAGCTGCTGCCTTTCCAGCTGGTGGACTCTGCTTCCTTCCGTGAATTTTCTGAATGTGCTGTACCACAGTGGCAGGTTCCAAAATGCCATTTCTTTTCACAGCAGGCCATTCCAGCACTGTTCCAGCACGTGGAACACAATGTTATGGAATCATCGGGAAAGGCAGTCAGCAGCAAGGTGCACATGACCTTAGACACGTGGTCCAGCAAGCATGGACAGGGCCGTTACATTTCCTTCACGGCACACTGGGTAACTCTGATTGCAGCTGGGAGGGATCCAAGATGGGGCTCTGTGCTGGAGCTTGTTCATCCACCACGTCTCCAGAAAGCTGCTTGTATGAGGTCTGTCTGCTCCACCACCTCTTCCTCTTCTTCCTCCTTCTCTGTCTCTGGTGAAGTGGCAGTTAAACCGACCCATGACAGGGACTACGCAATGGCTCAAGCAAAAAGATGCCATACTGTGCTTGAGCTGGTTTGTTTAGGGGACAGGAGCCACATCGGACCAGAAATTCTGTCAGCTCTGCAGGGGCAGGTGCAGAGATGGTTGACACCACGCTAGCTTGAGCTGGGAATGGTCGTCTGGGATAATGGCAGCAACCTTCTCTCCGCCCCACGCCAGGGTAATTTGACGCATGTTGCATGCCTAGCACACGTCCTAAATCTGGTGGTACAGCATTTCCTAACCAGGTACCCAGGGCTGGCAGAGCTTCTCAGCCAGGCCAGAAAAGTCTGCAGGCACTTCAGAAGGTCATTCCCAGCAAGTGTTCGCCTGGCAGAAATTCAAAGAGAATTCCACCTTCCCACAAACCGTCTGATCTGTGACATGCCCACCAGGTGGACCTTGACATAAGCAATGCTGCAGCATCTGCGCAAGCAGCAGAGGGCCATCAATGAGTACCTGTGTGAGTATGGCACAAGGACAGGTTCAGGTCAACTTGTTTCCCCCCCCCCCGCAGTGGCTGATGATCAAGGATGCATGCACTGTACTGTCACCATTTGAGGAGGCAACGAGGATGGTGAGCAGGGACAGTACATGTATCAGTGACACAATTCCTTTAGTGTTCCTGCTGGAGCGCACTATGTGTGGAATTATAGATGTGGCACTAGAGGCAGAGCAGCAGGAGGTAGAGGAGGCCTTCCCTAGCTCTCAAGGCCCCAGTCTTTATGCAGACAGCATTCCAGCTGGTCCTCAGATCAGGCAGGAGGAGGATGAGGAGGAATATTTAAGTAGTGGGGGCATTGAAGGTGGGGATTCCTCAAGGGAGGGGTTTGTGTGCCCAGAAACCCAAGGACTAGTACGTGGCTGGGAGGAGGAAGTGCACGATGGGGTCATCCTCAATGACCAGGAAGACTCGAAAGCTAATGCCACCTCCAACCTACGCTGCATGGGCTCCTTTATCCTGCAAGCCTGCTAAAGGACCCCAGGATTCGTGCTATCAAGGAGAGGGATCATCACTGGTTGACAAGCCTTCTTGATCCACGATACAAGGGTAAAGTTGCAGAGCTCATCCTGCTAACACAGAGGGAGCACAGGATGAAACAACTTGAGGGAGCTCTAAAGCGACACTTGTGTAACACCTTTACAGGCACAGGTAGGTTACCAAGTGATGACACAGGTGCTTCCAAGGCTGCGGATGATCAGAGGAAGAGCAGTGAAGGCCGGGGCCGCTTTACTGTTGCCTTTTTAATTTTTTTTAGTCCACAACGCTCAGGGACGTCAAATGTAGGCACCCATTGCCAGCGTCTTCACCATATGGTGCAGGACTACCTAGGGGCAAGGGCAGACCTGGATACCTTTACAGCAAATGATCCACTGGCTTACTGGGTGTTGAGATTGGATCACTGGCCAGAACATAGCCAATGTGCTATGCAGCTACTAGGTTGCCCTTCAGTCAGCCTGCTTTCTGAAAAGACGTTCAGTGCCGCTGGAGGTTTTGTCACAGACAAAAGAGTGCGTCTGTCCACCGACTCTGTAGACCGGCTGACATTTATAAAAATGAATCAGTCCTGGATCAGCAGCTATCAATCCCCTGATGCTGACGTAACTGAATAGATCGGGGATCTCTTCTGCATTCCCAAAACCTCCACCACTGCACTCTTCCACAATACCACAAAGGGGTTACGGTGTGAAGGCACTTGCTGCCACCAAAGGCACAATATTTGGGTGCACTGACGCCTGTACCATATTCATATCATTTTAATATTGCACCGCAGGGTCCAACCCTGCACTCTTCCACAATACCACAGAGGGGTTACTTACGATGTGAAGGCACTTTCTGCCACCAAAGGCACATTATTTGGGTGAACTGTTACTAATGCCTATATTACCAGATTTATATCATTTTAATATTGGACCGCAGGGTCCAACCCTGCACTCTTCCACAATACCACAGAGGGGTTACGGTGTGACGGCACTGTTGCCGACACTAAAGGCCCAATTTTAAAGCACCTATTTTCATCCAAAGCCTGCAAAAGTTTCACCATAACTTAGCCAAAAAATTCACTAAACTTCTTCTGCGTGTCCTAAAATGTCTCCTCTTTTCGTACAGACTGCTGCCCCAAGCATTACAAGAGATGCAATGTGAGTGTGGCGCCACTAAATGTCTCTACTAGCCAACAGAGAATAGTTGAACACAATCGTTAAGTTTATGAAGATGATTAAAATTAATCAGTTGGAAGATGAAGGTATGATGATTGCCACTAATGTCTACAGAGAGAGCATACTGCTGCGTCTAATTAGGAAGCAATTACACTCTTCAACACATAATATAGTGTACAATAATCTATAAAGGTGGTGTTAATAATATTAAATCAATATGCACAATAAAAGTGGCAAATGTAATTAAAAGTGCTGTGAATTCCAATAACAGTAATGAAACCACAATACAATAACATGCACCTGGGCGGTGTAAAATGGTACAAGGTGGAAGTGCAAAATTGCAAGAATAAGAGTGACAACGTGACTGCAGATAATGGTGTGTTCTAACAGTCAGACATGACGTTCTCAGATAAAGGGTAAATCGCCTATAATAAGTTAATTAATTAAAGTGCTGAAGTACCCCTAATAAAATTAATTAAAGTGCTGAAGTACCCCTAATAAAATACTATAAAGTGCTGATAGTATCTTTAAAATAGTCCTACTGACTACTAAATGTGTACCAATAATTACAACTCAAACCCAATCGGGTGAAACAAATAAACTTAATTAAAACCAATTAGACATCCAGAGTGCATGATCCAAAATGTGTTATAGTGCAAAACATTAATGAAAATTAATAAACAAAAATATAAATACAAACAGTCAAATTAATAAATATGTGATGGAAAGAATAAAATTAGTAGACATCAGTTCTTTACAGGATATAAAAATCGGTTCTCTGAAGGAAAAATTGCAGCAGCCTTACACACAGAACCAGCGTCTAATCCCCAAAATCGCTGAAAATAGAGTGTTCAAAAAATGTAAAAAGCTGGTGTCTGGCGCTTGCAAAAGTTCGTTCTTTAAATCCAGTCAAAAAATTCAGTCAAAAAATTCTAGGTCCGCTTAGCATCTCATCCACAGATTTGATTGAAGACACATGAAAATAAGAAGAAAAGGAGAATATTTTGTGCAGAATCTTAGCACATAATTTAGGTAAGCATGCCAAAAAAGGAATACTCACATTTAGGGGTGCCAGTTGTAACAAATAGGCACCTAAACGTAGGCAAATCAGTGAATTTATATATCAGGGGCACTGATTCCCCTGTATAGGTAGGACAACCAAAGATCCAGGCGCCGTAGAGATGTACAATAAAAGTACCAGACGGTTTGGAATTAACAGAATACGCTTGAATAGAGTCGGTCAATCACAAGTTTATTAGGAAACTTAGATAAACACCTCAAACGCGTTTCGCTACAAGAGCTTCATCAGTGATGAAGCTCTTGTAGCGAAACGCGTTTGAGGTGTTTATCTAAGTTTCCTAATAAACTTGTGATTGACCGACTCTATTCAAGCGTATTCTGTTAATCCCAAACCGTCTGGTACTTTTATTGTACATCTCTACGGCGCCTGGATCTTTGGTTGTCCTACCTATACAGGGGAATCAGTGCCCCTGATATATAAATTCACTGATTTGCCTACGTTTAGGTGCCTATTTGTTACAACTGGCACCCCTAAATGTGAGTATTCCTTTTTTGGCATGCTTACCTAAATTATGTGCTAAGATTCTGCACAAAATATTCTCCTTTTCTCCTTATTTTCATGTGTCTTCAATCAAATCTGTGGATGAGATGCTAAGCGGACCTAGAATTTTTTGACTGAATTTTTTGACTGGATTTAAAGAACGAACTTTTGCAAGCGCCAGACACCAGCTTTTTACATTTTTTGCTGCCCCAAGCAGTTGTTTATGAATAGATTAAAGGAAAACCGTTTACCGTCATTCGAAATGCCATTTTTTTGTTTTTAAATGTTTCTATACATCCTACAAATCTGCCCCTTCACGGGCAGGTTATGGGGACCTCCTAGGCACGATATTTGCAGGAATTTTTCGTTTTTATTCTTAACCTTTATTCAATGGAAAACTCACTGTCCCTTTAAAAACGTTTTTTTTTTACTTCTTGTCCTTGTTTCCTGTCCGCCAGGGCACTACCCGGTCCACCATACACCTTTTATGGCAAATATCTTGCATATATGCCCTCTTGGAGGGCACTCTAAAATTCGAACTTTCGAGTCCCATTGACTTGCATTGAGTTTGGTTCGTGTTCGAGTTCGAACTCCAACTTTTGAAATTGTTCGAGTTCGAATGCGAACCGAATACGGGGGTGTTCGGCTCATCACTAGTCCTAATCCTAGATTCTTGTGATATATTTGTCCCTGTGCCCAAATCCTCATAAACCTAAACAATGCAATGTGAGCTAAGAGATTCCACACATTAATTTCCTTATATTCAATTTATAAGCACTTTATGTAAACGCAAGCAGAAAACTGACCTCTGTCCAGATGATCCTGTTTCCATCGCTACCAACTGATCTGCTCGCTGACAATCTCCCACTATTGGCTCGATATACGTACATAAATAGGTCAGGGTCGTCAAACTCTGCCCCCCAGATATTGCCGAACTGCAACTCCCATGATTCTCTGGCCACCTATTGTGTTCAAGGATCTCTGGGAATTTTAGGTAATCATCATCTGGGGGGCTGGAGTTTGACATCCCTGACACAGATAGATATATACTGTCACAGACCTCCGCTCGTCTGCCTGTCCTGCTCTCCAGACCCCCCGTCGCTGCGGTCAGCCTGGCTACTGGGAACACGGTACTCAACTCCCCGAGCAGCTTGACCTGCTTGCTTCTGCCTGCTGGGAGACCTGGGCTGGCTGGTAGGGATCTGTGCCAGTGCTGGGCCGAAGATACAGCAGCTTCTCGGGGTCTGCAGTCTTTCGTTCTCCTGACCTGTAGCCCTGATGTTAGGTTAGTCTTTCAGATGGCCGCTCTGTGCCTTCTGAGGGTTATTATGGGTACCCTGAATGAGACACCAGACAGGTTGTATGTTCAAACAGGAATAATTGACCTTTATTGAAAAACACCACTATTCATGCTCAGGTCCAACAGGGATCATTTGCATAAACCAAACCACTAGAAGATGAACTCTGATTACATTAGGTCATTTAGATTATACGTTTCACAATAAACATTCCTTAGCATTCCGTTATCACACAATATTAACATAACCCATTGTCCCAATAGATCAGATTGCCTTGTCAGTCAAACACTGTCCCAGACTCATGACTCCTCAAACATGCAAACAGATAGACAAAGAGAAAATCCTTCTTGCATAATCACAGAGCTCACAACTGAATTACATTCTGCTTTAACAAAGAAATAAGCTTTATAGTAAATAATGCAGGTCTGCATCTCCCAATTCACATTAAAACAGTATTAAAAGTACATTTAAACTAAAACCAAGCAATATAAATGAACTTAAAGTCTTTCTTAATGCAATTGTCTGCTTCTTTTGGGGTTTTCGCCATGGGAATAAAAGTCTTGGGGTTCAAGCGGTGAGCGATATGTCAGTTCCATGACATATACATACTGAAGATACATAAATGCACAGATCAGGGATTAGCAGCACTTCTGCCCAGTTGTTTTGGCTTGATTTAACCCCCCCATCACGGAAATCTAAAGCTTTCTCAGGCTAAATGCTGTCATTTTTTGACATACCGTCATTCCATTCCCGATAAGTATTTGACTCAGTTATCTGCACACGTGGCTTTGCCGTTAAAGGAAGTTTTGGCTTTAGCGATTCAATTCTAATTTCTGGGTGAGCCAAATTCCGAAAAAATATCATGTGCTGAAAAGTGCTGATAAATGGATTTTCAGGCAGACAAACAGAGAAAGTCACTTTGAAACCATAAAACATCCATCAATTTTAATGTCAGTGCTGATCTAGCAATAAAAACCTAACCTAAACCTAACCCAGAAATAACCCTAACCCAAAATATCCATAATCCTAAAAGGTCTGACACCAAGAGTTACTTATAGGGTGTGGGTTAGTGTTGGAATAACCTTTAGGTGAGGGTTAGTATTAGGTTTTATCTGTAGGCTGAGGGTTAGGGTTATTTTTAGGGTCATGGTTAGTGTTTTGGGATATTTTTGTGGTTAGGGGTAGGGTTGAGTTTTTAGGTTTAGGTTAGTCTTGGCGTTATTTATAGGGTTAGGGTTGAGTAATTTTTAGGGTGAGGGTTAGTATTGGGTAGACATGTGCACACCACAAAATTTCGTTTTGGACGAATGGATTCGTCCTAAAATGAAATTTATTTAGTTGCCCACGAAATTCGTTTAGATTTCTTTCATATTTAAACGAATTTCTTTCCTCCGAAAATCAAATGCATCTCTGAGCCCAGAGATCAGCTGCTTGTGTTACTGTATCTCTCTGCCGAAGTCTGCTGTTACAGTAACTGTATCTCTCTGCTGATGTCTGCTGTTACAGTAACTGTATCTCTCTGCTGATGTCTGCTGTTACAGTAACTGTATCTCTCTGCTGATGTCTGCTGTTACAGTAACTGTATCTCTCTGCCGATGTCTGCTGTTACAGTAACTGTATCTCTCTGCGATGTCTGCTGTTACAGTAACTGTATCTCTCTGCTGATGTCTGCTGTTACAGTAACTGTATCTCTCTGCCGAAGTCTGCTGTACAGTAACTGTATCTCTCTGCTGATGTCTGCTGTTACAGTAACTGTATCTCTCTGCCGAGTCTGCTGTTACAGTAACTGTATCTCTCTGCTGAAGTCTGCTGTTACAGTAACTGTATCTCTCTGCCGAAGTCTGCTGTTACAGTAACTGTATCTCTCTGCTGAAGTCTGCTGTTACAGTAACTGTATCTCTCTGCTGAAGTCTGCTGTTACAGTAACTGTATCTCTCTGCTGAAGTCTGCTGTTACAGTAACTGTATCTCTCTGCCGAAGTCTGCTGTTACAGTAACTGTATCTCTCTGCCGAAGTCTGCTGTTACAGTAACTGTATCTCTCTGCCGAAGTCTGCTGTTACAGTAACTGTATCTCTCTGCCGAAGTCTGCTGTTACAGTAACTGTATCTCTCTGCTGAAGTCTGCTGTTACAGTAACTGTATCTCTCTGCTGAAGTCTGCTGTTACAGTAACTGTATCTCTCTGCCGAAGTCTGCTGTTACAGTAACTGTATCTCTCTGCCGAAGTCTGCTGTTACAGTAACTGTATCTCTCTCTGCCGAAGTCTGCTGTTACAGTAACTGTATCTCTCTGCCGAAGTCTGCTGTTACAGTAACTGTATCTCTCTGCCGAAGTCTGCTGTTACAGTAACTGTATCTCTCTGCCGAAGTCTGCTGTTACAGTAACTGTATCTCTCTGCCGAAGTCTGCTGTTACAGTAACTGTATCTCTCTGCCGAAGTCTGCTGTTACAGTAACTGTATCTCTCTGCCGAAGTCTGCTGTTACAGTAACTGTATCTCTCTGCCGAAGTCTGCTGTTACAGTAACTGTATCTCTCTGCTGAAGTCTGCTGTTACAGTAACTGTATCTCTCTGCCGAAGTCTGCTGTTACAGTAACTGTATCTCTCTGCTGAAGTCTGCTGTTACAGTAACTGTATCTCTCTGCCGAAGTCTGCTGTTACAGTAACTGTATCTCTCTGCCGAAGTCTGCTGTTACAGTAACTGTATCTCTCTGCCGAAGTCTGCTGTTACAGTAACTGTATCTCTCTGCCGATGTCTGCTGTTACAGTAACTGTATCTCTCTGCCGAAGTCTGCTGTTACAGTAACTGTATCTCTCTGCCGATGTCTGCTGTTACAGTAACTGTATCTCTCTGCCGATGTCTGCTGTTACAGTAACTGTATCTCTCTGCCGAAGTCTGCTGTTACAGTAACTGTATCTCTCCATGAAGTGTATCAGAGTCACTGTAAAATGACTATTCAGCTGTTACAGTTTCTCAGATGTCCGCTGTAACTAATTTATTAGTGACTCCAGTGCTGGATAACACTGAAAAATGTGTTGTTTAAGTAAAATGATTATTACTGTGGCTCAGTGACTCCATGTCTGCTCCATCAGAAGTGACTTGGTGAGATATCAGCGCTCAAAGCCAAGTCACTTCTGATGGGGCAGACACTGAGTGCTGCTAACTAAAAACAGGATCTTAGCCACATTAATAATCATTTTACCTAGATAACTAATTTTTCAGTGTTATTACAGTTACTCTGAGCGCTGGATCAGTTAACCCTTTCACTGGCTCTGAGAGATACAGTAACTGATCCAGTGCTCAGACTCCAAGTAATAAACACTGCTAAATTAGGTAAGACATTCCTAGTGAGGAATGTATAAATATAGAGGATGAATAAATGCAGATTTGAATTTGCAGTTGATAACCCGGAGAAACATTAATTCTAGAACATGGATAAGATACATAGTTGCTACCAGCCTGCACTTTATATGTGTGTAATGAGCTCCCTCTTGGTAGCTTTGCTTTCCATCTAATATACATTGTAATTTACACTGATTTAGGCACAAACATCCTATGAAGTGTGTACAAGATATATTTTAAATGGTGACATGATGGAGACACACCAGGTCTTGTGATATTAGTATGATTATTCCATTAAAATCCCCATAGCAGTAAGCGGAATGTGGCTCCTCAGGGGATGGAGGTACTGCCCTCTCTCAACAGGATATGCAGAAATAATTAATATGCTTGAGGATGAGATATAGGGACAAGTGACAAATATTCAGGGGCTTGAGCAGTGGGTAACTTTGAATACAAATGTGCTGAGCAAATCCCCTACCGAAAGGGTTAAAGCTCAGTTTCATATGGACTTTGATGAAGGATTCCAGAATGTACAGTACACATGTTTATAACAAGCCCAGCAAAAGTTTAAATGCCCCTAGACATCATGTCAAATTGTTCAATGTACTTTGGCAGGATGAAGTATACAGTATTTCCAATATTAGTTTAGCAGAATCAACATTATGTACCAGAACATAATATTGAAACTGATATATATATATAATGACATAATCTGAGTTTTGCAAGATGCAAAGAATTATATATATATATATATAGTAATAATCAGTGTATTGTAGAATACAAAGAAAAATCATACAGTTTGCCTCCTGCAATAGTATGATTATTACTATAGGTAGATATAATTTGTCTCCTGCAATACTAGAATTATTGCTACAGGTAGATATAATTTCCCTCCTGCATTAGTGTGATTATTACTATAGGTATATATAATTTCCCTCCTGCATTAGTGTGATTATTACTATAGGTAGATATAATTTCCCTCCTGCAATACTAGGATTATTAATATAGGTAGATATAATTTCCCTCCTGCAATACTAGGATTATTACTATAGGTAGATATAATTTGCCTCCTGCAATACTAGGATTATTACTATAGGTAGATATAATTTGCCTCCTGCAATACTAGGATTATTACTATAGGTAGATATAATTTCCCTCCTGCATTAGTGTGATTATTACTATAGGTAGATATAATTTCCCTCCTGCATTAGTTGATTATTACTATAGGTAGATAATTTCCCTCCTGCAATACTAGGATTATTACGATAGGTAGATATAATTTGCCTCCTGCATTAGTATGATTATTACTATAGGTATATAATTTGCCTCCTGCAATACTAGGATTATTACTATAGGTAGATATAATTTGCCTCCTGCATTAGTGTGATTATTACTATAGGTATATAAATTTCCCTCCTGCATTAGTGTGATTATTACTATAGGTAGATATAATTTTCCTCCTGCAATACTAGGATTATTACTATAGGTAGATATAATTTCCCTCCTGCAATACTAGGATTATTACTATAGGTAGATATAATTTGCCTCCTGCATTAGTATGATTATTACTATAGGTAGATATAATTTCCCTCCTGCATTAGTGTGATTATTACTATAGGTAGATAAAATTTCCCTCCTGCATTAGTGTGATTATTACTATAGGTAGATATAATTTTCCTCCTGCAATACTAGGATTATTACTATAGGTAGATATAATTTCCCTCCTGCATTAGTGTGATTATTACTATAGGTAGATATAATTTCCCTCCTGCAATACTAGTATTATTACTATAGGTAGATATAATTTCCCTCCTGCATTAGTGTGATTATTACTATAGGTAGATATAATTTGCCTCCTGCATTAGTATGATTAATACTATAGGTAGATATAATTTGCCTCCTGCAATACTAGGATTATTAATATAGGTAGATATGATTTCCCTCCTGCATTACTGTGATTATTACTATAGGTAGATATAATTTGCCTCCTGCATTAGTGTGATTATTACTATAGGTAGATATAATTTCCCTCCTGCATTAGTGTGATTATTACTATAGGTAGATATAATTTGCCTCCTGCAAAACTAGGATTATTACTATAGGTAGATATAATTTGCCTCCTGCATTAGTATGATTATTACTATAGGTATATATAATTTGCCTCCTGCAATACTAGGATTATTACTATAGGTAGATATAATTTCCCTCCTGCAATACTAGGATTATTATTATAGGTAGATATAATTTCCCTCCTGCAATACTAGGATTATTAATATAGGTAGATATAATTTGCCTCCTGCAATACTAGGATTATTACTATAGGTAGATATAATTTGCCTCCTGCATTAGTGTGATTATTACTATAGGTAGATATAATTTCCCTCCTGCATTAGTGTGATTATTACTATAGGTAGATATAATTTGCCTCCTGCAATACTAGAATTATTACTATAGGTAGATATAATTTGCCTCCTGCATTAGTATGATTATTACTATAGGTATATATAATTTGCCTCCTGCAATACTAGGATTATTACTATAGGTAGATATAATTTGCCTCCTGCATTAGTGTGATTATTACTATAGGTAGATATAAATTCCCTCCTGCATTAGTATGATTATTACTATAGGTATATATAATTTGCCTCCTGCAATACTAGGATTATTACTATAGGTAGATATAATTTGCCTCCTGCATTAGTGTGATTATTACTATAGGTATATATAATTTCCCTCCTGCATTAGTGTGATTATTACTATAGGTAGATATAATTTTCCTCCTGCAATACTAGGATTATTACTATAGGTAGATATAATTTCCCTCCTGCATTAGTGTGATTATTACTATAGGTAGATATAATTTGCCTCCTGCATTAGTGTGATTATTACTATAGGTAGTTATAATTTGCCTCCTGCATTAGTATGATTATTACTATAGGTAGATTTAATTTCCCTCCTGCAATACTAGGATTATTACTATAGGTAGATATAATTTGCCTCCTGCAATACTAGGATTATTAATATAGGTAGATATAATTTGCCTCCTGCATTAGTATGATTATTACTATAGGTAGATATAATTTGCCTCCTGCATTAGTATGATTATTACTATAGGTATATATAATTTGCCTCCTGCATTAATGTGATTATTACTATAGGTAGATATAATTTCCCTCCTGCATTAGTGTGATTATTACTATAGGTAGATATAATTTCCCTCCTGCAATACTAGGATTATTACTATAGGTAGATATAATTTCCCTCCTGCATTAGTGTGATTATTACTATAGGTAGATATAATTTCCCTCCTGCATTAGTGTGATTATTACTATAGGTAGATATAATTTGCCTCCTGCAATAATTGGATTATTAATATAGGTAGATTATAATTTCCCTCCTGCAATTACTGTATTATTACTATAGGTAGTTATAATTTTCCTCCTGCATTAGTATGATTATTACTATAGGTAGATATAATTTGCCTCCTGCATTAGTGTGATTATTACTATAGGTAGATATAATTTCCCTCCTGCATTAGTGTGATTATTACTATAGGTAGATATAATTTCCCTCCTGCATACTAGGATTATTACTATAGGTAGATATAATTTCCCTCCTGCATTAGTGTGATTATTACTATAGGTAGATATAATTTCTCTCCTGCAATACTAGGATTATTACTATAGGTAGATATAATTTCCTCCTGCATTAGTATGATTATTACTATAGGTAGATATAATTTCCTCCTGCATTAGTGTGATTATTACTATAGGTAGATATAATTTCCCTCCTGCAATACTAGGATTATTACTATAGGTAGATATATTTGCCTCCTGCATTAGTATGATTATTACTATAGGTAGATATAATTTGCCTCCTGCATTAGTGTGATTATTACTATAGGTAGATTATAATTTGCCTCCTGCATATAGATTATTACTATAGGTAGATATAATTTGCCTCCTGCAATACTAGGATTATTTATATAGGTAGATATAATTTGCCTCCTGCATTAGTGTGATTATTACTATAGGAGATTAATTTCCCTCCTGCAATACTAGGATTATTACTATAGGTAGATATAATTTCCCTCCTGCAATACTTGGCTTATTACTATAGGTAGATATAATTTGCCTCCTGCATTAGTGTGATTATTACTATAGGTATATATAATTTGCCTCCTGCATTAGTGTGATTATTACTATAGGTATATATAATTTGCCTTCTGCAATACTAGGATTATTAATATAGGTAGATATAATTTCCCTCCTGCATTAGTGTGATTATTACTATAGGTAGATATAATTTCCCTCCTGCAATACTAGGATTATTAATATAGGTAGATATAATTTCCCTCCTGCATTAGTGTGATTATTACTATAGGTAGATATAATTTCCCTCCTGCAATACTAGGATTATTACTATAGGCAGATATAATTTCCCTCCTGCAATACTAGGATTATTACTATAGGTAGATATAATTTGCCTCCTGCATTAGTGTGATTATTACTATATGTATACAGTATATAATTTCCCTCCTGCAATACTAGGATTATTACTATAGGTAGATATAATTTCCCTCCTGTATTAGTGTGATTATTACTATAGGTAGATATAATTTCCCTCCTGTATTAGTGTGATTATTACTATAGGTAGATATAATTTCCCTCCTGCATTAGTGTGATTATTACTATAGGTAGATATAATTTCCCTCCTGCAAAACTAGGATTATTAATATAGGTAGATATAATTTCCCTCCTGCATTAGTGTGATTATTACTATAGGTAGATATAATTTCCCTCCTGCAATACAAGGATTATTACTATAGGTAGATATAATTTCCCTCCTGCAATAGTGGATTATTACTATAGGTAGATATAATTTCCCTCCTGCATTAGTGTGATTTATTTATAGGTATATATAATTTCCCTCCTGCAAAACTAGGTTATTAATATAGGTAGATATAATTTCCCTCCTGCATTAGTGTGATTATTACTATAGGTAGATATAATTTCCCTCCTGCATTAGTGTGATTATTAATATAGGTGGATATAATTTCCCTCCTGCATTAGTGTGATTATTACTATAGGTAGATATAATTTCCCTCCTGCATTAGTGGGATTAATACTATAGGTATATATAATTTCCCTCCTGTATTAGTGTGATTATTACTATAGGTAGATATAATTTCCCTCCTGCATTAGTGGATTAATACTATAGGTATATAATTTCCCTCCTGCATTAGTGGGATTAATACTATAGGTTTATAATTCCCTCCTGTATTAGTGTGATTATTACTATAGTATATATAATTTCCCTGCATTAGTGTGATTATTACTATAGGTAGATATATTTCCCTCCTGCATTAGTGTGATTATTACTATAGGTAGATATAATTTCCCTCCTGCATTAGTGTGATTATTACTATAGGGATATAATTTCCCTCCTGCAATACTAGGATTATTACTATAGGTAGATTTAATTTCCCTCCTGTATTAGTGTGATTATTACTATAGATAGATATAATTTGCCTCCTGCATTAGTATGATTATTACTATAGGTAGATTTAATTTGCCTCCTGCAATACTAGGATTATTACTATAGGTAGATATAATTTGCCTCCTGCATTAGTATGATTATTACTATAGGTAGATATAATTTCCCTCCTGCATTAGTGTGATTATTACTATAGGTAGATATAATTTGCCTCCTGCATTAGTGTGATTATTACTATAGGTAGATATAATTTCCCTCCTGCATTAGTGTGATTATTACTATAGGTAGATATAATATCCCTCCTGCAATACTAGGATTATTACTATAGGTAGATATAATTTGCCTCCTGCAATACTTGGATTATTACTATAGGTAGATATAATTTGCCTCCTGCATTAGTGTGATTATTACTATAGGTATATATAATTTGCCTCCTGCAATACTAGGATTATTAATATAGGTAGATATAATTTCCCTCCTGCAATACAAGGATTATTACTATAGGTAGATATAATTTCCCTCCTGCAATACTAGGATTATTACTATAGGTAGATATAATTTCCCTCCTGTATTAGTGTGAGTATTACTATAGGTAGATATAATTTACCTCCTGTATTAGTGTGATTATTACTATAGGTATATATAATTTCCTCCTGCATTAGTGTGATTATTACTATATAGGTAGATATAATTTCCCTCCTGCATTAGTTGTATTACTATAGGTAGATATAATTTCCCTCCTGCAATACTAGGATTATTACTATAGGTAGATATAATTTCCCTCCTGCATTACTAGGATTATTACTATAGGTAGATATAATTTGCCTCCTGCATTAGTGTCATTATTACATAGGTAGATATAATTTGCCTCCTGCATTAGTGTGATTATTACTATAGGTAGATATAATTTCCCTCCTGCAATACTAGGATTATTACTATAGGTAGATATAATTTGCCTCCTGCATTAGTGTGATTATTACTATAGGAGATATATTTCCCTCCTGCAATACTAGGATTATTACTATAGGTAGATATATTTTGCTCCTGCATTAGTGTGATTATTACTATAGGTAGATATAATTTGCCTCCTGCATTACTAGGGATTATTACTATAGGTAGATATAATTTGCCTCCTGCATTAGTGTGATTATTACTATAGGTAGATATAATTTCCCTCCTGCAATACTAGGATTATTACTATAGGTAGATATAATTTCCCTCCTGCACTATGATAATACTATAGGTAGATATAATTTGCCTCCTGCATGTGTGATTATTACTATAGTAGATATAATTTCCCTCCTGCATTAGTGTGATTATTACTATAGGTATATATAATTCCCTCCTGCAATACTAGGATTATTACTATAGGTAGATATAATTTCCCTCCTGCATTAGTGTGATTATTACTACAGGTATATATTTCCCTCCTGCAATACTAGGATTATTACTATAGGTAGATATAATTTCCCTCCTGCATTAGTGTGATTATTACTATAGGTAGATATAATTTCCCTCCTGCAATACTAGGATTATTACTATAGGTAGATATAATTTGCCTCCTGCATACTAGTGGATTATTACTAAAGGTAGATATAATTTCCCTCCTGCATTAGTGGATTATTACTATAGGTAGATATAATTTCCCTCCTGCAATACTAGGATTATTACTATAGGGAGATATATTTGCCTCCTGCATTAGTGTGATTAACTATAGGTATATATAATTTCCCTCCTGCATTAGTGTGATTATTACTATAGGTAGATACAATTTTCCTCCTGCAATACTAGGATTATTACTATAGGTAGATATAATTTCCCTCCTGCATTAGTGTGATTATTACTATAGGTAGATATAATTTCCCTCCTGCATTAGTGTGATTATTACTATAGGTAGATATAATTTGCCTCCTGCATTAGTATGATTATTACTATAGGTAGATTTAATTTGCCTCCTGCAATACTAGGATTATTACTATAGGTAGATATAATTTCCCTCCTGCAATACTTGGATTATTACTATAGGTAGATATAATTTGCCTCCTGCATTAGTGTGAATATTATTATAGGTAGATATAATTTGCCTCCTGCATTAGTGTGAATATTATTATAGGTAGATATAATTTCCCTCCTGCATTAGTGTGATTATTACTATAGGTACATATAATTTCCCTCCTGCATTAGTGTGATTATTACTATAGGTAGATATAATTTTCCTCCTGCAATACTAGGATTATTACTATAGGTAGATATAATTTGCCTCCTGTAATACTAGGATTATTAATATAGGTAGATATAATTTCCCTCCTGCATTAGTGTGATTATTACTATAGGTAGATATAATTTCCCTCCTGCAATACTAGGATTATTACTATAGGTAGATATAATTTCCCTCCTGCAATACTAGGATTATTACTATAGGTAGATATAATTTGCCTCCTGCATTAGTGTGATTATTACTATAGGTATATATAATTTGCCTCCTGTAATACTAGGATCATTAATATAGGTAGATATAATTTCCCTCCTGCATTAGTGTGATTATTACTATAGGTAGATTTTTCCTCCTGCATTAGTGTGATTATTACTATAGGTAGATATAATTTCCCTCCTGCAATACTAGGATTATTACTATAGGTAGATATAATTTGCCTCCTGCATTAGTGTGATTATTACTATAGGTATATATAATTTGCCTCCTGTAATACTAGGATTATTAATATAGGTAGATATAATTTCCCTCCTGCATTAGTGTGATTATTACTATAGGTAGATATAATTTCCCTCCTGCATTAGTGTGATTATTACTATAGGTAGATATAATTTCCCTCCTGCAATACTAGGATTATTACTATAGGTAGATATAATTTCCCTCCTGCATTAGTGTGATTATTGCTATAGGTAGATATAATTTGCCTCCCGCATTAGTGTGATTATTACTATAGTTAGATATTATTTCCCTCCTGTAATACTAGGATTATTACTATAGGTAGATATAATTTGCCTCCTGCATTAGTGTGATTATTACAATAGGTAG